>VZTJ01000475.1:789754-885403 GCA_013397795.1 Orthonyx spaldingii
TCTTTCTCTCTTTCTCTCTTTCTCTCTTTCTCTCTCTTTCTCTCTCTTTCTTTCTCTCTCTCTCTTTCTTTCTCTCTTTCTCTTAGCTGAGTATTTCCACTTCTTAGCACTTTTTTCTGCTTTTCAGCTGCAGCACAATAGAGCAGTTTGGCTTTTATTTTTTTCTGCTCAAAAAAGCCCCATAACAATCTGATCGAATCTTGGAATGAACCCATGGCTTCAAAAAAACCCAATTCTAATATAATTTACATGAGTTGTATAGCACCCAAATGCTCCTGACAATTCAATGAACTTCTGCATTTCAGTGGAATCCTTACGAGCCGTATTGGGTACAGCAGAGCTGTTAATGAAACTGGAACTGTATAATTACAACACACTCATCCTTGAAGATGCAGGCAGATGTGGGGAAGGGTTCTCCATTTGTGTCAGTGAAATACCATGGCAAATTACCTCTGAGTTAACTACATTTAGACAGAAATACAGGGGGAAAAAAATCTTCTTTGATAATGACAAGACAAAAATATCCATAAAAAGGAAATAAAGATGACATACTTCTTTTTTCCGTGACATACATTTTTCACATGGCTTAGGGGCTTTGCTTCCTGAGAGTTTACATCGTCATCAGCTGTCAGGGCATTTCCATGCATGATTTATGTACGCATAATAAAGACATCGTGGTTGAGGGACTGATCTGTGATTTCCAACAGCTTTGAAACTAACAGCAATAAAATATACAGCACATGAATAATATAGGGTTTAGTTAAAAAAGATCAAATTTTGAAAAATGGAAGGCATATTTTTTTTAATTTGTTTAATCTGATCTTTTATTTTTTTATTTTCCCCTTCTAGGTCGAATTGAATGTCAGCTTTTTAAGAGAGACAGGCCTAAGATTTCCAATCTTTGGAATCTTTTGAGGGGTTGTTTAACCCATCTCAGTTCAGATTTAGGACAAACTGTGAAGGTGTTGGAGCTTGAATTTAAATCAGCTCTTACTTAAAGTGTCGTGGGACTTCCCACACCATTTTTGCAGCGAGGCTGGTGTGCTGCTAACACTGACTGCTGCATTATTTCGCAGTAGCATCAAGCAGCCATCAGCAGAGATCGCTGCGGGCACAGTCACACTGCGCAGCAATGAGCAGCACCATGATAGCTCCCAGGCCATCAGTGAGTTGTGCTGAAATACATCTCACACAGCTCATTAGCCCATACGCTTCCCTGCCTTGCTCAGCCATCAGGGCCCGGTCATGGAGATGGTTTTCCTGGTGCTATTACCAGTTGTTTGCAGCACAGGACAAATGCACCAGGCAGAGAACATATCTCTAATCAAGATCTCTCTAACTGATAACTGGATGAAAGGAACCTCTTCATTTTATGTGATAAAACTAAGATGCAGAGATTCAGTAATTTGGATGGAATTCCATAGCAAATCTGTGCCAACTAGTCCCCAGTTCTTGCATTCTTGTCCATCCCTATGAAATTATCCATTTTATAATGATGGAACTTCATCAGGTATCTAGGGAATTTTTACTAGTGCTGTGCTGCAGTCACATTTCAAAATTTGCGTCTGTTCAGGTTAATGAATCGAAATGGAGGATTAGATTGCACTTAATGACAACAAGAATGTAACAAAGGTCTAAAACCCTTCAGGAGTTGTCTCCAAATGTACATTAAAGTTCTCATTTGGCTCTGCAAGTAGTGAAGGCGGACAGAGGTTCTTCATAGCCTCAGAACCTATTTTAATTATCCCCTCCCTGGGTAATTATTAACAGGGGAGGAGAAAAGTGCCTGAGAGCATGAATGCTAATAGGTTCCCCCGAGAGCACAAGTCCAGAACATCAAGGAACATATGATGGGCTAACAGCCTCTCCAACACGCTGCTGCTGGCTTGGAGATGGGATGTTGCACTTGAGATGCTGGTGATATTCCTTGACGACTTGAGGACTAAACCACAGGTCTTTATAAAAGCAAAGCTGTTCTTGTACTGAAATATTCAAGGGGAAGGGAAATTGTGTTGCTAAAACTTGGGCTTTTGACACAGTCAAATGCTGTCAGAGCAGATAAGGAAAGAAAGGAGGAAAGGGGATCTGAAGGATGTGGGAGCTGTGTCTTCACCACTGGTTAGGTTGTTGCTTGTTAATAACAACTATACAAGTGATCTGTGAAGTGGAGAGAGGCCTCATGACAAACCAGAGAGGGGAAACCTGTTTGTACTTGTGCCATGTCAAGGCCATGGCAAGGCTTGTTAAAAAAAAATAAAAGCTCAGACACTTGTGGGACTAAATGTGAATCCATACCTCAAAAAAGTCAGGTCCTGAGGTGTTATCTCAGGTCTAGCACATCAGGTATTTGTTAGATCATTAACTATGGTTATTATTCAAAATTCCCCGCCTCCGTGTTAGGTGTTCCAGGCATCAGAAAAAAATCACCTTTGAATGAGCTGTATGAGCAGGCACTGATATTAAAAATAATGCTGTTATTGTTTTATTATTTTAGCAATCTTTTTAAACCAGTTCTGCTGTGCTAAGAGGGAGTTTAACACCTAAGTTTCAGGGCAGAGGGTGGAGTCAGAAGAAGTGATTCTCCCATTTTCTCAGGTGTTTTCCCCTGAGGTCCTCCTCCTGTCAGAAAACAGTCTGAGGAAAATTCTTTGCATAGAGATGGCATTAGAATATAAGCAAATTTTTTCTTAGGTAGCCAGTTTGATCTGAAAATAACTTAAAATGGGATTTTACATTTGTCATTCTTCCCAAGTTTTACACATTGAATTCACAAGGCTCTTTTTTTTCAACCTTTCCCAACTCACCAGTTAGACTGAGAGCTGGCTGGTGTTCATCCCAGCTTAAACCCAACCCTTGAGCCACCATTATTGCCATTCAGCCTATTTCTCACTGAAGGACCTTCTGGAGAATCCTATGGAGCCAGGGGTAAAGCTCAAGGCAGCATTTGGGAGCAGACTGCTCCCTGGCCACTACACAGGAACATTGGGTCATTAAGAGGTACATAGAAAGAGAGGAGTGATGTGATAACCGCTGGGCACATGAACGACCCCAGACTGGTGTGTAGGCATGTTTATCACCATGTGGGCCACATCTTTTTCTCCTCTGTATTTCACACAGCGAGGGTATTTTGGGTTCTCCCCCATAATCAAGCTATTGGGGGTGTCTGTAAGACACAGTTATTTCTAGTGAGAGATTTGAGAGAATGCTCTGATAGGCTGCCTGGAGGAGGATTGATAAGGCCAAATGCCCTTTATGAACAAGTAAAACCTGGTGCATTATTTTCTAGCAGCTGTCTGTATATGGGCTCTTTGGATGTTGGTACAGAGAGAAACCAATCTACCTCCAGAACCATCACTGACATCTTGGCTACTTAGTACCCTGGGGTTAACGAGTTTACACATATCATCGAATTCCCTGGGCTGCTGGGCTTTAGGTTCCCCAAAGCTGAGGTATTGGCATGGTGGAGATATGATCCTGGCTGGGTGGACAGGGTGAAAAGCTGAGGGTCCCTTCCAGCTCCAGATACGGTGTGAGCCTGTGAAGTGTTGGAAGGAGGCAGTGTGTACATGTCTGTGTGCACACGGAGGGCTGGAAGTGTTCAGGGCTTGTTTTCTGAGCTGGATCATGCTGTTGTTGTTCCCCCCCAAATCATACAACACTGATTTAGGCAATTCTGCCTCCTCTGTGCTGCTGCTCTGAATAACAAAGACATAGCACTGCTGCCTTTTCCCCCTCTGCCTTCTGCAGCTGCCATCACCTCACACCAAGAGTCCAGCATTAGGAGGGTTTTGAGCTAAAAAGTCCTGCTCAGATGATCATGCTTATATCAGCTGAAAGGCTTTCAAAGCCCAGCTTAGCCAAAATATGTGATACACACCATGAGTCCAATCATCTCTCTTATAGTCATCTATGAAGAGTTGTTTTTTCAAACCAAGCTTTTCCATTATAATTTTCTTCCATTCTTGTTTCAGCTCACTAAACATTAACCACCATGACCTACTGCGTAAACCCAAACCATATTAAACAGCTTAGGTTTATAGCGAAATCCTAACACCCTATTTGGGGAATGGCTACAATGCTTGGCTGTTTCTGTAGTTCCGCGGGTTGGGGTTTTTTTTGACAAAGTTAAATCTTTACTTGACTAAAACATTTTGAATGTATTTAACACCACAGTGCTAAAGCAAAACACATAGACGGAACCAATTCATTTGTTTAAGAACCGTACAAATATTAAAACAAACATAAACCCCAAATCTATCTGAAATATAGGTCCAAAACCTGTAAAAGGAGCTGACAAGTTTTTATGAACTAGCTTATATATACATTTATATGTATGTATTTGTGTGTATGTATGTGTATTTATATTTTATTCTCATGTATTTATGTCAAAACATTGGAAACGGCGTCCACCTTTCAATTTACTTGTGGCTCAGCATACTCATGTGCTTTCCCATGGATAAGAATCCACTGCTCGTAACAGAACTGCCAGCAAGCTGATGTAGAAAAGAACATTTCTGAATATCATGGTTTTAGTTTTCAATGGAAAAGACAGTGAAAGGTGAGGTGGGGAAAAAGCCCCATAGGATGAAGTAAAGAAAAGGATGAATAGCAGGTCTGAAAATTCAGACAAATCATCATCAACCAGGGGCATTCTGAGCAGTGTCTCCACAGAATCATACCTGTGCTTGGGGCTATTGGATGTTTTCATTAGTAATCCAGGATTAGATATAAAGTCACTGCTGATAGAATTTGCAGCTGATGAAGATTGGTAGAAGTATAAATATCTGCAGGGTCCATGTAAGGGAGATCATTGGTGAGATTCAGCTTATTTGGGCAAAATATGTTTTAACAGAGCCAAAGGCAATGCAGGTCATGCAGGAATGTAAAATGGATATTCTGTTACTATCAAACAGTTATGAAATTTCATATGTGGGAAAGGGGCAACCTTACTGCAGGCAAGGGATGCCTATAGGGGACAGGTCACAGTGGGTGAGTAATTCAACCTGAGCTCCATGCCTTGCTGAGACTCTCAGCATTCCTAATTTTTCCAAGGCATGCAGATGTCCCTGAATGGAGAGGGAAGATTGCTGTGATGGCAGCAGGAATGTCCCAGCAGAGGTGGTTGACCTCGGTCTGAGGGGTACCTTTCAGCCCCCCATCAGGAGTAGTACTCTGTTGTGTAAAGCCTGTTATATCCTGGACAAAGACTGGGAAATGAGAATTAGGAAGCTCGAGCCAAACTAATTATGGCTTCACAGCAATACACGTGAAAGCATTTTAATTAAAGTCTTGACTAAATGATTCCATCAGTGAACTAGGAACATGAAATAAATATGACATATTGAATTCCTAAATGGGTGAGCATGAGTGATATTTCTTAGAAGATGCAGATGATACCATGTACAAAGAATTAAAGTCTCTGCTGTAGGTGATACTAAGGAGCTGAGCCTGTTTGGAGCTTTTACCTGTGATCCAGTGACCAAATTTTGAGCAAAGGTCTTGAAGCAGACAGAAACCTCTATCTGACCACAAGTTCAGGGCAGGATGTCTCCACTAAGAGCTGAACATTAATCTAGATCTAGATAAGGCAACGAAGTTTACCTACCTCATTGGTTATCCCTCTCTGCATGCTTATTCAAGACTCTGATTAGTTCCATGTTTCTGACACATCCAGTTTCTGAATTCTCTCCACCTCTTTTTCATTTACTGGCTTTAGTCAGCTAAACTTACCCAAAAGCACAGCCCCCACTAACACAGAAAAAAGTGCTCCTACTCCTATGGCTGTTAATCTGCAGAGCCAAGATCAATCTACTAACTGTTATAAGTGCTGTATGAACACTGTAAATTCTGTATTTTGGGGCTTTTAAAGTCATGGTTCTTTCTTAGATACGTATTCCCCCTTCAATAGAATGTTATTGCAGCCCTACACCTGTGTGCAAATTCAGTGTGAGTGAAACGGTAATTCTGCATGCATCCCAATTTGCTATCTATTAAGAATGTAAAAAAAAGTATAATTAAAAAGGGAGAAATCGCAGAAAAGTGCCAGACAAGGACACCAGAGTAAAATCCCAAGAATGAGATACCTTTCAGACTCAAACAGACAAGGAGAAGATGGAGAGGTAATTTGACTACTGGGGAAATATTTGTGTGGAGAGAAAAACCCATTTAGAAGAGGGTTCTTTTGTCAGACAGAGAGGGACCAGCATGATTTAGTGAGGAAGATTACAAGTGAGAACAAACTGCTAGGGAAAGCAGCATGTTCACTATTTCTCTCTTCCTTTAAATCAAGGCTGAATCTCTCTCTGGAAGAGAATTTCACAGGACATCAATTACTGGAATCAATCTCAGCAACAGTTGAGTGAAACTTAATAACCTGTGACATAGGTGTTCTAAGCAAGATGATCCTTTGGCCCTAAAGTTCCCACATCTTACGGATGACGAAGAGCAGAGCCCTATACAGCAACGGGAATGGAACCAGAGCGCAAACATAGGAGGGGCAGAGCAATGATGTCTGAGCAGTCAGGATGAGGAGTGCCTTATCATTCACTTTTTACACCTAGATGTCAGCTGGATGTTAAGTTGATGTTTTGGGACCATGAGGGTGGCATAAAGGCTTCATATACAGAGCAGGTACACATAAATATCACTGCTTTACCAGGCTCCTTTGAGGATGTCTCCTTTCCATATCCGCAGCTGTGGAATGCGCTCTGTCCAAAGAGGAATTACATTAAGCAAGGACAAGGTTCTATGCAGGTACACTGCAATTCCTTGTCAGCTCAGCTGGTATCTTGCTGTGTTTTTGCCAGTCAGGATACAGAATTTCAGGAGGGGAAGAAGGTATTTTACCAAGCCTTCTCTCAGCTCATGGTTTACTGCACATATTGATGGTTTACAATGTGGATGTTTTATTGTTGAATTTTCTGCTGGGCTGTTAGTAAATTTCAGTAATGAATTCCAGCCTGCTTATTTATTTATTTATTTACCTAATTACTTACCTTAAGCAGAGCTAAGAATTTTCACAAGAGTTATGTGTCATAGGGAGGTATCTTAGCTAATTTGAAGACGCAAATTGCAAGACTAGGAAACCTCAGCATGTGAATTAAGTTTTATAAGAGACACAAAGTGCAGTATGTTCTCATCATGGTGGAGGACTGTACTGAAACTAGGTACTGCTGCATCAGGGAATGATCAAGTCTCACCCAATCCCTAGCAAAAAATCTTATTTGTTTCAAACTGGGGAAATCCTTTCTTGTCTGCAGCTGACTGGGAGTATCAAATATCCCTGAAATGAATGCAGCAATCACTAAACACAAGATGTTTCCCCTACAGTTCAAAATATACCCAGAAGGCTTTTCTGATCCCAGATCTTCATCTGAAAACTAAATTTTGTGATGCAACCTATCAAAATTGTCAGTAATCAGGAGAGGGATATCCCTTGCCAGCCTACTAGATAAATTTTTAGAAAAAGCATGTTCTTCTTTGACCTGAATACTGATGAATCTTATTTTTTATGAGTTAATTTCCTATCTGAAAGTGAGTGCTTCATTATTACTCATGCTTATTTCTCATTGGAATAACTTTCCTACCTCCTTAGGTATGAGAGGGTTAATGTTTAAATGAATGCAGGATGTACTGCATTAGTAAAGTCTTATCTGAAATGCTAAATTGTCTTTGTCACTTGGAACCTCTTTGAATTTCATAACTAAAAAGGGAGGAGAAGAAAACAGAAGAGGCCAGAGAAATACCAAGCTCCAGAGATTTTTTTAATTCTTTGTTGCAAAGGACCAAGTATTCCTGCACTAGAGCAATTTTTAGTGAAAGAAAACACTGTTGATATTTTTCTGAGGATATTTGACATTTATCCTTGTGAGATGAAGGTCAGACACTGTGCAGGCAACATTTCTTCTCCATCACCAGACACTGAGTTCCCAGACACATCTCTGCTTCCAGAACTGACTCGTCAGAGCTCAGATGTGGTGACCAAACCAACTCGAACACTCCAGCTCTTCCTGGACAGGGAGATTTGTGTAACCCAAACTTTACATCCCTGTAGCTTGATTTCCATGTCAGCACTTGCTTGCACATTAAAAGGGCCTGGGATGACCAGTTATAATAGCACCACTGCCTAAAACATGTAATATTGTCTTTCTTGACCCACACTGCATGTTCCCTGCTCACACAAGTGAGCATTTGTCCTGGTTTGCCAAAGCAGGAGCAGAAGCCTCCAGTATTGTCCTTCTGACATTAACCAGTGCTAGATGTCTACCAGATGGTTAAAAGAATTCTTTACCAACCTTGGAGGCACTGATGTGGTACAGTACCAGCTGACACCAGATGTTGATTACCTAAACCTTGCAATTTTTATTTTCCTTAATGTACATCAGCTGCAGAGCTTACCGTCACATAGCATTTGCAACTCCCTAACCTCTGTAGCCTCCTCCAAACCAGGAATTTGTCTCAATAGCAATCTATGATTCTGCAAATACATTACATCACACATTAGGATGTTTGTGTTGATCCTTTAAAATGCAGTCACAGAAGCACCTGGAGGATCTGGTGAACAAATTCACTTAGAAGTATCATTCCTGTATACATATTTGTGAGAGGTCTTTTATTTACTCAGCTAAATCAGGGAAAAATAATCGTACATTGTAATTTTTTTATCTTTAGAAGCTATATAATATATGCCAAATCAAACATGTAACTTATCCATCTTTAATAGCTTTCTTTATGCCATATAACTGAACAGCAGCTGCTTTGTCAAGTGACCAAGAAATTAGACTTTGGCAAAACAGGGGTTTTCATCAGCATATGACCTTAAGATAACATTTACATTTCAGGAGATGCTGTTCCAGTCAGAACAGAACTGCAGGGCAAATTCACATCTCTGAATACGCATGGAGGCATCTGACAGAAAAGCTAATAAATGCGTGAGATTAGTACAGTTTTATTTTCCATAAATCTGGGACATGTTCAGCAATGTCAAACGGATTCTTGTGCCTTTAAATGAATAAATAAACCCAAGCTTACTCTGAAGCTCAGAAGTGAGGTGGAATTCATTTAACTCATTACCATTTAAATGATAGATGGACGGGGTAAACTCTTTTCTTTTGAGGCAGAGGATGGACAATGCAGAGAGGAGAGAAGTGGTATTACATAAATTTGGGCTCCCAGGCTTAGATGATTGGACTCAGATGTTTTCAACGAAATTATTTGTTCCAAAAGGGCTCTTTGTTTACTAACAGGTATAGCAATCATATTTAAAATGTTTTTACTCACAGTCCGGCTCCTATATCTTCAGTCACATAGGATTTACTGGATGGTTTATCCTTGGGCTGCCCTGTTGAGTGCAGAGAATTCAGGTGGGTGTTTTCAGAGGGTTAGGCTGCCAAGACATACAGAGGAAAAAACAACATGTTTAGAGAAGAAATATTTTTTTTTAGCCATTCTGGCTATAATTTATTTCCCAGTTTTGCAGTAGGTCATTATTTGCCTCTCCTAACTTGACGAGAAATTTGAAGGGGAGAGAGGTAACAGGTAGGTTTTTTGTTTGTTCATTTATTCCATGAGACAAGAAGGTACCTGGGTAGCTGAGAATAAGAAGGTAAGATCTTCATACTTACCCTAGGATGAATAAGAAATATTTCAGTATTCTGTAAATTAATTCAGTCCTCTGTCAGCCAAGGTCCATTGAAAACAAGGAATAAAATGGTAACTCATCTCTATTTGTCTTATTTTAAAAGAGATAAAAAGGGACCCCAAAGTAGATGAGAAAATAGATTTCATGTGTGACACTTATGCTGCAAGATCACAAATGACTTGGTTTTTTTTTCTGGTTTTCTTGTAACCTTGAAGTAAACTCTCCAAAAGTTTCCTGTACATCCATGGGTTTCTTTTCACAGTTTTCAGGGAGCTAACAACTCTGGTCAGAGATATGGGTAACTGTGGTGTTTACAGGGCTGTGTGAATGTTTAGATGTTGGTATCAGACAGCTGTGGAGACATGAGAAGAAGGATGGAGACAGGAGTTTTGTGGGAATTTGGCAAATCTTATAACTCTTGTTCATAACAATACTTCATTCTAACAAAAGAGCTCTTTAATAAATAGTCCCAAGCGTGGCTTTTCTCAACCTGGTTGGTGTCAGTGGCCTCCTGAGTGGTGACAAAGCTTTCATCATCCATGCCTTTTCCAATTTTTCACATCTGAAACCTGATGTTCTGCCTTTACCTCCTTCTTGCTGGCTGTTTCATATCTCTCCCTGCGCTTCAGACCTCACCCAAGACGAAGATAAATATGGCCTGGGCTACTCAGGGAGTAGACCACATCCTCTCCTATTTCCTAGATTTCCCTTCAATTGGGAAAAATGCAAGTAAGAAGGTATTTGTTGTGTGTGGGTTTTTTAAAAATTATTTTTATTTTTTATTTTTTTATTTTTGGTTTTTGTTTCTTTTTCCTGCTGGGTGACTTTTCATTGTCTCAGGGGTGGACTGTCTGACAAAGTCACCTGCTGCAGAACAGTGTAACCCAAGTGTCTCTGAACTGAGCCCCTGTTTCCTGAGTCCCCCTTTACAACATTAAAGGAACTCCAAGAGGGTCACTTTCTCCAAAGGGATCTAAGAGGTTTTTTCTCCTCTTTCTTGGCCTGGAACAGCCTGAATTTGTTAACACAAACAGAATACTGTGCCAACTGCATTGCTTTTGTGAAGGGCTTTAGTGGGAGAGGTTGGGATTTCCACTGATGAAAGAAGTTTTTTGAGAGGAGTTAGTTGATGGGCAAGTTTGTAAGTGGCTTGGCTTTTTGTTGTTCTGATCTGTTGGTATTTCCTCTCTTACTTCTCTCCACAATTTAGGAGTCTACAGCAGGAATACTTTTAGATACACAAATAAAATGAGATGAAAAAAGTGTTAATAATATATCCAAAGATTGGAGGAAACGGGGAGGACAGAGGGAAGGGACTTTTGCTTCTACAGCACTGCAGAATGAAAACATCTGTTTACAGTTGACTCACATTCCTAAAGATGCACTAGTCCTTGATCAAACCCATCCACTAGATCTTGCCTGAGCTGTGGGGTTTATATCAGCATTATATAAATGGCTCATGGGCAGCCTTCACAGGCCAGGTAGCTAATAGAGCTATTTGCTTTTTTTTGTTCTATTTTAAGGAGCTAGGCTGCGTTTGCAAACAACGAATTACATTTCTCCACTATTGACAATTGCAATAGTTCTCTAGCATGCCTCATTGCTCTGGGCTTGGAGCTCAGCCATGATGCTATTGCCTCTGTGCCCACCTTTCAATTGCTGTTCGCCATCCATCCATCCATCCATCCATCCATCCATCCATCCATCCATCCATCCATCCATCCATCCATCCATCCATCCATCCATCCATCCATCCATCCATCCATCCATCCATCCATCCATCCATCCATCCATCCATCCATCCATCCATCCATCCATCCATCCATCCATCCATCCATCCATCCATCCATCCATCCATCCATCCATCCATCCATCCATCCATCCATCCATCCATCCATCCATCCATCCATCCATCCATCCATCCATCCATCCATCCATCCCTCTGATTCCCTGGCAGAGCAGCCTGGAGTTAGGCAGGCATGCTGCACTTCGCTGTGCTGCAAGCATCTATTATTTTTGTTGGCTGGGGAAAAGCTGCTGGTCTCAGTTTCTTTTAAAATATTTTGTGCTAAAGAGAGGAAAGGAAGCTGAGCTACAGAGCCTGGGGGCTCCATTCACTGCTAAGCTTAACTTCTTCAGGTCAGCTGCCAACAGCTACCAACACTGTGTCTTCCAGCATCTGGTGTTGGAGGGTGATTTGGTAAAGCCCTCCACCATGTGCCTCTCGCTAAGTCCATGAGTCGTCCTCCTGATTTCAGTGAGACTATTCAAATCATTCACATGCCTCAGTAAATGGAGGTGGTAAATGGAAACAAAATGAAATACAGAGGTGTTTTCCTTTTTATATGTTGCCCACAGGAGGAATGACTTTCTTGATGCTGACAGGTCCTGCAGCCGCAATATAATTCCTTAAAAATATATATCATTAAAAACCCTCTTGTTTAGTTTCTGAGGAATGAACAAATGGGTTTTCAGGCAAAAGTTTAAAGTTTGCTCCCTCATATTTGCTATGGACCACACTCACACTAGGATTACTCTAAGCGGCATGTGGAACGTGTAATTGAATAGCATATTACAAGCTGAGGTCTGGAAATGTTTTTCAATTTAACTTGAGCAAAGAGCACTGTTTATTCAGGCCAGCAGAGCAGTATCTCATCACCTTTCCTTGCACTCAGCACATATCCACAGGTGGATCAAGTGGAGCCTACTTCCAGGAAAGAATTCAAACTTTCATCCTGGGCAGAAACTGAAAGGCCTCCACTGCTTTTCTGCCTTGTCTAGGATGTTCTCTGTGTAAACCCATACTTAAACTCTGAATATGGTGTTGGACTGCAATAGTTGGAAAGACCTTCATACAAAAGTGCAGTTTTAAGGTCAGTCATCAAATCCCAAACATTGCAGATGGTGTGCTGGTGGCTGGAATTCATTTGGACAAATCCAAATTCCCCTTTGGCTCTCAGAAACATCCCTGCTGCCTGGCACAGCAAGCTACTTCAATAGCTTAGGGTGCTTAGGAGAGAAAATGTGGCAAGGCAAGGGCAAACAGAAAAGCCACCCCAGGGTAGTCCAGTTATCCTGCAGAGAACCCTGCACATGTGTGCTTCCTCTTGCCAGTCCAGGAGAGGTTATCTCACATTTCCCTCAGAACTGGGTCTGTGTGTGCAGCGTTGGCACAGAGGGGGTGGTATGCCAGAAATGAACAATGTTGCTTAGTTCATGGTGGTGTGCTCCTCTGCTCTTCAGCACTGTAACTCTGGGGCTGTGACACACAGGAACTGCTGCAATGCTGATGTTACAGGGTTTGCCTTCTTTTCTCTAAAAAAAGATCACCCTGTAATGTATGGATCTGGAAATTCCCCTGAGATGTAAATCTCCATTCCTAGGGAGCATACTGTATCCCAGATTGTATGGCTTTTCTGCTGAGGGTCTAGGAATCACTCCTTGGCTTTCTCATTCTGGTGAGATTTTGTGAGCAAGGAAAGAAAAGGGGAAAGGTCTTATGAAAGACTCAAATCTGATCTGGAAGTGACTGAGACCTGTTAAGCACAGACCCATTTTTAGACCTCTGCTCTATAAATACAGTTCTTGCCACCAGCACCTGCTCTACCAATAAAGCATCATCTGTGAGATGTCACTCACTGACATTCAGTGTCACACAGAGAAACAGGCCAAGCATTTGCAGAGCTGAGTGTGTTCTCTACAGGGAGGAGTATAGCTACAGATCATATGACCTGGATAATATTTGACAGGATTATGCCTCCATACATGTTTGCTCAGCACCTTATGCACTGAAGTTCCCCCAGTTTGGAGCCACAGGACATTATTGTAACCTGAGTATTATTTATGTTGGCAACTAAGAGAGAGATCATGGGTGAGGAAACAGAAAAAGAGGCAAAGCTAGCAAATGGATTTGGTTGTTATGTCTTTAGCATCAAACATCTTAATTTTACTATAAGACTGCACTAACCTAAACACAGTGGAGAGATTCTGTCTCAGAAGCTTTATTTTCCATAGGTTTCAGGTTTTCAGAGGTCATGCATATTTTTATACATTTTTTGGCTCAGAATTGCTCTTTTCTGCATGACAGCTGCAGTTCCATGAGTGATGGAAGGCTTTTCCTCCAGGAGAGGAGAGAGACAGCAGAATTGTGGTGCCCGTACCTAGAAGGTCACACAGCTGCAGGGAAAGGACAGTGGCTTACGCCTATAACCTACTCACCTCTTTCCATTCCCAAGTGGAAAGAGAACTGGTCTTGCATTTTGCAGTTTAGGATTGCCTGGGGCAGGTTTGGTATTTCAGTCAGACTTTGACCATTGCCTGTTCCATCTCAACAGAGATATGCCAGGGGCAGGCAGCACTGGCTCAGGCTGGGGATCCCAGCATCTGCCTGGAAATTCCCACACTGAGATTTTGGCATCCTGTGCTGCAGTCACTACAGGTATTTACCAGCAGCAGCCTGCAGGTAACTGAGGGGAGCAAGCACATGGAGAAGGTGGTGTATCTGAAATCACTGTTGCTGAATTCACCCCCTGGCCATGTCACCACTCTTTACCCCACTCAGTCACCTGCTGGACACAGGGATATGAAAGGCACTGCTTTCCATTCCCAGCTCTCATAAAGTGCAATTGTGGTTCTTGCTTTGTGTTGAAACAGCTTAGCTACTGAACTGTGGCCACAGAGCCTCCTTTCTCCTTCCTTTTGCCGCCCTCCATCCCCTTACCAAGCACCTGCAGAGGCTTTCAGCATGCATTCATTGTCTCCCTTTTGATTGCTGCATATATGTTCAAATTATTATTTCCCAGCAGATGCATCACATGAAGGTACTGAATTCCCATCCTTCCCTTCCCTCCCCTCCTCAGAGCTCTGAGTCTGCTCTCACAAAAGCACTAGTTTTATTGTAACAGAGCTCAGCATCTAAGCCTCATTCTCAGATTTGTCTGTCTTAAAACAGAAGATATTATAAATATTGGCGAAGGCAAAGCAGCGAGCGTAACCTCCAAATCTCTCTTGTTCAGATCAGATGCAGCCTTCCTGCTGTAATCATTCCTCTCTCCCCCGCCTTCCCCTCCCTTCTCTCTCTTTTTGGATATGTGTTTCTCTCTGACTGTGATTCTGCAGTGGCAGAAAGGGGTCAATCTATCTGTAAAAGATGGACTCAGCCAAGCTTTTCTAGCTCTTTCCTGCTGATGGCAATTATCCGGAGGTTGGCAGCGGTCCCAGAAACCTGCAGTTCCTGCAGTCCTGCTGCTGTGGGCCTGCTCCACAAAGCCAGCATCCTAAGAGGATCACTTGGTGTGATGCCCAGGAAATGACAAACAGAAAAGGTCACACGTACTCCAAAAAGATATACTGCTCGGCAAATTTAATTGACATTGTGCAGCTTTTAAAAATGTCCCTGCAGACATTCCAGCATTTAACAGATGCAAGCAAAGAACAGAAAAATAACAGGGCTTTAGAGAAAGGGCAGAAAAAAATGCATTCTGTCCCCCCAAAATAAGTTTTTCATACTCCAGTAATATCCTTTCACATGGTCTATTGGATTAGGATAAATTTTTTTCCCCTACCTGACAAGTGAAATCTCCCATCCCCTCCCCCAGCCTCTCTTCCTTCCCTCATACACACACTTCTGCTTTTTAAATCATTGAGCTTTCATTTCACAGGGTAACTGTCCTTTTTTTCCTTGCATGTTCGTCTGTTAAAATATTCTATAGGGAACCAGCTCCCTGTCAAGGCCAGTGCTGTGCTGTGTGGAAGGTCACCATTGTGTCCTGTGTTATCTAGCCAGAGAAGAAAAATGTTGTCTGCAGCAATGGGCTTTTTCTTTAACAAAAAGTAACAGAAGATCAGTGGAAATTTAAGAAGGTGTGTGATAGCTAATTTGCAACAGGCATGGGAAAGCAGGAGTGGCCAAAATGAATTTAAGATGAAGGCAGGTGGTCCTAGTTCAGCAGGGACTACACTCAGGAAGGACTGAGCTCTTCTTTTTTTTCATTATTTCTTTCAGCCTCCTTTTGCTAAGAAAGAATTTAAAATCAATTGGATTTTGTGGTTTTGATTTTAATGCTTCCCAATTAGATGGAAAACAGTGGGGGGAAAGAAAAATCAGTATAATATGATTACTGATGATGAAGCAGATGTGACACAGCAGATCTGGATACTTCTTCCATTTACACCCATGCTAGTTGGGATGAAAGACACCATCTTCCCTACATAGTAGTCACCATGATTCAGATTGCCAGGATAGCAAAGAAGCAAGTTTTGAGTCCCTGGGGAACTTTGAATCGTCACATACGAATTCCAGCAAATGTGTCAGCTGAACTGCTATGGAGAGGAGTGATTGATACTTCCAAAGATTTCACAAGCTATATATCCATATTAAAGGCCCAAGCTGCCCACTTTCAGAGATGTCGTAAAGCACCTGGTGTATCAGTCTAAACACTTCAGGACTGTATAAAGCAAACAGAAAGTCTCTGTGGGTTTTTCACTGGCAACTATATTTAAGAAGAACTAACTACTGTATCTAAACTGTAGGTATGTACATGGACAGAATCTGTGGAACCCTTTCACTTATTTGCCTGGATATGGCCAGACTTAAGCAATCTTACAATTTTAACATAGAATCAGCGGAATAAATCTTTTCAGCAGAGCTGTATGAGCAGAGATTTTACAGAGCATTGCAGTAGTACAACAGCAGCCTGTAGAAATCAGGAAAGAAGGACAATGCAAATAAATTTTTCTTCGAAATGTTGCTTTTGAATAATTAAGCATACACCTGGAAGTTACAAAATGCCCTCTGAGCAACACCTTGCTCTACCAGTCATAGAAGGTGGGGAAATATGCTTTGACTTTTTTTGCAGCAGACAAAATAACCCCATCATTGTCGTGACTGTTGGGACCAGAGTCCAAGATTTCCAGTCCTATGCTTAAAGAGCAGATCACACAAAAATAGAGGGACTGGATAGTGACAGATCCATTTCAAGGCAACTTTCATTGTATGTCTACTTCAAAAGAAGATCCCATTGGGAAGAAGATATGATATTTGACTTCTTTAGCATGGAGGTAGCAAAATCCACATTCTGAAGTAAAGCTGAATCTTATAGCTTAAGGAAAAACTAAAACACATATGTGGGGCAAATTTTCAGGGCTTTATTCTTTCTAATTCTCAACAGGATTTGTCCATCCTTCATCCACCTCAGTGTCAGGGCAAGTAGTCAAAAGTCACAGTTGTTGACTTCAGTTCCTATCCCAAGCCAAGCAGACTGGGAGAAGCAATAGCCCTTCCTTTGAAACATCCTTTAGAATTTATGCAACCCCATAACAGTTTTCAGCTCTGACAAAATCTCTACTGGTTCAAAATATTCTGACTGTCAAGAAATGTGTGAACTAATAAAGCTTCAGTTTTCATAGCTTTGTAATAGAATTTTGGCTTCCTCATGGACCAGACAATTGCAGTCTGAGAACCTGCTATCAGAAGTAGTTAATTTTCCAACAGGCATTGTTTCCGATAAAGGGTTTTTACTCTTGACAAAACCAGCGTATATTAGTGACTCACAGCTGTGTGATATTATTGCCTGGTTTCATAACACACTCTCCTGTTACACTGGACTTCACAGAAGCTGTACAATAAAATTCAGAAGTTGATCTCTGTACTGCAGACTTCTGTTGACACAATTATATTGGTCAGGAGAGGCAGGAGGTGAGATCTCTGGCTGCAGAGCAACAATCAAGAAAAGCCTGATTGTAAAAAATGTCAGAGAAGCCAAAACTGAGCTTTTACTATATCACTGCTTTTGCTTCAGGATGTGGGGCAGAAGATGAAGGATATACTTTCCCCCTCTAAATAACTTAAACCTTCTAGTTCTGTCTTTTCAGGGGACAAAAATCTGTAAGGCACCTTGATATTTGAAACATGAAATGTTTTATGTGTTAAAGCTTGATTTAGGTCTTCTCCCTCAAAAATCCAAAAGCTCCAATCATTTAGACCACAGAAAACTTGCCAGCTGTGGAAATATTACGGCTTTTACTGCTTGCAAGTGAGCTGTTCTGACTCCATCTGCTAAAATGGTAAATTTTTGTGTGTGCTTGTTTTGACTGATACCCAATCCTGAGTACTTTGTAAGGCAGTTACACGTGCAAGCCTGGTGAAAACTGTTCAGCTCTTGCCAGCTCTGCAAGGTGACCAGTTCATTAGTAACAGGATGGGTCTTCATGACTTATCTGCAGAGAGACAAAATTTGTAAACCTCTGCCTTGTTTTGTCAACAAAAATGTTATTAAAATTAAGGAGATGCTGCAGCTTTTCTGGTCATCTTGGGAAAATAGGTGAAATGGCTAAAGGGAGGGCATATACATTCCAATGAAATGATTTTCATTTGTGGACTATTAATATTCTGCAATTCAACGCTGGAATGATTTTATAAAACTTGCCATTAGACTTGTTTTCACTTCTCACAGCTACTAAGAGTTTGGAAATCTTAGTAGATTAAAACTTCAGGAAACAGAACATTTCTCTTTGAAGCCACTCCTTTCTGTTCATGGAACATTTAGAACTAGAATAACAAAAAAATTCTAGGAATAAACCCCCGTGATATGTCAGTGTGAAATATCATCAGTGGGAACTCAAAGATTGTGTAGTCTCAGGAGAAACAAGAGAGCACAATTTAATTAAAGCTTCTTATTTTAATTGCAAAATTCTATCATTTTCTAGTTCAATCTTTGGTAGGAAAAAACCCAGTGAACTGGATTATGACCAAGTGCGATGGATGTTTCTTGCTATTACACAACAGTTTAGGAGGGAATCGTGTAATCTTGCAGTAATTTCATGGAAGGGACCTCTGGAGGTCACCTGACCCAGCCCTGCCCTCAGAACAGGACATACTGCGTAATTCTATTTCCAAGCAAAACTGTGGAGAAACCAGGGCAAGAAGGAGGTCATGATCAGTCAGGGGAGCAGCTCTGGTGCCCAAAATTGTCGCTGAAGCACTCCAGTGCCATGCACAGAGGGGTTTCCCAAAAGGAACCTCAGGGGAGCACAGGGACTTGCCAGGAACCTGCAGCTCATGAGACAGGAGCTGATGGGACTCAAGGCAGGAGCAATAATGTCCAAGCTTCCCTCCCCTTTAAAGAAGCCCCAAGGGAGCACTGGGGACCAGGAGCACTGCCAGCTGGGGAGAGTAAACAAGACACAGTGTGGCAGCCAGGGCAAGCCTACACAAAATCTTAAAGACACAGGGACAGGCTGTCTCCACATGCCAAAAAAATGAGCCTTCAGGGAAAAAGATTGGCACTGCAGAACAAAGAGTTTTGGCTGGAACTTAGTGAAAAAATGGTGAGTTAATGACCTTAGGAAGAAGGGACAAACAATTCAGGAGAACTACAAGGATGTTGTGAGGTTTTACAGGAAGAAAATTAAGAGGACAAAAGCCCAACTAGAATTTAATCTTGCCACTCTTTTAAAGGACAACAAAAATTGTTTTTACAAATATATCAGCAACAGAAGTAGGACGAAGGAGAATCTCCATCCTTTATTGAAATGGCTTGGATGGATCAAGAACATCCTGACTTGTATCAGCCACGGTGTGTCCAGCTGGCCCAAAGCAGTGCCTGTCCCTGGTGTTGGCACTGCTGAGGCACCTCCAGATGGGGACAGCTCTGGGTCCCCCAGGACAAGAGAGACATTGAGGGGCTGGAGCGTGTCCAGGGAAAGGCATGGAGCTGGGGAAGGGGCTGGAGCCCGAGGAGACGCTGAGGGAGCTGGGAAAGGGGCTCAGCCTGGGGAAAAGGAAGCTCAGGGGGGACCTTCTGGCTCTGCACAACTCCCTGACAGGAGGGGGTAGATGGGGAATCAGGCTCTGCTCCCAAGGAACAGGAGCAGGATAAAGCCTTAACTTGCCCCAGGCGAGGTTTGGATTGGATTTTAGAGAAAAAATTCTTCACCAAAGGGCTGTCCAGCCCTGGCACCGCTGACCAGGGCAGTGGTAGAGTCCCCTTACCTGGAGGGATTTGAAACCTGTGTGGATGTGGCACATGGGGACATGTGTTAATGGAGGTCTTGTCAGTGCTGAGGGAATGGTTGGACTCAATGTTTTTAGACGGTTTTTCCAACATAAATGATTCTGTGATTCTGTGTTTCTATGATACATCTTCCATGGAGAACAAGCAAAATAGTTTTCATCTTTTTGAGATGAAAGTATTTTCCCTCTTTTATATATATATATTTTATTTGAAAGATCTGACCATCATCCTCTACTCTTGTTGGTGGCAGCACAGACAGAAGTCCAGGTGCCAGCATTATACTGCTCATGATCACAGCTCTGTACTGCAGCCTTAAGAGAGAAAAAACATCAATCTACCCATTCTTTTTAATGTATATCTTGCTGCCCTTGATCAGGAAATGCTTTGCCCTCAGTCCTCACAGCTCAGTTATTTAAAATATGGTCATATGCTCATTAAAGACAAGAAGGGACAGGACCTCAGTTTTATGTATTGCCTCAAAGACTTGGACATTCCAGTCTTCACAGAGCTATGTAAAATAATTCTAGGACTTCTGTCAGGTTTGATTTATGACATGTGTCAGATATAATTGCACCATCACTCTATTCATTCATTTCCAGTGTTTCTCTCTACAATGTTCTGCACCAGATCTCCAAGGGACACAGTGACCTGAGCTTGTTTTTCCAGTGAACAACAGGATTAGAGGTCCCCGTTCCATCATGTTCTGCAGATTAGTGACCACACTAAAACTGAGGGGTATAGTCAGAGAGTACAAAGCTGCATAAAATGGAGATGCTGGGAATGCCCTTGACCAAGTCTGCCCCATAAACTGAATCACAGTGCCTGCTGAGAGGGCTTGAAGGTATGCCTGTAGATATGTTCTTTGTATGGAAATCTAACACATCCTTAGCATCTCTGGGTTGCATTTTATGGTGCACCAATTTTGCTGAGTACTGGATCTAAGATCTGTGGACCACGCTATGTTTTCCAGTAATAGACAACTCATGAGAGTCCCAAATTAGTTTTATGCAAAAATCTGTATCCCCCACCTTTTCTCTCCCATGTTTTTTAGGAAGAAGTTTTTGATCAGTGCCAAAACACTCTTTTCTTATGAAAAGTAGAGGAGATATAATTGTGGAACTACTCTACTGCTTCAGATCAGCATTACTGTAATAACCAAACTCATAAAAACTTAGCTCTTACTCTGGTGGTTTAAATTTGTAGTTAAAACACAATGTTGGTGTGTTTGTTCTCTTTTTTTCATTCTTCTACTTAGTTTTGAGATTTGATTTCTCCTCAGCTTTAGATTTCTTTACAGTCATAAATCCAAATAACTGTCAGGCTGTCGTGGCAGTAGGTTCATCACTGACCAGTGACTGAAGTTCAAACATAGAACTTAATTAACATTGGACAGTGTTTGTGGGAGGGAAAAATCTTAAAATAATGTGGATTTTTTCCTCTGAAACATTTCATTCTCCTGAGAAATTTATTTTTTGAAGTTAAATTCCTGAATTGGAGCTCTAAATAATTGAGTCGTAAACTATATATTGTACCTTGGGTGAATTTCATGTAATTTAATCCCAGGTAGGCATCATAGAATGTCACAAAATAGGGTAGTTCAGGTTAGAATGGAATCTCTGAAGGTCATCTGTCCAATCTCTTGCTGAGAGCAAGTTACGTTTCAGAGTTAGATCCAGCACATCACAGTCTGGTTCAACCAAGTCCTGAAAATCTCTGAAGAAGAACTGCACAACTGCTTTCATGTATTACCCTGCTCAGAGTGAAAAAGGTTTTGTCATATCCAGTGAGTATTTTCTTTGCTGCATCTGGTGATGCCCTCTGAGGAAAGCCTGGATCTCTCATGCAAATAAATCCTCTTTGGTAGTCAATGACTGTGATTAGATTCCACTTTAGTCTTTGGACTGGCTTATCACTTCTGTTTGCATGCAAACTAAAAGGTCTCGAGGAACACTGGGAGAAAGTTGGGTTCCTGAGGTATCCCACTTCATTTTGGTTTTGGGTTTGGTTTTGTATCATTTCATCCACCCCCAGTATTAAAATGCCTTTGGGCAGTACATTGAAATGACCAAGCTAAATTTTCTCTTTTGAACCACCTTAATTCTTTGTTATTTTACGCAAAGTGAGATGGGAAAGTCTGGGATCACTGCACAGGCAAACTGTCCACTTTTAGAGATATGGCACAGTTGGGATAAATGACATAGGTGTTGGGTGTCAGTGGTCCTTGAGAGTTCTTTCCAACTCAGGTTGTTGCTTCTTGCAAAAAAATCCCCCCGGACTCATGCCTTTCACCTCCTACTTGTCAGATGGGTAGAGACATTTAGTCCATCCTGTGAAACCTTTCAATATTAGAGAAGTTCAGCATCTAGTTCTGGGACACACACAAAGATGAAAACCAAGAATAAACTATGAACTATGTAAATGTATGCAAAAAACCCCAACAACCCTAGAAACATAAAGGCTTGGATAAATGGAAAAGTAAAAAATTCAAAACTGAAGAAAGGCTGAAATTCTGGCATCAGGTTGTACAACTCCTCACCACAAGATGTCATTGGGGTCACGAAATTAGTGAGGACAGCTCAAGCAACAGAGATATCCAGAACGATCAAGGGATGCAAGACTTCATGTTTCAAGGTTAAGACCAATCTGTAACTGTTGTGATTTAGGATGAAATGCTCACTGAGAACAAATTACCCAACATCTGCCTTCTACAGATTTAGTTCACATTCCTTAGAGGCATCTGGCCCAGATTGTTGCTGGAGACTGGATGCTCACTAGTTAGTCCATGTGTCTGATCCAGTCTGGCACTTCTTACTTTGTTATTGCTCTTGGTTTTGATTTTTTTTTTGTTGTTGTTTTTTTTGGTTGTTTTTTTTTTTAATTTTCTTTTACCAGTGGTAAAATATAACCAGAGAAAAGCAATTAGCTGTTCCCCTTACCCCTGAACACCTGATTTTTATGCACAGAATTGTGGAGGTGAACAGAAGGCAGAACTATCCTGTACCATGGTGTCTCTGGAGCTAGAATTCTCCAGGACAAGTGGCCATTGCCATTTTCTTCCTCTGCTTCAGCTATTCTGCTAGCTGTGCAGCCATATATTCCAAAATAATGCATTTACCACCATCCTCTGTGCACACCCTCACAGTCTATCCCTGTTCTCTTACCTAACTTCCTTGACTTCCCTAACTGAAGAGGAAGCCCAGCTCACAGGTTTTAACCTGTACAGAATTTCACCATCTTGGAGAGAATGACAAGCACCCACACCATCATTCCGCTTCCTACTGCATCACTCACTCCTCTCTCATTTCATCTTTGCTTCTTGTAGGCTGTACAAAGCTTTGGGGTAGATCACAGCTCCATTGTGTATGCAGATTATTTTCACCTAACCTCCAACATTGTGTTAATTTTAATGCTCCCTACTGTGGATTTAAATCACTGGGACCATTTTGCGTGCCATGTAACTTGAACTGTCTGTGAGAGTGCAGAATAGATTGAGTATACTATTTTTGTATCTTCCAGATCATTGTTCTTTTAAATATCACATGAGTTCTAAATATTTAACTGAAGATGATTGATATGTCTATTTTCCATACAGTATAACACAACTTAATGCAGTCATAAGATTTCTGCCAACACATTATAGGATTTGGAATCTAAGTAACTCTTAGATTACTGGCATCCATGTCTCCCACCACAAGTGATCAAACATCGTGGTGGCAGCTATGATATAAATCACAAAAGTATCTCTCTCTATCTGTCATACCTATAGCTAGGTTCCAGGAAAAGGGAAACACTATCTATAAGCAGGTGAAATCCACAGCATTCATACCCTGAGGTTTCAGGCTCAACAGTTTAATTGCAATAACAATATTACACCACACAATAATTTGTTCAGAACTGAAAAAACCCACTTGTATTTTGCTTTGGAAGACACCCTTCAATGTCCACATCTCTCTCTGGCTGATTGAGGCTGACTCTGTGCTAGAAATATTCAACTGTGTTGATTCTTCCCCATAAGCTCCTCTAGGCAGTGATTATATTCAGGAGGGATGCATGTAAAACTCGAGACTTTCAGGTAATCTGAGGTTTTAGACAACCTTATTCTTTCTGATATTTTCTGGTATTACATTAGGATGGTGTTTTCATCAGCAGGAAGATGTCATTGAAATCAGAGGATTTCTCAAAAGAGAGAGGGGGAGGATTTCTCAAAAGAGAGAGGGGAAGACCAGGTGACCCTACTCATGCAGACCAGGTTTATTTAGGTTTCATCAGCATCATCACAGGTTGCTGATGTTCACATCTGTTACTAAACATCTTTTTTATTGAACTGATAACTTTTCATCTAAAATGGTTGATAGGACTTGTCTTATGTGAAAAAAAATACACAGCGAAAATCTTCAAGAAATTCCCTTAAAGAACAAGTTTGTTTTCTCTTCCTTCTACCACTCTACAAATATTGACATAAAATCAAGAGCTCAACATTTACAAATTGCAATCCAAGGTAAGGTCTCAAATGCAGCAGCACTGGTGAAATAGCTCCACTCTTGACTCTCTTCAAGGTTGATGGCATGAGGTTCTCTGGTACATGGAGAAGATCACATCTCCAAAGAAGAGGTATCACCACTACCTTGTTCTACTCCCATCACCTTGACATGTCTCCTGTTAACCCCCTCTGCTCTCTGAAAAGTGCTCCTCAGGACAGACCACATCCTTGCCCATACCCTGTGAGAAACAGCACTGCAGGGGGCCTTGCCCAAAGTGCTTCAAACTCTGACCGAGTTGCCAACAAACCCTGTGGGAGGAGAGGAGTCACTCCAAAGAACACAAAGACTATTTGAAAAGATTCAGATGTTGATTTTGAAAGAAGGAGAAGAGCCTGTCTCTGACTCATTTTAAATTACAGGGAGTAATGTCAAGAATGGTTTAGCCACATTGTGTACTGTGTTCTTCTGGGACTGAACCACTCTGCTCATTGTGAGCTTGACACCATCTGAGTCATTAGAAATGGTTCCCGTGGATGAACCCATTTCAAGCCTCTAAATACAAAAGTTCTCTGTATGAAATGTCTGTGAGTCTTCCTCCAGTAATTTCAGATTTGGATTCAATAGCTGAAATGAACTATGAAATTCTCTACACTGTCTCATATTAAGAAGGAACTGTGAAATGCTGATAATGTCAAAACGAAGGCAAGGGGATTAAAAGGTCATTCTGCTGCACTTTTTTATCTTGTGAGGATTTCAGACTGAGCTAATTACCGTAGTACCTGTACACTTAATAGACTGTGCCAAATTTGTTAGTGATCTCAGTAACAAGCTGAGTACACAAACGTCTCTATAAAGTCTCAAAACATGTCCAACACACAGGTGAAAACAGGGCTAATGGATCCAGTCTACACTGGGCTGGAAGATCCATGTTTAATGTCTTAAATAAATGACCTGTTGAGAATTTTCTCCCCTACTCGTTATCTTCTCAGTTTTGCTCAGCAGAGAAAGCACAAGTTCAAGATTGCACTGAGCACAGTCTATACAGCTGGGTCTCTGGGAAGTACTACAATACGAGGAAAAGCCTGTTCCATGATTCCTAAGCTGGAAAAGTTGGAGATGACTGATGTAAACACATTAGCAGGGTTCGGGTTTGAGAAAGAAGAGCTAAACTCTCAGGATTTTTGTGTCTCCATTGATCTGTTTTCATTCAATTAAGAAGACATGAGTACTTAGCAAATAAGTTAAAGATGGTACAAATAAAACATAAACTACTGAAAGAGAAAAGTTAATTTTTTTCCATCTTGAGTTTTGACTACTAGTACAGTATTAGTGCAAGGTTCAGCAGGAGACAATCTAATTTATAGATTTATATATTTTTTGGTTCTCAGAAGCTTTGAAATGTATTGGTTTTATACTGTTCTTCATGAAAAAGGATTGTGAGTTTAGAAGCTGGCCACAAACTTATAACATTTATTTTGTTCTAAACTGTAGGATCAGCCATTTGTGAAAGAAAGAACAACTATTTTTTGTATTTACCTGTACGGATACCTGTGTTTCAATTATATCCTTGCTGTGGTGCCCTGGGTATTCACTGTGATCAGATGAGAAAATATTTGTCATTGTTTGTGGGTTTACATGATACTTAGGGGAAGTTTCTCAAGAAAAGATATTATGGAGGAGCTGTCTACAGACTCGCAGATCCAAAAGTCACTCCTCATGGTACCTGTTTTATTATTTATGTGATGAGGTATGTAATTATAAAACTATATGAATTGCACTGTAGGGGACAAAAAAAGCATTTTTAAATCAACAAATGCTCCCTTCCATTTGTGCCATGACACACACTTATTTTTTATTTATTTTTTGCTACATTTGTCCCTTTATTAATCTTCATTACATTTCATATTGTAGCACCTCCAACATTCTCTGAGCTGCTCACACTGATTTATATGTTCCTCAGAGTTTGTTCCAAGTAGTAGGTTTTTCTTGTATTTTAAGAGATGTGTATTGACAGATGAAAAATTGATATTAAACTGATCCTCTTTGTTGCAAATACAAATCTCATAGCATAAAGCTTTGGACAAAAGTGTTAGAAAGTGAAAGGAAATACAGAAAACCCAGTCAAGGACCTCTTCCACGAAGTGGTTGAACCATGTTCTTGTTGAATTCACTAGTGTAAGATCAGGGCCAGAGTGTATCTAGTGCATACAGACAGGCCATGATTTTAGTCCTAGTCCCATGTTTTTGTAAGAGAATTGGTCAAACATTTCTTTATGAAAGAGCAGACTCATGATTTTCGCTGTTTGCTTTCCTGTGAGTGCATGACCTATAACCCTGGCTGTTGGATAACTTATTTCAAATGAAATAGAGAATCCATTATACTAAACAATTTTCAATAACTGAAACCAATGATTGGCTGAGGATCTTCGTTATTTCTACACTGACTTTTCTTATTTGTGAACCGAACTTTGCAATAATTACTCTTGGTTTTTGACAAGAATTAACTTTCCTGTATTACTCATACTGCTATAGTGATTTTTTTCCCCTGATTTTATAATCAGTACCTGCTGCTTCCACAATGAAGATTTTCACAGGGAGGAGAAAGCATAACAAAATAATTCTACCTCTTTTCTTTTTTTTTCCTGTAGGATTGGAACAAAACCCCTAACATATTTCTTTCAAAGGAAACCTGAGACTATGTATTCAACACATTGTGTGGAACTATTTCAGAGCTTTGGGTCACAAATGGCTTCTTTCCATTAAAAGTAATGATGTTATTCCTGGCCATGTGAGCTTGCTTATTTTGCTCCCAAGTATAATCTGCCTGCACATATAAATCAGTCGCTGCAGTTTCAGGAGAACAGAGGAAGAGGAGGTACAGCTCATCTCAAACGTCCAAGCTATATTGGCAATTTACTTTAGCACCCTGCCCCACTGAGGTTTCCATAGTGATTTTAGTTCTGTTGAACTCAGGATTAAATTGAAGGAAGCAGTTTTGAGAGCTGGCCTTGGGGGCCTCAGAGGTGAGGTTGTGGGGAGAGCAGCTCATGAGTAGGTGTCAGGCTGGGGTCTGCTGGGAAATGCACACCTGCCCAGAAATGCCTGATCCGTACTGGCTCTGCTTGCCCCATCTACAACGAGTCTGGGAACCACTCCTTACCTGCCTCTAATCAGGGCTTGACATGTGGAGAGGTGAAAGTGGCCTCCACTCTGTGCATTCATTCTTCAGTGCTTTTACTTTCAATTTTAAGAAACTCCAAACACAAACTCCATCCCGTGCCAAAGCTGTCGGAGTCTGCTCTTACACAAAGGATGGATCTAATCTGCTGTCTTCACCCATGTTTGAAACACCCTATGGCTGGGAAGTATGTGCAGCGTTTGGCTTTTTGCCCAGAAAATCAGACCCTCCAAAAGGTCATGTACACACACACACGCACACGCACGCGCACACACACACACCCACACACACACACACACAAACACACTTGCCGAGGTGCCTCGTGGCAAAAAGAGATGGAAAAAAACCCCCCGAATTCTTTTCTGCAAGATTAATTGACTCTAGGGTGAACTTCATCTGAGAACAGCCCCTTGTGCTGATTGCCTGTGTTGTGATTTGGTTGGAGGGGAATAGATTTTGCACTCAAATAATCAGGCAGCAAGGAGGAGTGCAGCACATGGGAGAGCTGATTTATGTCACCTGGATGTAACAAATGGCAGGCAGGGCTCAGAACATCTTGTGATGTGCTCTGGGCACATCACACCCTCTGCTGATGTCAGTAAGGACTATTAAGTGCTGGGCACTTTTGATAATGACAGTCCCTGTGTAGGTTGTGAAATACAGACTTGGGTCTCTAATTTGAGACTCTCGGTTAAGATTATTGAAAATATATAGAAACCCAGTTATTACAGATTTTCAGTGAAACATCAGTACCCTTGAAGATCCCAGCCCTCAACCTTACCAAAGGAAAATTATGGAGCTGTGAGTACATTAACATATTAAAGTAGTCACAGGTCCTAAGCAGATTTTAGGAGAGGTGGTCCACATGTACATATTAGTTTCTACAGACACTGGGAGAAGATCTGAAAGCTTATCTTTCTATACTGCCCTTTTGATGGAACTTAGTATCCTCTTTTTTTTTTTTTTTTTTTTTTTGGTATTTTTTTCGTTTAAAATGGGACACATCAGTGCACTGATTTAATTTAAACAGTCATTTGCTTTCCCTGAGTTCCCTCCTTTTCTTGACAAAGCAGCAGAGAATGATGAGGAGTGGGTTGTTGTGTGCAGGAGGAGAATCCCTTCAGGAAGCAAGACCTTAGGGGACTCTTGCAGATCCTGATCTTGGCCCAATGTTGCACTGACCCAGCTCTGGGATTTGCAGATCAGAATGCAGATCAGAACAGGACCTCACTCACACAGCCTGGGAAAAGCAAGCCTGGATAGTATCCTTACAGATGTGTGTGTCAGTGCTGTCGACAAGGAGTCACTACTTTATTTAAATCTTTTGGCCATAGGGAAAATTAACATCACAAAGATGGACTGTTGCAAAAAGCCAGGCTCTAAGAGGAAGCACTAAAGATTCATATGCAGCTTTAAGGAACAATGATTAGTTGTTATTTATATTATAGGAGTACCTGGAGATCTCAGTTGGACTCAGGGTCTTGTTTTGCTGGCTACTTTCCACTTCCCCTCTTGTGTTTCTCACAAAATACACTTTTCACTATTACCAAAGCACTACTGAGAATGCATTATATTATGGCCAAAACCTATTCTTCCAGAAAGCCAATCCTGGCTTATCAGCCACAGATAATTTGTTTAGTTTTAAGGTTTCATCCTACCTGCAGAAGGATTAACAAGTTGCAAGGTACAGTAATGATAACCCAGAATATTTCCAACAAACCTCTTTGCTTCTAAAGGGTGGCAGAAAAAGAAAAGAAATGGAAAAAACATCAGCTTGAAATTCATCCTCCAAGGACCATATTAAAATTTATAAATTAAAAAAAGATTATATCATGTATCATAACGAAGCCAAATCAGCAGTTTTGGCCTTGCTTCTCTAAGCAGAAAGGCTTTGCTGTCTGACTTCTCCTTGGCTGCCTTTCTAGGCCTGAAATTCACAGCTGCATCGAAGCAGAGCAAGTCCAATAATGCCATTTGTTTTTCACTTAAAAAAGAAGAGGAAAGAGAAAGAGGGACATATAAATGGATCGTAGAAGAAGGGGCCCATTAGCAGAAATTTAGTCTGACCATGGCTGGAAGTGCAGATGGTTCAGAGGAACACAGCCAACTTGGCATTTATATAAGCTATCTTGTATCTCCCTGTTTTTTTCCCTACACTGGTATTCAGATTGATTAAGAGGTCAAATAAAGGCTGCTTCAATGTGAGAGTGTGTATGATGTATGACAAAAAATCCTGTCTCACAGTTCAGGCTTTGTAAACAACATAAAAGACAAATCAATGTATAAACTAATTCTCAGCCTGTTTAAGTCTTTTCTTCCTGCAAGCCATATGGACCTCTTTCTCTCTTGTTTTTTCTTTTCTTTTTATCTTTTCAAATGTCCCAATGACAAAGTGGCAAATGAAAACAAGTAGTGGAATGTGAACATAAGGAGGTAGAATAGGAAAATCCATTTTAATAAAGCAGGTGAAAATTACTCTGTATTCAGTAGACAAGAAATATTCTCCAACAAATGTCTTTTCTGAATTATAAGCAAGAAAAGCAAAAAAGAGAACAGTTCTTTTTAACTGACAGCTTCCCATGTGGCAGTCTACCTCCTGCACTGCCTAGCCTCTTTGTACAGGGGTTCTGCATGTACCTGCTTTGCAAAGAGTTGAGTCTGTGAAAGATTATGGGAATTTAGAGATGTCTTCTGCAATAATAAAAGTAATGATCTTTGTATGAATTTAGACACATGGGATTTTGATGATGTTTAGACATCTGTCTTTCAATTTCTTTTAGGATACAGCATGTCTGGACACCTAACTGATACCTAAATCACAGATTCCTAACAAAGAGACCCTCTCCAGGCATAGTTGGTGACCTGCCCGACTCCTTGGAACCTCCTGGATGTAGATCACCTCCCCTGAACTTCAGAACCTGAAAGTGATTCAGCATCTGAAAATCAGGCAAAGCTAGGAGCTTTATTAAAGGCAGGAGCCCACCCTTAAGCAGATCTAAAGGCTTGGGTCTGAAGTGAGGCTCAGGTTGCAATAGCTCAAGCGGGCTGACTGAAGTCCTGCCTGCGCTTTTAATGCTTAATTATCCCAGGTGCCACGGGGATGGATACATTGAAAACAGATGGAGAGGTATTCCTGAGCATCTGAAGATAAGCAGATCAGTTAGACCAGGTTCTGTGGATCTTGTTTGAATAGTTAATCACAGGAACACAGAGATGAAGAGAACCACATGGGTCACTGAGCTCAGGCCTGTGAAATTTTCTCATTATAATTTACAACCTGGAGAGTATCAAGAGCATGCCAGGTGCTTCATATAGTCGAACGGTCTGACAAGCAGGTATTTATTTTGGAGCCAAAGGAGGCCTGTTTGTTTTATGAATCAGGGTTGTTGTTATTTTTTATTTTGAGACTGGGAGGTTGCTAATCATTTTGTTTACACTGTACTTTGTGAGGGGATATTTTTGCTCACCTCTATTACTGTTGACTCTGCATCATGGCCTAGCATTTTAATTTAGGAACTGTGATTGTTAAAGCCTTCTTCATGACTACTGAGTAGCTTTGGAATGTATTTTTACTTTGGGCTATTTAAACACAGCTACACACATGTGATACTGGAAATTAACAATAAGTACACATATGTGTCATATGCTTAGGACCACCTTATGTTCCCAAAATCTGTGTGTGATTTAAATATCTGCATGTATACAGCACAAAAACTCCTTGAAAATCCACCTGAAAGAAAAAATTATCTTATTAACCAAAGAAACTGATCATTACTTTTCCAGACACAAAATCAGGAGATGACAGATACACCTTTTTTTAGTTGGGATTATTGATGCAGTTTAATCACTTTGAGTGTGCACTGCAGAATTAAAGGCAGAATGAAGTTAAAATTGATAATGAAAATTCTTATTTACTGAGTGTGAGTTTACTCACAAAATGACAAAATGACAAAACCACATTGTTATGTCTGCACTAAGGAAAGTCTGTCAGGGCTTTTGACATATTGGTACAAGTTTCCCTATAAATATCCCAGAGAAAGCAAGTCTAGATGATTTTAGAAGCATTTATTGGACTATAAAAAGTGAAGATTATGAATAGGTCAATATTTTTTGAAAGGTGTTAATATAAAACAGTGCTAAAAGATTCAGAAATGATCAGTAGATATTTTAAGCTTGCTGCTGACAGAAAGTGACATCCGATAAAGATGGAGATAAAAATATCAATAAAAGATATTATCTACACTATACCATCCATTTATTTGTTTGATTTTGTAAAAATTAGATTATTGGCTATAAATAATTTTGTAGCCCTTGGTAAATTATTTATGGACATGCCCTTATAAAAAAGCTTTGTTAATATGATTTTCACATGAAAATTTCCTTCTGATGCATAAAGTACCCAACATGTTCACTGGGCAATTTCTGTCTACTAATGAAAAGTCTGTGAAATCTGGCCAAGAATAACAAATTTAAATCAATCAGTGAAAATAACTGTAACCACCAATACGATCAGATGAGATAAACTTCTGCAAATAGGGACAGAATGGTAAAAACCAGGCTTGGTAGGATGTTTCTTGCAGCACGAATGCTTTCAGGAGTACTTATAGATAGCCAGTGTAACAGCAAGGATTTAAAGGGACTTTGGCTCAGGTACTAAACTTTTCCACAACTCTGTGTCACTAGAAAAGTCAGACATACCATTCAAAGACATCTGAGGAAACCCTCAAAAGTAATCCTTGGACATACTACTGAAAACACAAGTTCTCATGCGTAAGCAGAAATGAATTTTCCAAGCAATAAATTACAGCAATGGGCCAGAGGATGACAGTAGATAGGCATGGCAGGCATCTGTCACACATAAATGCACAAGTGAGCTGGACCTGAGCTACTGTGCTAAGACTTCCAGCATGTGAGGATGCTTTATTACAAGAAGCAGGATCCAGAAGACATGCTGAAAGCTCAGGGATTGCTGTTAGCCCTCCCTCCAGGACCAGCACAGCTCTGTTATGGTGGGACCAGCTGCCTAATGGATTGTTACTTAGCCTTTTAGTAATACAGAACTATGCAGCACATTAAGCGATGATGTACTACCAGCTTTTAAATGACAGATTGTTCATTACAGGACTTCAGAGAAGTTAATAATCATGATAATGGACCACAAGTCACAAGTGTCTCTTGTATACCACTTTTTCACTTTTATAGACAAGTATAAACTTAACACATCAAACTCTTGTACTACATGGTCAAGTGGGAGAATCAATTAAGCCGGTTGAGAGGTTTTGCAGTGAAAACTGAGGGAAAAGTTTACCCAACACATTCTCCTGCCTTCCAGAGGGCTGGGGAAGGCAAAGCAACTTCTTCACACAGAATGTCTTACAAGCTTTTGAAGATAAAAACAATTAATTAAGCGGTTATTTTACCCTTTTGTTATAAAATGTCTCAATCTAGTGAACTAAAATATTAACCAAAAAATGACATAGAAAAATCCAACAGAAAAAATGCTGAGTTTTTCAGAGAACTGACCTAGGGATTACTTACATGGGTAACAAAAGACTTATTTTCTACAGACAATCAGAAAGGCTGCTTTCTGTTGCCACATCTTTGTTCTCCTTTTCTCCCACTGCAGTGGAGTGAAAATCAGTCTCCATGTCTAATTATTTGCAATTACTCTATTTATTCCTTAAGAATCATCAGAGGAAATAAAAGGAGCATCATAGACTGCAATACCAAAACCAATTATTAAGACTTTCAGAAGGTTTCTGTACAGATGACACAAATTTTTTCTCAGATGCAACAATACAGACACCATTGAATTTGTAGGTTATAGCTATCCAGGACAGCTTTGGATCCCTCATGGGTCCCTTCCAGTTCAGGATGTTCTATAATTTTTTACTTAAAATACAGGTGGGCAGGATATGACAGGGAAGTTTTATTGAGACAAATTGTGACTTTCACTTAATCTAAGACTAATTGATCTAGGAGTGATTCAGGGTATTGCTAAAATTCTGGTTTAAGAGTGTGTTATGCCAGCCTATTTTTTACTTCATACTTGTTAAAGAAAAATATGTTAAAATATAAGTAAGTGTGCTGCTTTAAAGTAATGTAGTTTTGAGTATAAGAAAATGGTCTATGCCTTAGATGGACAGAGGCCTTTTGTCATAAAAGAAACACTTTTCCAATCTCTTTTGCTGTTCTGTAATTTTCTGATATAGGAAAAAAACCCTCAAATATTTAATATATTTGGAAAACCTTTCTTCGTAGTTTCTTGCCAGAACTCTTGGGCCCAAACTGACCCCATCAGTTTTTAAGTATTTATGTGATCCTCCTAGCTCTTCAAGCTCTGGGCTTTCTTCCTGGACTGGAGAGAGCAAGATGTGTGTATCTAAAAACTGCATTTCAGCTGAGATCTCCTTTTCACCTGTTTCTGGATCTGGAAATATGTTTTGGGTCAAGCAGGTGGAATACATTCAGAGCAAAAACACACACATTATGGTTTTTCATATGGTAAACACTGCTCTTTATGGATATATTACAGAGTCAGGTTTTTTTCCATCAACACTAGAATTGAAATTTGGTCTTTTATTATAAGTGAAAAACTGCAGCATTTTTCAAAACAAAAAAGCCATCCGAGAAAGTAAAATATCTTTCCACATTAAACTTAAACCTCTTGGGTAATGTTGATGAAAGGAAAGTAAGAAATTTTTTTTCTACAGAGAATATATCTTAAAATAACTCCTATTATTTATACAAGTCTTCTGCAAATTGCTTGTAGGCTCTTGGATAAGATGGAAAATAAGCGGTGTTTATTAATGCATCTGTTTTATAACAATTAATATCAAAATTGCCAGCTTGACCTTCTAGACCAAATGACCTACAGTAAATGGAACAGTTACCAACACAGAGATCTCCCTTGACTTCCTAAGCCCTTTTGTGCTGCTTAGAGACTTTTGGACCAACTTCATCCTTGCTGTTTTTAAGCAGTTTATCCAGTGGTAATGTTTTAGACTCTTCCAGAAACATAACAGGACAGCTGGTATTGCTGATGTCCTTGTTTATCCTCCTGCTATTAAATTCATTATGTTCTAATGGATTCATTTTAAACTGAAACTGTTCAGTAGCTCTGCTGTTGTTGCTGTCAATGTAAGTCAATGATCCCCTCATCTGAAGACTCTGATGTGTAAATTTCTTACTACCAGTGCTCTGGCTTTATGTGTAGGCTGAGATTGTCAAATGCTGGACAGGTACACTAGCAACCTAAATTTTACTGAGTCCAGAGTTGGAAAAAAGATCATGCATAAATAAAGTGTAGACTGTCAGTGCAATGTAGTCTATGGTACACAAAATTCTGACTCCCCTCTTCTTACATCCATGGAGAAGTAAATAGCAAGAAAAATCCAGTAAATAATACAAGCAATTATATCTGTTTTCCTGCAGATAATTTACGTGTTATAACAATACAGAATACTACCATCCCTGCTTGTAATCATAGGCTGAGGCTATTCTATAAAGAGTGAAACCACCCATTGCTGTTGTCCATCATTTATTGCTTGCCTAATAAATACTTCAATTACATTTAATAAATAATGTATTCAGGCTCAGTGAAGTGATAATTCTTTAAATTAATTATTAAATTCATGCAAAAAGGTTTTATTGCAAGCACTACTAAAGGAAATTTCTGTCTTTAATCTAAAGTGATTATTCATTATGTGCAGTAAAAAGCTCCATTTGCATATTATTAGTGAGGTAACCTTTAGCCTTCCTGGCAACAATAAAGATGCATCTCGATGTTGCTGTGCATTAATGTTCTTGGTTAGCCTTCCAAAACTAAAGTGATGATAAACAATACGTAATAAAGTCTTTGTTTATGGCCTTCTACCAGCTGTTTTTTTGATATCACAAATATACTACAATGACAAAATGTCCAGTAAATGTATTACAGCAAGTTGTTAAAAGGTGTTGCCTGCAGATGGTTAGTTGATGGGAAACAGTAAAAGTGGAACCAATTAATGCCCTGGAGATCTGAGCAGTAAATTCATCTCAAACAGACTTTTTAAAGGCCCTCTCTTTGATAGTCTCCCATGTGCTGTGCTACCCTGTACTTGCTGCTGTCCTTGCCTGCTACACAGCAGAGACTCTGGGAAATAGCCAGGCACTTTGGCAGGGCTCAATTCCCCAGACAGTAGATTTTCTCCTGTCTTGAGCAATTCTCAATACTTCCATAAGGAGTTTCTAACACCATCATGTACCTGCCCTAACCTAGATGTCACAATGAGGAAGAACTTGCTGTGGAGAGAATTCCCAGTGATTTTCATGGAGAGAAACCGGTGGCTTCTCTTTTCATCTTTCTTTCACTTCCTCTTAAATCCTTAAAGCAAAAAATTCACAGGTATCCTCAAAGAAAAAATGACCCAGGTCAGTGAGTCCGTGGGGCCTGGTTGAGAGCTGTGAAGTTTAGAAGCTCATGGCTGGGAAGACCTATCCTGTAGATACAGTGGTGTCCTGCAGCTGAGCCCACAGTCTGGTGCAGGCTGAGTATAAGTGCCACTGATTCACGATACTGCCTGAAATCAAACTTGAAAGTCAACCTGAGTGGCTTCAATGAGTACATCTGGCCAGGAGATGACTGCACTGGCTGGATCCTCCAGGTCTTAATCTGTCAGCCCTTCATACATGAGGCCGTCTAAGCTGGGATTTTGGATACGTGTATAGTCTAGGATTCTGTTTTGCAGGGAAACTCTGACCTGTTCTCCCCTCTGAGATATTTTCCTTTCAGAGATGCCATTTCACAGTCTAGTGTCATGATCAAAGCTCATATTTCATCCAGGCACATAATCAGTGAAGGTAACACCCCCCAACCATGTCATGATCCATGAGGAACACAGCCAGGAGTAGTCTACAATCTATCCCTGGGATAAACACAGACGTTCAGCATCCCTTACACTGTCTGAAGCTAGAGTTTTCATTAAGTGGTCTGCTCTTCTGGATGATGGAAATCTACGTGGCATATAGGTCCTCAAAAAGCTTTAATTTGTGTCCTGAGAGCCATTGATTGGGAAAAAAAAAAGGAAAAAGAGGGAATGATTACACTTATCTAATTACAACCATGTTTCTTCTCCTACAAGTCTATAGTCTCAACCACAGTGAAATTTTAAATGTATATTCTCCACATCATGCTTTGTTTTAACCCTCTGTATTTAAGATATTAAAAAAATAGTCTCCAGAGAGACAAAATGGAAGCCAAAAATTGACCAAAGGTTTCTTTTAACAAAATGTTAGGTGAAAAAACTTTTTTTTTTTTTGTTAGTGTTAAACCTTGTCTTTTCTTTTTCTAGCCCCCAGTACAAGCCAAATACAGGTTCTTTCACCTGACAGGTGTTTGGAAGTAAGACTGATTTTAAAGTTCCTTCCGATACATAACATTCTATGATTTCTGAAAAATAAATTCACATAATGCATCCCATCTGGGAGCTCAATATTTTAAAGATCACATGTATTTAGTAAATCTGCACAAGAAAAGCATGTACTCTTTCCCATAGGTTAACTAAGAGGTCAGATGGGATTTTTTCCCCACCAAATGCCAAGTGATAAAATTTTGTTGTCAATTTGTTTGTGGTCATCAAAGAAAAGCACCTTCAAAAGGCAGTGCAATGTTTCCTGAGATATTTATCTGAAACAAGCAGGACAGTTCCCATTGCAGTGGCCAAGCTCTGGAACCCCAGTAAATCAGAGTGAAGAGTCTGAAACTGCTGATTTTAACCAGGATGACTCCTGCCCATTGTAAAATCCAAGTGAAAAACCTTAAAATTTATAGCTTATTGTGCTTCAGCAAATGAGGACAAACCATGGGAAAGCATCAGGGTGGCCATTAACACGTTAATGCCCAGGACAGTTTGTCCTACACCAGCATCTGACCCTGTGCTATTTGCCATGAGTTAGCTTTGTTGCAGCTCCCTTCCTGCTCAGGAAGCAAGACTCATTTTGCTCTTTAGCCAGATTTTTTTTCTCAGATAAGGATGCTGCCTGAAGAAGCTGCAGGACTCTGTTATCTCCCTTTCCAGATCTGATTCCAAATTAAAGGCATTTTCATTTACAAGTTACTCATTAATTCATACAAAAATTAAATATATATCAAATCACTCTAGACTCTGCTCAGAGATAAGAAAGAATTCAGCATTTTATGGATCCAGGCTCCCTCCCCCCATCCTGCTCAAATTCACATCTCTAACACTGAGACCTCTGGTTCACCTTTGAATCACTTATGTTCTCTTCACCATAGCAATCAGCTCAGTCCTACATAAAGTGTAAAGTGCTGACATTTTCAAGCAGCCTAATGTTTCTTGCAGTCATCTAGCAGCCTTTCAAATGTAGAATCCTAGATGCCCTTGCTTTCCTTAATCAGCTAGCAGTGAAAAAGAAAAATGGAATAGAAAGACCTCATATATCCTCTTCTCCCTCCCTCATGCAATTTTCTGTCTGTCCAGATGAATCCCCCCACTTCCTTCCCATTATACAGATGCAGCGAGATCTCTGAACACAAATGTTGTAAACCTCAACATAACTTCACCAATTCACACTAAGGGAAATAAATTTAATTCACTCAGTTTCTTATCATCTTACAGCCCCTTTATGGCTAATCATCTGTATTAACTTTCTCTGGAGTCTTTCTAATGTCTAAGTGCCACTGACTGTTTTGTAGCTGAAATGCATGTGGCAAGAGAACAAATTGCCCAACAGTGGATTTCTTTTCTACAACAGTGGTTTTACTATTTAAGAGGAAAGAATCAAGTTTGGAGTGGTGTTGGTTTAAGACTTGGATGGCAGGTTATGTGGCTGACTATAACAATTTCGTGCTGGAATTTGTAGTCAATATTTCTTTCCTGAATAAAATTGTTCGGCATTTATGCAGCCAGGTAAACTTTTATATCTATTCAAGAGCCAAAAATTATCTCCTTAATTTTAAGAAGAATGATCCTTTTCTCAGCATCCCAGTTTCTTGAATTACCAAATTTCAATAGCTAACTGGTTTCTTTTTCCTTTCTTTTTTTGCAGATCTGTAATAAGTACAGTTTTTAGTAGCTGGTCCTGAATGCTGATAAAAGCTCATGCCTGACTTCAAACTTGACTGAAATGTGCTTTTTTGAGGTGCTATGCAATGTAGACACAGTTTTGTTCAAGGCTGTGGATTCAAATTCTTGTTCTTCCACAATTTAGTGCATTCTTCTGAGTAAGGACTTTGAATTACTGCTGACCATATACTTTTCTCTTTACAGTCTGCTTAACATTCTCTGAGGGGCAGGGATCGTTAGCATGTATTTATATCAGGATGTGAATTGCATACTACAGAAATCAGCAGAATTTAATTTTTCCTGCTTGTTGACTCTTCACACCTACCTTGCCTTTCTTTCCCTTGACCTGTCATATTACCCTTTTTGATCTAAGGGCCTCAATCACCATGGAGAGTTGAACTCCTAGGATTAATCCTCATCATCTGGTCTTTTCAATTCTGTTCGTTCCTTGATAAAAAGTGCTGTTTAATCATGTTTCTCTGTGGTATGTCATCACCAGTGTTAAATCTGCATGGCAAAACCAGAACTTGACACCTACCAACTTCTTTCCTCCTCCCTTATCCTCATGGTTTCTGGGCCCTGAAGGGAATACATTTCTGATGGACAGTTTATCTGTTCTAATTGTAGACTTATTTACCTGGTCTGATTATCCACTTCTGGTCTGAAATCTCTTCTGAGGCAGCCTCTCACTTTTCCCTTTGAGTTTATGTAGCATCTAGGGATATGAATCTTCTACTTTGGGTTAAATTCAGATGTGCTGCGTAACACCCTATGGGGTATCGCCAGTTTCAAACAAACCAAGCTGGAAAAAAAAAAAATCCACTTCACTAGAAACCTGGCAATTCCTTTTTTAATGCTTTCACATGGGGACATTCCAAGGTTTTTAAGGAAGACAAAACCAAAAGCTATGTTAACACCAATGCAATGAAGTGCTTGCCTGCAGCAAGTGAGGGTATACCTATCTCTGCTTTACAGGGTGAAAAGGGCTTCCCAGTTCTGTGTGGAGGTAGGAGATGGGTGTATTATCCCTTTCCACTCCAGCTACCCTACTTTCAGTGGAGGGAGAGCTTTCCCACAGACCTCTTCATTCTCGAAAATGATCAGCAAGAACTGGGAACAGCCCCATCAAGGTCAGCTGCTTTCAGAGCCAGAAAGATGCAGTGTTTATTCCTAGTTCTCAAACTGCCTAGTTGCCCCATTTTTTCCCTTCTCTTGCTTCCCTTTCGATTCAATATTATTATTTTTTTTTTTTTGATCAATAATGAATTCCAGATCTTCAAGCAGTGATTTCTTCCAGCTGATCACATAGTTGCTGTCTAGTGGTCTTGATCAGGTTTTTTCTTTCACAAATAAAAAATCCACTTGGGGACTGAAGAAATTTTGAAAATGAATAGACTCAGTTTTAGAAACTAGAATTTTCTTTTGAAGTCACAAAATTCCCAACCAGTTTTCAAGACAGAGTCAGGTTTCTAGGGCCAGTGGGGGATAAGCCTGGCACATCAAGCAAGATTCTCACTCTCTTCTCTGTAGAGGAGGAGTTGCAAAACAGGCTAAGTGTTTGGGTTTTCAGACAGCAAACTGCAAAACTGTGGCTACTGGCATCATTTGTGCCTTTCATATTTCATCCAGCAATCAATCTCCTTATCATCAGCTAGAAGAAGAGGGTTTGATGAAAATCACAACTAAGCATTTGAGTGGGAAAAGTGGGTATTGACTATTTGGCTCAGACTCAGAAAGTCTGTCCGTGTTGTGAAGGGCATGTGGTAGTAGAGTTAGGATTTTTTCCTTTTTCTCCCAATACAGCCCTGTAGCTTTATCATTTTTCTTCTGCAATCTCCAGATGATGCAAGTGCTTCTATAAATGATATTTCAGCTTTTTATAACTTCAGACACACAGATTACCTCCCCAGCATCCTTTTATTGTTGAGTGTGGGTGAAAAAAAAAAAAAAGAAAGTTTTTAAAAATGTACTTTTTACTCATCAGTTTTAGTCTATTTTAGTAAAAGAACTGAGAGGAAAAAGAAAGACAACAATGATTGCATAGCAACGTTCATATACTTTGGGTGAAGGATTATATTTTGCTAAAGCTTCCAGGAAAATAAACCTCAGGAAAACAAGAATGCTTTACAGAGGTATGAGACTCTTTTGTAACCAACCAATGATATTTTGGCTTGCTATGATTTCTTCATTGTCCGTCTCCATCTTCAGCAGGAACTATCATTCTGAGTAATCTTGTGTTTTTTTGGCCTCTTTACCTATTGATTTAGTTAAATTAATAGCAAATCCACCAGAAAGTCTGTCTTCCAATGATATCTGTATTTGTTTTTCTACTGAAACTGTGGCTCATGTTGGATGGATATATCTAGGGTGATGAAAAGAAAAGAAAGGTGAAAACAAAAATATCTGGAATACACTTTTTTGGAGGAATTGTTGAGGCTGGGACTAGAGAGAAGTCAGGAACCCTATTTTTCATGAGAAAATACTTCCAAGGTCATGCCAACACCTGGTCTCTCTGATGTTTCTCTGTTTTAAATAACAGGAATTTGAAGATATTTAGCCAGAATTTGCTCTTTGAGTTGGAGAGGTAAAAAGAGGGAAGGCAACCCATCTAAATTTCTGAATCTTCATCAGAGCAGGAGCACCTGCTCTCTCCCTGTCACTGTTAACTAAGAGGAGCCCACAGGGGCTGTACTCCCAATTTTGGCACCTCAGTGTAGTGGCTATGGCTGTGTGGAAAGCATCCCGGATGATGTCCTCTTTTCCACCTTCCATTTGTACTTGAACATAGCTCCTGCAACTGTACTAGCAGGATCACGAAATACTTAAAAGTGCTGAAAATGAGGTGTAAAAGGGACATGTTAAATGAGCATCATTATCACTAGGAACTCGAATAGGTGAGACATGGCTAACTATACCACCCTGTGCTCAGCCTTCAAGCTGACCAGAAATCTGTATTGAGGGTAAGAATTTGATTTGGGAAAAAAATTTAGTCTGTATCAAATAGCCTTTCCTTAGCCCTTCCTTTATTCTTTCTAAGCAATCATCTGCCAGCTAAGGAGGAGACTGGTTCCTGCCTTTCCATTCCACATCCCAAAATCTCATGTGATGACTGATCAGGATATTAGTATTTTACTGCTGAGACGTCAGTTCTGAACTGATAGGATTTATGCCACTTAGTAAGGGTGGAGATTGGGAAATGCTCAGTAATCTGAATATCTTTTACCAGCCCTGAGGGAGCAGAAAACAGGAGGACAAGCTGTGTACTTAAGCTGGTCAAATATTTTCCAGCAGTATGGCCACTGAAAGTGTTCAAAAAATGTGTAAATGTGGCACTAGGGGACATGGTTTAGTGGTGGAACTAGCAGTGTTAGACTAATGGTTGGAGTCAATATTAGAAGGCTTTTCCAACTTTAATTATTCCATGGGTTTATGGTTCTGAGAGTTCTCTACTGGAAAATGTTGATTCAAGGTCATGAAATGTGCCTTGAGAATGTTTTGACTTCACTGGACATTTTGACTTGCATCCAGTGTGGCTGAAGGGGAAATGTAGGCTCCAGGGAATTACTAAATCACTGACACTGCAAGCAACCAAGGTCTGTGAAACCCAGGTACACAGACTAGGCATGGGTGTATAGAAAAAAAAAATGTTCCCTGCACCCCACAGGATTAAATCTCTACTGTAAAATGGCCTGCAACAGAACAAACAAACCACTCCCTCACCTCCAGGTATGACCCTCGAAAATCCTGCTTTTGGGGTAAATCAGTATCAACAGAATTACCATTAGTAATATTAACAACCATAATATTTTTTCTTTTATTTCTGGCAAGCATTCATTGCATCAATTTAAAGGAAAAGTTAGTGGATAGAGGGAGGAGTGACTCAGTTCTTATTAACGTTCTCTTTGTCTTGTAGCACAGATGGAATTCATATGGATAGCTAAAACTGCTGAAAAATAGGAAAGATTATTATAAAAAGAGCATCAAAAGGTAGAACATACCAGATAGAATAATTACATTGTCATATTTTTATATGAAAATTATTTTCCAGGCAAATGTTGCCTGTTTGGAGAAGTTGAAAATAACTATAAATATATCATTCTGCATGTCACGGAACAAAACAATTTTAAAGTTTAAACCCCATTATTTTAGAAGAGCTATTTATTTCAAGTAGGTGGCAATTTTCTTCCCCTCCCCCAGCCCACAGTATTCAGTAGCTATTCACCTCTTCCAATTTTCATCTAGCCTGTTCTTTAGAATCCAATTGCAACCTTTAAAGTAGTCATCTATTTCTAATGGAAATCTCCACATCCAGCTCTTTGAACTGCTTTTCCAAACTCTTAATAAATTGCCTCAGGTTGTAGAGTTAGTAATGATACTAAGTGGTGGAGGCTTTTCATGAAATGTTCTGAACCTCAATTCTCTTCTCACCCTTTCTTTTGTCCACTGCTGCATGCATTTTTGCAGATTTCCAACAATTGCACAGTCAAGTGGAACTGATGACTTTATTCTCTTGCAATGGAATTTGGGAAATTTGCCAGATAAGTGGGTATGAGAAGGAGCGTGTAAACGGGGTCAGCTGAAGTGGAATTGGATCCTGAAAGAGCAGTAAATACTCAGCTCCCACAAAGTACTTTTCTTGGCAAGAATGATCTCTTCAGGGAGAGAAAGAGGAAATCACAGGGTGACTTATGTTAACGATCTTGCCTCCTGCTGCTTTCTTACAATGGGTATCTGCAGTGAACTGGAAGTTTTTGAAAGCTGGTTGGGGTATGGCAGCACTGTAGTGTGCTCTGTGGGCACACTCCTTGGAGAAGTGCTGGAATGAGAGATGACCTCAGAGGATGCGAGAGCATTGTCTGTGGAGAATCTCAAGCATGTCCAAGTGCCTGTCTGAGACACTGGAGCTGCTGGCTGAGAAATGATTCAGGACAATAAGTCTCAGGTAATTACTAGTTTCCCTGATACACAGTCCTTGACATAAAAAAGTGATAATTCTGCAGGCAATATTTGATTGTCAGTTTCTTCAGAACCCATAAAATGGCATAAGATGGACACTCAGGAATGGAATATCAAAAAAATCATAGAATGGTTTGTGTTGAAAGGGATCTTAAAGCTCGTTTCACCCCCTCTGCCATGGGCAGGGAAACCTTCCTCTATCCCAGGTTGCTCCAAGCCCCGTCCAGGTTGGCTCTGGACACTTGCAGGGATGCGGCAGCCACAACTTCTCTGAGCAACCTGTGCCAGGGCCTCACCACCCTCACAGGGAAGAATTTCTTCCCAATATCTAATCTAACCTAACCCTACCATCTGACAATATTAGATGAGAGAACTGTTTTGCTAAGGTGACTGTATTCTGGAACAGAAGATTATATGGACACCACAAAAGAAGCAGGTGTCCTGTTAAAAAATGATTGTGGTCATGTCGGTTCTCAAGCGTGTATAAGTACCCAATGTTGTCACTAAGAGGGCAAATGCATCGCTGAACATCTAAGCAGGGGAATTCTCAAATAATGAAGGGAATGAATGTTTCTTTGTAAGGAAGATGGTATCTTAGTGCTGATTTCTACACTTTAAAAGAGGGTGTATGTGAATCTGAAAGCAATCAGAGAGACATTACAAGCATGATTGAGAGCAGGGAAAACCCGTCTCACCATGAGAAATTTAAGAATTCCAATCTATGCAGTTTATCCAGGAGTATATTAAGAGGTGAATTGGTCATGGTGTAGAAATATCTATGTTAGGAGGATATTTTATAAAACAGACAATTCTTTAATTATGAAGAGCAAAGCTTAATGAGATTTGGTAGTCTGAAACAAAGCTATTGTGAACTCAGAGGAGGAATGCAGAGTACATTTTTAACTGTGAGGATAATTAACCATTGAAATGGTTTAACTGAGTATATGGAAGACTTTCTGTCACTTGAAAATGAGCTAAAGATAAACTATTATTTAAACTCAATTAAGTGCCTGGTGCAGCCATAGCTAGCAAGGTTTTGTGGTCTGGTGTTATGTACATCAGATTGAAGGCTATGACTATCTCTTCTAAATTATAATTCTTCATTAATCATTTCTGTATCAAAGGGATACTTTAGAAAGGGCAGGAATTACTCTGAAGACTGCAATTAAGAACATTACATTATCACATATTTAATTCTATTGGAACATAAATGAGCTATAACATTTAAAAGGCTTTAAGAAATAAAACCCTCTGCATTGCTCTGGGCTTGCTATTTCTGCGCTGAATAGGCAATGTTCACAGATTCTTCCTCCAGTTTTTAGCCATCATCAGCCGTCTGACCTCACTTCAAAACTTCATCTTCAGGAACAATAGTATGGGAAACCATCCTTTTATTCCTTTTCTGTTCTCTGGGATCAAAACCCCATCTCCTCTGAAGGAACAAAAAAATGTTGGTGAGACTGATTTTGTTTGTTTTAAAGCAGCCTTTTAAAGAATCTCATGACAACACTGCTGTTTTCCATGCCAGCTTGTCCATGAAGAAGTTAGTCACCTGACTGGCAAAATTCTTTGAGAAAACCCTCATTTGGTCATAGAGAGAATAAAATCATGAAATATATGCTGCTGCCAGATCATTAATGATACAAGGAAGAAACAGAGGGCTTGTGTATGGGTTCTGCATCATGGCTGTAGCTCTACAGAGCTGAGGAAAAGCAAATCCCAAGATTACAAACCAATGCACAAGCATTGGTGATGGAGACGTTCATCCATCAGGATCCTGCAGGGCACAGCAAGTCATTGAGATCAGCAGGACACAGGGACTTATACTTCTGAAATATAAACCTGTGCTTGCTAAAGGAATTGCTCACACCATTGACAGCTTGAGAAGTCTGCTGCCATTCGTGCATTATTAGAGCGAGGCATGAAAGTGGCTGTGGATTTATTATTATTCCTTACACCAAGGAATGCATTCCACAATATTAAGTAAACCCACCACCAAATCTGTACTAACTTCAGAGAGTTCAGTAGTTTGTAAGTTTTTCCATGCAAGATCAATAGGATCTAAAGAAAATATGCAGGTGTTTCTGCCCCTCCCAGGCACCTCACAAAATACTCCTCTCCTATTATGGTTCCAGAAATGGAGCATAGAAAATGTCTGAAGCCTTAAGAAGGTCTTGCAAACAATTATTGTGGGACCAGAACAATGAGTCTCACTGCAGTAACAAAAAAATCTGAACAGTCTTCACAAACAGATAAGTGTCACAAGCTGCTTCTGCACCTACTCAAATTCTTTGGACCTTCAAAAACATTGAATTAAATGAAATATTGTATTTTAACAAAATGAAGGAGTCCATAAACAGAGATGCACAAACTTTCCAAAGGTTATACAGATTCCCTATTACCAAAAGTGAAGCTATTTGGATCAGAAATGCTATAAAATCAACCCACACACTGCAAATGTGTTTAACTTTAATGTTAGATGAGAGGTAGACAAATGAAAAAAACAATGGTGAAAGGAAAGCTGTGGTTTTTGCTTTAGAAGATGAAATACACTTTTAAAATTCATTTTTCATGAAGAGAAGGCTTAAGAAGGACCTTTCCCTACACCACAGTAGAAACAATCTGGTATTTTCAGACTGGACCATAATTTCCATTGGATTAGGATATTTGTTTTAAGTAGTTTAGTCTCTAAACCAATATGCAGACTTTTTTTTTCCCCTTGGCCACTTTGAAAACTTTTGTCTCTGAGACCTATGTGTTTGTTGTGGTTTTGACCTCCTGCAGTAGGCTGAACTTCAGTCCAGAAGGGACAGAGTGAATGCGCCACAAAACCAACATGCAAAACTATTCGGGGCTTGTGTGGCTAAATGAATCACTACCCAAAAGTCTGCTTTTTACTGTATGCAGGGTGAAGACAGCTTCCTTCCCCCTGTGTTTATGAGAATGGATTACCTTGAGGTCTTACAAAAAGCTGTGGCATGTTCTTGATACCCACTGGGCAACTGAGAGCAAATAAACCACCCTTGATTTTCATAAGACAGGTAATTATCATAAACTGAGTAACCCGTAGCCACAAAAGTACAACTGAACAAAGCTGTAGACTCTGGGGGTCTTCTCTGGCTCTAAGACACAGTGATTCTCACACTTTATTCAATTTAAACCATCCTGAAAGGAGAGTAGGTTTCCCTATCCAGGAGTGAAAGAAACCTACACTTGCAGCTTTATGGTTACACTGTTATTGCCCGCCATAATTTCATCCCTTTTCACATTCTTCTGGTACAGTTCCTTGGAGAAAGCCTTTCCTTGTCAAGACAACATCAAAACATAGATCATATTTTCTTCTCCTTCTGCGCCCAAGCCCCTAAGGAAAACATCCTTCTAGTCCATACAATCCAGTCTTGACAAATCAGTGTTTCTATAGGAAATAAATCGGTTATTTCCCATTCTTGCCTTTCAGTTGTTCTTCCATTTGCTGACATCAAAGCTTCCCCACAGGAAACACCTGCCTGAGCTGGGAAAGGCGGTGGGAAGTTTCTCATGGTACTATGAGAGAATTTGAAGAAAGAAAGAGATATGAGATCTTTTCATCTATTTTTGGACTTTTTCATCCTCAACATGCCTTGCTCTGTGGCCAAGGTCTTGAAAGAACAGCCCCAGCTTGACCTATGTGTTTGCAACTCAGCTGTAGCTGCCAGCAGTAAAAATTCAATGGCAACCTTCATTCTGGAAGTATCCATAAGGGATGCATGGAAATTAGGAAGGAACTAAGTTACAGAATGGACACATCCATCAACCTCTTATATTCCATATGCACCATCCCAAAATCAGTTCCTTCTTGTGCTATGCTGTGTCTTCACATTGGTGCAGGATGAAACAGATTGTTCCAGTAATGTAGTCAATGATCAAAATTAAAAAGTGGGGACCCAAAATTATGATGACATTTCTCAAAAGCACAAAAGATTGTGAAGAGACAAATTTCTACTGAAATTTGTTGGCAGAGAGATCTTAATTTTTGTTAATCTTTTTGAAATACTACCTGGTCATTGAGATACTCATGGACAGGATTATTCTTTCTGGTTTATGGGAGAAAACTGATTCATTGGTGAGGGTAGGATTATAAGAAAGAAAACGGCAGCCATTAGGAGGAGGAAAGGGCTATAACCTAAATGTGTCCATGAATATATGTGTTGCACATTGTGGCGAATACAATGATATTCTTGGATAATAAAATAGAAAATAACGAAATAATTTTTACAGACTACAACAACAAATTTTGGACCTCAAGGCTATGGGGTGTGGCAAATGCTAGAACCTAAGCTGACTTAACCATGAATGCTCTTAGCTAATCCTGCATTATTTTTCATTGCAGAGGGAGTTTGAACTCAAAACCTGGTTTGGTTTCAGCATTATAATACAGTGTTTTAAGTGAACAGAAGCAAAAGAGTTTGTTTTCTGCCTTAGTTAGTCTAATGGCAGCTAGTTTTGAGTCACAATTTAGAAATATGCCTTGCAGCTTGGATTGAGGACCTTTAGAGAGAGGATGGGTATGTTCTACATATTTCTATATGTTCTACATATTTCTCCAGGCTTTTGGATAGAAAATAAACGACCGAGTTCTTCGAACATGCTGCATCCATGTAGCAAGCATTTTCAGTTCTAGTTTCTTCATGCCTAGGAAGATGACCTGCAAGGCCCTCACATCTGCTACTGCTCACCAGATAAGCAGCAATACATCAGTGATTTCCCCCATCAGTGGTGCTTTGACCTTGCTGATGGCTTTGCAGATGGATGTTTTGTCAGTTCAGACTCTGGTACATTTCCAGAGGCTTTTGCTTGCAGCCTTGTCCCTTTTCCTGAAAATCATGTCTTGTGCCTAACACAAGGAAAATTCCAACACTTTACATAGATTCTTTGATAATTTTGACAGAAGAACTAATGGTTCTTTTACCCATTTAAATCAACAATATGCACAGTGTGACCTCCTGTAAAATCAGTTTTCCATCAAGCAATGGAACTCCAAGGATAAAGTTACCATCTCAGGCTCAGCATCCTTTGCTCCCTATCCATCTTTCTCCAGCTGTGTTTTTTTCAGTGAATCTCATCTGCATAATCTTCTAGGTGATTATCTCTGGATCTGAAATACTCTCGTAAGTCATGAAAGGGTCAGCTTCTTCTCTAGTTTTTGCTGCTGACATTCTCTGGAGGTCATTAAGATAATGCCAGATTTACTCCAAAATAACTGGCATCACAAGGTGACTATAGAGCTCCTTCCCAAGCTCAGGATAAGCTCATGTCAGAGCTGTGCTTTCTTGTTCATTATCTCAATTTTACTCCACGTGTAACCTTTCCCATCTGAAAACAGGTCCTAACTGAGCTAAGCCTTGACAAGACTAGATGGAGAAAGAATTTTACAAGTCTAGCAATAACTGGAAAATGGCTGTGTCTTCCAAAGATTTGGGATCATTTCATAAGGCATAAAGGTCCATATTATCTCAGATTGGAAATTTTTTTTTAATTGCATTTTCCTTCATTTTGCTAAACTAGCTAGAAATTGGTAGTTTTTCATAAATATTGTTATAAATCAGAACTCTAGAAAATAAGGTAGAGGATGAATTACTTCAGGCCGGAAAAATACCTTCAAATAAATACTTTTTGCTCCTAAATCTGTTTGCTTTCTTAGTATAAAATTTTTCCTTAAAATTTGGTCAATGTCTAAACATTGCAATATGATAAATTTCTTATGGTGCATTCTACTCATATTTCTTCATTATTAGCCTTTTGCAAGTTTTAATTATGCTTTTTTAGCTTTCCTTCAAGTCAGACAAACCCATTTTCTAGAGAAACTTTCAGAGAACTAGCTTTCATAAAGTTTCTTTAGAGCTTCACTCGCCAATGAAAACAGCTGGTTTTCAAGAAGGATGTGATGATGTGACATATGAATGCCACAGCAATCAAGAAAAAGGTGGCATTGTAAAAATCCAGTAATTTTTTGGCATGGCTAAGAATTTCAGCATAAATTTTCCTGGAAAATTAGCAGTGCTCTCCCCATTACTGAACAAAATATATATAATTTCCTCTCTCTTTGTACCCCTGTGGCCAGCATACTGAATGAGCTTTGCAGTGACAATTGTAGAAAACCTCAAAAATTCTGTGAGTTTTTCAGCTTCAAAGTTCTGCTCAGCACTCTGAAGGCTGCTGGCTTCTTATGAGCCCTGTGGGCTGATGATGGTCATGTCAGCTGGAGATGGGAACACTGTTTTCCCACAGCTTGACCTCTGTGACAGAGACTGACTTTGGCACATGATGCTCAAGAAGTTTCAAAGTTTTTGTGAAAGTTTCATGGGACAGCATGTACACATCAAGCAACCAGAAACATTATATAATTCTGTAGTTAACCCAAGAATCATTTGACTGTATGAAAATCAACATAGTAATATCAGCAATGTATTGAGTCACCTGAATCTACAAAAATAGTTCAACCTTGAGAAAGAACTGGTTTCTAGGATTAGACAAGAGTCTGGATTTGGGGGTATTGGTATTTAAATTGCTTTTTGGGAGTTTTTATCTGATAATAGTGGAAAGCCATGCAGCTGCCTGACATTATGACATTTTTCTCATTTGGCCTGGGAACAGAAATTGGATCTCTTTCATGTCCAGATGCTACTCATCACAATCAGAAAAATATGATCAGAATTAGCCTAATTGCTATTCTCATCAAAAAAGGCCACAGGGACAAAATTTCTGCCAGTAGTTTTGCCTTGCCTTTTGTGCACGAAATAAGCACACTTTTATAGAACCATAGAAACATAGAATTATAGAATTATAGAATGGTTTGAGTTGAAAGGGACCAAAAAGCTCATCTTATTCCAAACCCCTGCCATGGGCAGGGACACCTTCCACTATCCCCTGTTGCTCCAAGCCCCATCCAACCTGGTCTTGGACACTTCCAGGGGCAGTCTTAGCCTCTCTGGGCAACCTGAGACACTTCACTTGTTTCTTTTTGAGATCTACTTGATCAGAGGAGACAGGTAGGAATTCTGTTAAATAAAAAAATTCATCTTTAATGAAAAAAATTTATTGTATGAGTTAATGGTTTTGGAACTGCAATAGGTGATGTAGGAAAAGCTAGACAAGCAGAACAAAAAGAACGTGTATTGTTCCTATATGATATAGCCTGAAGTTTCACAGGAACATCTTTAGTTAAACTTTTAAACTGCAAATATCCCTTCAATTCTTTTCACACATCAGAAGACCTCTTTCCCAGCTGAGTCTCTGTGTAAGTCACAGATACCTCATAGTCCTCTTGCACAGAGTTTCTGAAGAATCAGAGGGCGTGAGCAATGACTACTGCACTCAAAACAGCCCTTCATCAGCTCCAGAGAATGTGTTCAACAGGTCAAGAACTTAATTCCAGTGTGCCTCCTACAAGTGACTCCACGTTTGAACAGCTGCTTTGCCTTTTAGAACAAGGGGTGATTAAAAGGTGAAGAACAAGTGAGAAGCTACAGCACATGACTCATCTCTTCAGAAGCTAGAGCAGTATAACAAAACAAAGGTGTTTGACACACAGCTGACCCCAGAGGATTCATCTTCAGCCCTGAATATGTACATCAGCTGTATTTTTACGACTACTGCACATAGAACAGAGTGGGAGTTCAATAATCAACAGCATTATAAAATCAAATAATCATACATTTTTTTTCCCTATACATACTGATTTGCTCAATATATGGAATCCACCTTTTGATATATAAGCTATTATTTGTTTTTCCTTCAAACCTGGTTATTAATAAAGAAAATGTTGAGTTTTGCGAGGGAAGGAATGTATGAAGGTTGATGGTCTCAATAGAAGGTGAGTTGTGTATCTAATTCCCCAAAGGTCTCTGTAAATACTAAATAGAGAATTTAGCAAGGCCTCATGTAGGAAGTCAAAAAGTAATAAAATTAGTCCAAAAGATCCATGCATTTATGCATGAAATTCCCCCTTTTTTTTCAGCTGGTAATTTTTGAGTATTGATGAAGAGGAAGGCACTCTTTGCAAAGAAATTACAAAGTTAGCATTTAGTGCTCACAAATTATGTCCAGAAACCTACATCTTGGGAGGTGTAAAATATAAAGAGAGGTCTATGTGGTTAATCTCTAAGATTAAATCATCTAATCTCACATTTTACATATTTTAAAGGCAATAAATACTGCTTTGTCATGACTAGATTAAGAAAAAACCTTGTGCTTGGCTAAAGAACTTCCCACAAAGGACTTGATCTGGATTTGAAGTCACCCAGCAAAAATACATCTGAGTGAATGTTGCCATCTGTGATGTGTAAGTCTCCATCTCAGCTGGTCGCCCTTACTCACTTGAAAGTTAAGGGTAAAAGTGGAATTTTATGGAGAAAAGTGCAACTCATTCTGTAACAAACAATTAACACGGGTTAAAGACATGGCGCCTACTGCCTGACAGTGCCCATTTCAAACCCACAGCAATCTTCCCAACAAGTTAAGCAAGTTTTGATTTAGGTGTGGTGGTCATGAGAACCTATAGTACAATGGAACATGATTTAAAAACACATGTATGGGCAAGACAGTCCATTATTTCAACTAATCCTACCTATTAGAGAAAGAAAGAAAGAACATTGCTGATATTTGCTTGCTCTGCTGTTGCTATTTTGTAAACTTGCTTACAAAACTCTTTACTGATTTGGGCATTTAAGACAATGCGGTTAAAAAAGTCCTATGGTAGCATTAACTATGAGGGCTACACTAGAGATGGAAGATTTCTGAAATTTCTACACTTACAGCCTAAGATTTTATTTCTTCAGGAGCAAGATATATATATATCTATATGTATATATATCTACACATATGCATGAGCTGGAGTTTGCTGATGATGTAATTTTTATACTATTGTATAAAAATTACTGTAGTAATTCATACATCTCACTAATCCCTCACACATATTAATCTTACCCTCTGAAACTATAAATTAAAAACATTGTTAAATTCTTCTCTTTTTTTTAATATGTGGGTGCGCAGTGAGGAGTTTAAACACATAAGAAAGCCTTTCAACTGGTCCATTGAAGGACCAGGTGTTCAGCCTGCAAATTTCCCCTAAAAATATCACTAAAGGTGGGTGTGAAGAACTAGAATGTGGCTCTAGCTTTAGAAGTTCCTTAAAAAAAGAAAAAAAAGAAAAGAGAAGTAAGCTTTTTTTCCCACAAATGATTCAATAGTTAAAATTCACATTTAATTTACAGACCAATAATATGTTCTATGCGCATACAGACACAGCCTGTCATTTTATATATGGGTTTTGTGAGATTATAATGGCAATAAAATAACAATTCACAGTTTTCCTGAGAAGGGAGCAGTGCTCCTTGCAAAGTTTCCTCTCTCCAAGCACCACAGCCATGAAAAATGGTGCTCAGATTATGTCCTGTCAATGGTTAATTTCAAATCTAGAAGTTTATTAATTTTGACTCATAGCAGAAAAGGCCATGACCAATTATTATTCAGGAAAAAATCCTGCTGTTTAGCCAAAGAACTGCACCGAGCAATGCTGCACTTGATGTGCTTGTGATAAATGTTCACATGACAAGGTTATTTGGTGTACAGCGGCTGGAGGGGTTGTCATAGCAACCTGTGCACGATGCTCATAAATTTGATGTGTAGTTATCCTTGCTGTGTATGCAAAAAAACGCAAAGGCAACTCAAGCAGTTTAATTTACAGCATTGACTATAACTAAAAAAGAAAAAAAAAGAAAAGAAAAAAAAGAAAAAGAAATATGAATTATGACGTAATAGGCTTCTTCACATTATATTCCTTCACAAGCTCTTCAAAGCCAAAAAGACTTTTAAGATATTCATTATGGTAGGAAGTGCAAGTTATCCTTAATATTGAGAAACAAACAAAAAAAGAGCTTTCTTGAAAATCTCTGCTCAACTATATTGGTTGTTTTCTGCTACTCATGCAAAGAGCTGACTGAAAGTGAAAAAAACCGAACACCCTCTTTTCTATTTTGCTTTTTTCTTCTTCAGAAATGTTGAGATGAAACCTTGAATCACCTGTCAAGTAGGCCATGATGAAATGCCCTCCTTTCCATAAAAGTTACCAGGATAAGAAGAATCTATCATTCTCTACAGTTCTGTCTTCAAATGCAGGATAAAAATGAAGAGAAAGGTAAAAAGAACACTCATTTCTGATGGGTAAAAAAAGGTTTGTCTGGAGACGATAAAAATAGTAGATGAAGAAGAAGGAGACCAGAACTTTTTATGACCCAAATCATCAAAACCTTCAGTTTGGACTTGTTTCTTAAATTATGTGTCTCAGTCTCTCTACCTGTATAACAGGAATTTGTTATTTCCATTCTCAGGAATAACTTATCAACCCTCTTAGAAGGAAGAAATATATGGAAGACTGGAGATTTTAGAGTAAAACTACTAGCAGGGAGTAAGTAGTCTGAGCCATCCCCTCCAGAACTGGGGAGAGCTGTGGTGGAAATTTTTCCTGCTGGTGTCCCTGTATCCCACACAAGGCTGCACTCAAATTAGAGAAACCAAAGAACGGAGGAGGAACAGAAAGGTCTTTGTCTTGTGTCTGCACTTAAACTGCTGTCAAACACATACATGAGCAACAGGGTGAAATGAATGTCAAATCATAGAATCAGAGAAATGATAGAGTCATGGAATAATTTGAGTTGGAAAAACTGTAATCTCATTCCACCCCTTGCCATGACATAGACACCTTCCCCTTGACCAGGTGGTTCCAAGTCCCATCTGACCTGACCTTGAACACTTCCAGGGATGGGGCAACCACAAATTCCCAGGAAAATCTTTAAGCCCTAAAGCATTTGGGGCTCTCCACTGGAGGATGTAGGTATTAATTATTATTTCCAGATACGTAAATGTTAATGAGTCAAGGATTTTTGGCATAACCAAATCAAGAAGCTCCCAGGTGCACAACAAGAGTTCCTGCTGTTTAGTACCACTCCCTTGTTCCAATGGCCAGGCCTTTTCAAGGAGTTGCTTCAATAAAGACAAAAGATGCTTCTAAATATGCAAAAGTTTCCCCCCAAAGTTTTCCAACCTTTTTGACTGATGTGACATTGCATATCCTTTATATCCTGTGGATGACTGCAGCTTTTTCTTCATGAAGTTCTGTTCCTTGACTTCTTGTCATAGAAATAGATATCTAGTCATACAGATAAACTCAAAAGTGTAGTTCAAATTACAAAATGAGGTAATAGAGCTGCAACCTTCCTGCTGAGAAACAGGTTATCCTGACACAGACACTCCTGGAAAGTGATTCATCCCAGCCTGAGAAGGGTGCTCAAAGCAATCAGATGATTACTGTCTGGAAAAATATATTTCTGTCTGACAGCCCACAGGGATGCTGGAATGACTACTTCAAATTTAGATATTGAAAGATCTAAAAAGGAGCAATCTAAGCTAAACATAGTTGTCTACAGTGCAGATGTCTACATGTGAGCTACTTGTCATTATATTCGGGGAGACCTAGTAGGTCTAGGCATTAGGGCAGTTAACAGCCATTAGGGCAAAATTAATTTCACCCTTGAGTTGATTCCTAACTTTTAGATTAGATGAGTCCCTTCCTAATTTTCATTAACTGCTTTGACTACATTTTTTTTTTGTTGATGATAGAAATCTAGAGGACAACTTCATATGTAGTCTCTTTCAATGAGGATCCATAAAAGTAGTTAAAATCGACCTTGCATGAAAATCCTATTTTCTTACCTAGAATTGAAGCCTCAGTGACACCTGTGCCTTCCACAGTACTTCCTCCAGATAACTGCTTTCTCAAGGATTTCTTCTCACATTTACTTCTTTGCAGTTGCAGTTTAAAATGACAAGTTGCTCTGGTGCCATGTTTTTAGTGAAATAGGGTTTTTCCACAGGGACTGTCACACTATACCGAGAAAACCTACTTTGCTACTGCTAACAATGTTTAGAGAGAGAATCACAGAGTCTCAGTGCATGTGGTTTCACAGGGTAACAAAATGTGTCCCCAGAGTATGATCCAGCTTTATAAATCCACCACATGAATGATAACACCAGACTGGGTCATCCTGGGCTCCCTTTATAGTGAATGGTGGGGGAAAAGTGGATGGGTGGAAAGAAAATTTTTGAGGCACGATTCAGCTGGATGAGTTTAGGTCTATTTCAGGATGAAGTGAATCACATCCTGAAAGATCTCTATAGGAACCCAGAATGACTAATGCAGGAGTAATCACCTGCATGACAGACATAGTCAAGAGACAATGGCTTCAGTGCACGGTATGCCTTAACAACCTCATAGAAGATGAACATAATTTTTGCCTGTCCTCATAGACTAATGACACACGAGATTACTCACATCTAGACAGTTTTATGTAGAACGCAGTGTACAATGGTCAAGCACTTCTGGTTGTTTTGTCTCCTGAGAACCTGCCAAGACCTAGCATGAAATAGTGCTTGCTGCACTGAACATGTAGAACTTGTGCTGCTGCATCTTCTGAAGGGTTTCTGCTGAAAGAAGTAGTGGCTGTTTTGTTATTCTGTCTTTTCCTACCTCTCAGGGGAAAAATAAAGGCTTGGTATGTAGCAGTGGGGATCTGTGAAGCAAGGGGAAGCAAGAAGAAAATTCTGTGGTTTCTCACATCCTTTGTTTCTGCACAGCAAAAGGGAGAAATGGCCCAGTTGTGTGACCAAAGGGAATTAATTTTGAAAACTGCACTGCTGTGAAGTTGCCAGGCAGCTGAAAAGAGGTTTTTCAAGCCAGTGATTCTGATTCATGTCACGGGGGCTGAGAGTGGAGATGCTCTGGTCAGGCTTCACTCTCCACACTCAGTGCAGAGGTCTCATGCTTTAAACCCTCATGACTGAGTATGCTAGTGCTTGCTGAATTTGTTATCTCAGTTGGATCTGCAGAAATGAAAGGTGAGCTTAAAGAAAAGCTCATAAGAGACCACCGATTGAAGATGTTAGCAAGAAACATCTTTCCTTCACTTTCTAGCCAAAGACTGTTGACTACATGGGTCCATATTTCATCATCAAAGGGTAGCTCAGAAAAAAAATGAAGGAAAGAAACATGTTAAATTTAACGTGAGGCATGTTAAAAAACTACCAGATGAGTAAGAGAAGCATCTTAAAACAATAAAATACAGGATGTCTGGACCAACAACACATACCACTGGAGTTTTCCAAGTTCCTGTTTGGTGATTTGAAAATATCTATGATTTATATGTTTGAATTTTAGTTTTTTTAGTAACATATTGAAATTTCTGACTGCCTTCTACAATTATTCTCAATGATTTTATAATAAAACAAGATAAGGAAAAACCTAGAGTTCCTCTCCTTTAGTGAGATGTTGCAGGAATTGAGAAAAGATTGGAGAAAATCAGCTTTTCAAACCATTTTCTCAAAGTGTCTGAAAAAATGCAATCAGATGGCAGCCTCACACATTTTTTTTATAAAGTATGCAGAGGAGAACATAAATCTCCCAGTCACTGGGACCATGACACAGATGTGAAACTGGTGTTAGAACTAAAGCTCAGAAAACTCAGTTTCGGCCAAGAACTAATGTTTGTTGTGGTCAGACATCTCCATGTAATCCTTTCCATTAAGGACGAGTGGAATAATATTATAGTTCTATAGTTACATAATAGCTATGTCTTGGTGACACTGAAGTCAATGGAAATGTAATTACTTTCAATAGGACTAGCTTTGTTACCTCTTTATGCTTTGGTATACTCCCTCTAATCTGAAAAACCTTCAGCTACAGGTTTTGCAAACTCAACACCAGCCATGAGGACATGGATGGATTAACCTCTCCCAAGTCAAGCTGTTTTAACTTTAGAAAGCTGCAAACAGATGTCACAGCCTCCAAAAGAGCCTTGTCTTAATCCCAGAAATGGATGATTTACCCCCTGGATGAGTCAGGGGCAATTTTCTCATGCGTTTCGCTGCCTGGCTTTTATCACTCCAGCTGTTTGTTTCTTATGCTCCTGAACACACAGACACAGGTTTGTGCCCAGCTGTCATCATGCAACATGCTCTGGGTTCATGGCTTGGGCTCTGCCTCTCTGCTCACGTGTCCACAGCCTCAGGGGTTGTTTGCCTGTGCCTGAACTCATCCTTCCTTGGGATGAATTAGAATATTAGGCACACACAGAGATAAAAGGCAATGACAAATCAGACAAATACTATTTTGCCAAGTTGTTCATTAAATTGGGATGTGAGAAAAGGGGCCCTACACAAAGGGCTGTGGGCTCATCAATAGTCATAAAGAGTAAATCCTTCTGAATCTCTCCTGTGGGGAAAGGCTGAGAGAATTGGAACTGTCCTGCCTGGAAAAGAGAAGCTTTGGGGTGACCTAATTTGTGGCCTTCCAGTACCTGAAGGGAGCCAAAAAACAAGATGGACAGTGACTATTTACAAGGGCCTGGAGTGACAGGACAAGGGGAATGGCTTCAGACTGAAAGAAAGTAGGTTTAGATTGGATATCAGGAAGAAATTCTTCCCTGTGAGGGTGGTGAGGCCCTGGCACAGATTTCCCAGAGAAGCTGTGGCTGCCCCATCCCTGGAAGTGTCCAAGGCCAGGTTTAACGGGTGTTGGAGCTACCTGGAGGACAATGTCCCTGTCCATGGCAGGGGGTAGAATGAGATGATCTTTAAAGTCCTTTCTAATCCAGGCCATTCCATGATTCTATGAATCATGCCAGCGCTGTCAAACAACACTCATTTATCAGTTTTCTATTGAACAGTATAAACATGCTGAAAGTATCCAAATATGGGTATTTTTTTCTAGAGCATTTTGATGTCACCCTTCTGTGTAGTACCCAGGTCAAGTCTGTGAGTTAGTATTTACTATGTAAGTGAAAATGGTTATAGGCATAACATGGAAATTAATGATATGGAAAACCAACAAGCAAAGTAACACTAAAAATCTATTGACTAGTTGATGTAGTGCAAATATTTTTTCAGGAAAAAAGGGAGGATTTAAGGCCATAAATAAAACTGAAGCAAAGTAAGAGCTTTGCAGAGAGTAGCTCCTGAAATGGCAGCTATGCTCACCCCAAGACTTCACCCCATCACACAAAATCCAGCACAAAATGCTTCTTCACTCCCATTTAAGCTTGCATTTTCTTCTGCAGGGTGTACACCTTTTTGACAGCTACTTCCTGTGGGCAAATGAGCTCTTGCATGAGACGAGGGAGGAAACAAGAGCTAAGCTCACAGTAACTCCAGTCTTTGCACTGGGAGCTGTATGGGATCACACTGCTTAGCACAGCAGGAGGATAGGATCACTGGGAAAGCCCTCAACCAAAGCTCTGTCAAAATGACAGTCAGACAAGACAGACACGAATCTGACTGCTACCTTCACAGTGAGGATGCTTGTTTAGACTGAATCTGACAAGATAAAATTAAACTGCACATAGCTAATAAATCTTAAAGGAGCTTAATTTTTTATATATTTTTTTTTAATAAATGATGTCTCGGGCAAGGATGAGCAATCCAGAAGCAAACAGGTTTATAATATTTTTTTCAAATTCTATAATCCGCCTTATCTGCTGTGTTTCCTGCATTATTTCTGCCTCTGAAATACTCAGATCCGTGTTGGTTACATAAGCCCTAGTTCTGATGAGCTGTACTCAGCTAGTTGGGGAAACTAAGCAGGAGTGTGCAACTTCCAGGTCATTAAAAATAAACAGCTCAGCTTGATTTCTAAACACTTGGAGCCACTTACTGGTTCAAGAACATTAAAAGAAATAAAATAATAAATATTGTTTAGAATCTTGATGTTGAAGGAGTCACAAACTTCTTCTGAACATCCAAGCCTGAATTCATCTCTTCTCACTTCATTTTTCAGCAAATGTGTCTCTCTAAACAGAAAGGTTGAATTTATTTCCAATAAATTATTCACATGGGATTGGTTATTACTATTCTACTGAATGCCAGACTGAAAAGTTTAAATAATATTCTTTAATGGATGGACATGTACAATGGAAAATGTAAGATGGGTATCAGGGGAAAATTCATAGGGCTAAGGTGGGATATCATGGGATGTGGTTTTTCCTTACAGACAAAAAGCTGGATAACATTTCTTAGTCGGTCTTCAAGCTAGGTTAGACCAAGCACTAGGAAATGTAGTGAAAGAAATAATATTTGACTGACCTGTAGATTACTAGGGTACCCTAGTAGAAGGTGGAAGATCCGTGGAAGAACTTAATGAGAATTTAGCATCTATAATTTTGTCTATGATGCCCCTTCCAATAATATTTCAGCCTGAAGTCATAGGATACTTGCGTATAATGAGGATAAAACCTATCAAAATATATTTACTTTGCTTTACTCTTACACTTCACAAAAAAGGCACCTCAAAAACAGCTCTTTCAATAACACCATATTTTTTGCTAGAAAATCTTACCTCTAAAAAGACCTAAGATTATTCCCTAGACCAGCTGAAGAACCCTGCTGATTCTGACCCTCAGAACATAGGATGACCAAAGTTCTGTCAGATATATTGGGCCATAGTTGCTGACTGCCTTGAAAATAAACAGCAAAACCTTGATATCTGTGGAGAATCTTAGGGAGAGTTGATGCAAACACTGCAAAACATGAGTGATGTCACATACATGCTGATGATCTTTTTCACAGGTCTGTTTTATCCTGTGCATGTGTCTGTGGTTGCCATTAATGGTAATGGGAGTCACTCACCAGCAAGTATAGGGGAGGGTGAAGAGAGGTCAAGGAACATGTCCACCTTGAGCTGGATTTGAAACCCAGCTGCACAGGTGTAAATGAAGATGTGAAGCATTTGTATTTTGCATTCTGTATTTTTCTGTATTTTGTGCCTGTGTAAAAATGATCAGAATTGTCTAGATGTTAAAAATTATTGTAGTAGATTAGAGATATATTTTCTAAGTTTGTTTTGGACAACCTAAACTAGGTAATAATTCTATATGATCTATAATAACAATATGATGCACACCTTCATTGCTATTTGTATATGTATACGTGCTGTTTAATGTTCCTTGCAAACATATTTGACATTTTTACTCTTGTATTGGTACAGTTTCTCTTTATTTCCTGCATGGGTACAAATGAGTGTGCATGTCTAGATCTTTTTTACTGATTCACTTGGAGATGTCTTTTCAAAGCTGCATGCCCACTAGACACACAGGTTTATGCTATGATATCCACAGTTGCTATTTCATTGGCCTTTGTTCCTAAGAGAAAGCTGAAAGTGCCCTTGATTTTATCATTATTCCATATTCTCTTTTATAGACCCAAACTGGAGGATCTTGTTCTGTTATTGCCTCTGTAAACTCTTGTGAGATAAGTTGTAGACCTTGTTTCATGCAGAAGGTCACACTATAGAGTCAAGGGACACCATTCCCTTATTTCACTGGAGGTTAGAGCAGGATCTTTATCCCACAGAATTAAGGGAGATATTCAAAGTATACTAGGTGGTGGAAAAAAAAAATCTATTCCAAAAATATTTGCTGGTCTGTATGAAGTTAGAATAAATCAAATTACACAAAATGTACACTATCATATGCAAAAATTATTCCTCCCGGCATGAAATTGTCTAAGGCTGGTCACAAAGTGCCCACATGAAACATCAACTTGTTTACCCTTTTAAACAAATTAATCAAGAAATAATGACACAATACTCAGAAAGCAAAAAAATTATGTTCTTTGAAGCAACAACTGTACAGATCGTCCAACAAATCAGCAGGGGATGAACAAGACAGAGCCTGGCAAGCAGCAAATGGTGCTGTGCACCCTGTCTACCCCTGCACAGCCAGTGCTTTGAGGAAAACCAGTGTGCCCTCTCCTATGGACAAATTCCAGGTACATTGCAGTGCAAAGTAGTAATTAAAAGTACCTCTTACTATGTAGTCCCTTCAGAAGACAAAAGGGCTCCAGAATTATATGAAAAGTAGTCAATCCTGTGATAACTGAGATCTCCTTGAGAAAGGGAGTGACTTCTTTTGAGAAAGTGGTGCAACTGAGCTAAAGGATACTTTGTGCTCATAGGAGAAATTTCAGTCCTGCAACACACCGAGAGAATACAGAACCCAGTGATGGTAGAGCTCTGTACAAATCACAGCTAACACAGAGCTGACTTGCACAGGAACCTCCCCACACTGTCTGATCTTATTAATTTATTTGTTTATCTTCTCTTGCATGTCCCCTTATGGTCTTTCATGTCATATGCACATAGTATTTTATAAAGGTCAGAGAAGTCAAGATTCGCAACCACTCCCTTTTGGATGGTGAAGAGCTGTTAGGTTTGCTTTACCTATAACAGCATCAGGCACAGAGAAAGGCTTCCCATAAAGCTTTAGCAGCCATGGTATCGGAGCTACACCTATTCCAGCATTTCTAACTCTTTCTTGCACGCTTAACCAGGAGCAGAATCCAAGCTCGGGCTTTAAAGCACTCTGAAGAAAACGTAATAGGTACTGTTTAGCAGAGAGGTCTTCACCATCATGGATGACTCTGTTTTAAACAGGCCTGGGATGTAAAAGACTTTAAAAATGAGAAAAAAATCCATGTACTGGGAAAAGAGTAGGGTATGCCTGGACCTCCTTAGTCTATAAGCACATTTTCGTATGTTAATGAGATGGGCTCTACGTCGAGAGCAGCACACATGCCTGCACACAACCCTTGCTTCATTCTGTTACAGGATAGAATAAAAGATGCTTTTATACAGTGGAAACATGAGCAGTCTGAAGGAAACTCTTTCCACTGAAGTGTTTTTGGGCCTGGGATTACCATCCTGGGCCTTACTCAGATCTCTAAATGGATTCTACCTGGGAAACAGGAGGTTACAAAAGCAGATGTCTGCTAGACACAATTGCCAATTTCCCTCCAAGTGGAAAAGTCACTCAATTTGCTGAGTGGGGAAACCACTACAGCACAATATATAATAACTCAAAGCTTTTGTTTCAGAACACAACATTCTTTCATTACTCACTCCCAACCCTCAACATTACTTCAGACACACATTATTAAACCACAGCTAATTATTAAATATTTAACAAAGGCTGTACAGTACATTGCAGCTACCAAGGTAGGCAGAGCTACACAGATTGATTTCTCTGTGTCTGGAGCTCAGTATGCATCAAACAGCATGGATGCTTTGAAATTTCAAATCACAAGGCCAAGTTTTGATGGTTGATGTCGCTCAAAGGAGAGTGATTTCCTTAGCCCATGAATATTTTTATGATATTGAAGAAACATCCAGAATAGAGAGAAAATCTTGGAATCCTAAAAGAAAAAAAAATAACCTTCAAAATGAAAAACTATATCTCTGGTTTAGTCAAAAATTCTTTTAGATAAATATGAAATATTTGACCATCTTAATATGTCATTATAATGTAATTCAATTTTTAGAAGACAAGTTTCTTTCAAATGGAAATATTTTCATTTTTTAAATTTAAATGGAAAGTGTCTTCAAATTTTGAGGAAAACAAGAACAATTTAGGCAAAGTTAGTCCCATTCAGTGGCAAATTTTTTCTGCATGACCTTTCAAACTTTGGAGTTGGCATCTTGGTGTTTATGTTTCAGCTTTAAAGACCTTTGTTTGAATCCAATTTGCTTGTCATGTAGAATAAATGTTGGGACTTCTATTTAATCCTTTCACAGATATTTCTGCACACAGATTAATGAATTTTAAAGCCATTATGATCATCTAGTCTGACCTTCTGCATAACACGAGTCATAAAATGTCACCCAGCAATTTTGCATCATGCCCAATCATCTGTGGTTGAGCTAAAGCTGTCACACCACAGAGCACGACTTTCAACATATCCAGGGGAGATGAACAGTAGCAAGAACCATATTTTAGCAAAGACAATTTTTGTGGCAGAGAAGAGTATAAGCCAATTAAAATTGCTATGGCACCAGAAGCTGCAAAAAGCAAAAAATCAACTTTTTGATGCCTTCAAAAAAACTCAAGTAAGAAGTTTCCTGTGTATGTTTCTTGGCATGGTCCTTATTTATTTAGATCAGGGGTTAAGCAATCTCAGGCACATGCTGTTATTCACTATCGCGACAGGATTGCAACCTAGTCCTCCAAATTTTGATCCAGATTCCAGGAACGTGGGCTGGGAAGGACAATTACTGTGAGTATGGGGCGAGGCTTTGAGCAGCCTGGTCTAGTGGGAAGCAGAGATAGAATGGTGCGTGTTGGTAGGGACCTTAAAGCTCATCCAGTGCCACCCCCTGCCATGGGCAGGGACACTTGCCACTATCCCAGGTGGCTCCAAGCCCTCTCCAATCTGGCCTTGGACACTGCCAGGGATCCAGGGGCAACCACAGCTTCTCTGGGAAACCTGTGCCAGGGCCTCACCACCCTCACAGAGAAGAATTTCTTAATATCCAATCTGACCCTGCCCTCTGTCAATTTGAAGCTATTCCCCATTTTCCTGTCACTCTGTGCCTCTTTCCAAAGTCCCTGTTTATGTTTTGAGGAAGCTGAGTAAATATTACAATAATTGACCTGGATAAATATTACTAGTTGCCTTCCTCTGATGTGCAGAATTACAGTGATGGGATGGAAGGGAGGGAATATGATGTTTCCCAATGCCCATGGCCAGTCCAGGATTTTCCATTCTTCACCAGCACATTGCAGCTGCACAGCTCTCTTGCTTTTCCATCAAGGCATAAATGGGTTAACTAGGAGACTCATTCAAGATTTTTAATAATCAGTCATAGAAGTGGGGTTCAATACCTATGATGTTGGCTCCTCTGTCTGATTTTTAGAAGTAGATGTGCTTGTATGTATTTGACAGAGTCAATATTCAGTGGAAAATTGGGAAGAAAGTAACATTTTCTTGGCTGGAATGTGCTTTCTCTGGTTAAACTTCTGTCAGGAAATCTTTATCAGGGCCAAAATATTTTTTTTCAGTTAAAATGAGGATCAGATTACATGAAACAGAGACTCAGATCCTGTGTAGGCAGTGTCTGAGTATCTGGTACCCCAAGAGGTGGGTCTGTTGAGGGGGATATCGGAAAATGCTCCTGGGTTTCTCTAAAATGGCTTTAAAAAAAAAAAGAAAAGAGAAATTGTCAACAAAAGATGTTCTTCTAATTAATTTGAAAAGTGATGCAGAACAGCAATCTTAACTTCCACCAAGCTTTGGGTAGGCTTAATGGTCCTGTTCCTTCTTACAGTCAATCTTTCACAGAACCATTGGAGATTATGAGCTTCAGACAAGAAATATCATTGTTCCTCAAAGAAATTCCAGCACTATTTCCATTAAGACCAATTGAAAAAGTGCCTATGAGTCAAAGGGGTTGCTTTAAACCCATTTTGAAAGAACATCTCTGACCATGATGGGGTTAGATCACGCCCTGTTACAGAATGGAGATATGCAATCTGCAGAGTTTGTCTGCAATGAAGTCAGTGGGAGCTTTGCTTCAGAACAGCCCAGTATTGATTCACTGGGTGGAAAAGTCATCTGATCAAATGTCTCTGTTCCCCATAAATTATCCTGAACTGAGAAAAAAAAAGTGATCTCACTGGTATCTCTGGGAAGTTTATGACATATTTTCTTAAAATTTGGTTCCCTTGGGATAGACTTTGAGGAAGACTACATGTGAGCTGACCTTTGGATAAAAAGGAGGTTTTTTTTCAGTGATGCTCAGCAACCAAATAAGAAAAAAAGAACACAGAATGAAAGCCCCAAAAATTGTTTATATTTAGTGTGCTTAAGAGGGCTTGGAAGACTGAAAAAAACCTTCTTCCTTTCCTTCCTTGTTAATTGCATACAGAGCATTTCCTCTTTCCTTTTTCTTCCTATATTCTGAAAATAATTAGGAAGACAAATTTGAAAACTGGATCGTAGGTGGACTAATCATAGAGAGAGGCTGAATGATTCAATTTTGTGGATAAACTATATAAGCCATCAAGCACGCCTTAATTGTCTCAATAAGGCATAGCCAAACCCAAACTGTGCTGGACTAAGATCTTACATTAAGTGATGTTTTAGAAGTAGACTTTCTTTTAAAAAAAGATGAATAATTCCCATTTTACATGTGCTGATCTGACTGCTGCAGAGAGTTGGAATATTTTCTGCCAACAGTCACTGCCTGGTTTGGTTTGGGCAAGTCACACCTATAACAAGTGTTTTGGGGCTTGTGTGTAACCTGCTGGCTCTTGTTAAAGTACATTTCAGCCTTTGATGTATGTGAAACAATATTGTGAGTCCCCCTTACCACACAAATCATAAGTCTGACTAATAAAAACATAAAGATTGTGTATATAATAATGAGCTCCCAAAGGGTGGAAAGAGGGTTCTTTCACACTGAGTTGCACACAGGCACGTATTAATGCAGTTTGATTTGATCACTGGAAAATTGTGTCCTGTAATTACTAAACAAACATGAGGTGGAATGACAGGGAAATGCAATGAAATGGGGCTTTGAGGTGGAAGATGAATTTTCAGAAAGTGCATTTTCAAAAGAAACACATGCAAATCCTACGCAACCGCCTTCAAATACAAGGGACCCATTGGTTAAAAGATTAATTGTAGGCTTACTTAGTCCAGCAGGACCTGTATGGGGCAGTACAGACCAAGAATTATCATGAAAGAAATGGATTTGGGGCATGTGGGTTCTCATACAGTAGGCACCTCTTTTGGAAAACATAAGTTTTTCTGAATGGTTCCTATTTTCCTTACAAAATCATTGATTTTTTAAAAATATAAAATTCAGTTTTAATTTTAATATCTTTTTGCAAGATAGTAAAAACATTTCCCTTTATTGGATGTTATGACAATATACAAACTAAATGTACTCAAAGTCCTTCAGTATATTCTCAAATATCACTGTCCTACATAATGATATCAATCACTACACCTTAATTTTAAATTTTTTTTTCATCAGCATTAGATGTCTTTTTCCAGTGTCAAAGATTCTACAAATGCACATCTTTCCCTTAGGAAGCTACCAAAAATTTGGATTTTTCTGCAGACTTCCTTGGTGATGCTTAGAAAAATCCAGCCTCCCTTGTAGAGACTGTGTGTGCTGTGAGTCAGAAATGGAAGGATGTATTCAAGCATCCATAGATCTTAGTTTTCCTGCCTTGCCTGATCTCTATACTGCCAGATGGAAGGACAACATGACAAAGACGATGCTTTCAGCATTCTTTCAGTTCATTCATTTGTGTGCTTTAAGTTGGAAATAGGCATAGCTGGGAAGAATTATTGAGTTTAACACCATGATAGGGTACATTAACAACAAATGTCCTGGTTGTCATAAACAAAATTAGGTGGTTGACTTTTGCATCTTCAAGCCCTCATTATAATGTTAATAAAAGTTACTCAAAGTTCCCAGTTAATTATTGAAAAGTTTAGCTGTTAAGAGGAATAGATATTAAAGGTTGTATTTGTTGTAATGTTTTTCTCAGTTGTTCCCGATTCCCTAACAAAGATTTAAGTTATGCTTTTTGGCTCTCCCTTCGAATAAGTTGAGAGTGATGATTGTTTTGTACTTTCCCTGTATACCAGTGTTCTCTTTGGTTGGGAGATGTGTTAAGGTGTTAAATGTATGTTTTAAATGTGTTTTTACTTTGGAAAAAGGGGTCTGGGGCTCCCCAGTTAACTGAGAGTCCTAACTGTCAGTTTCTAAAAATAGCACCTCACTGTCCCTCTGTCACTGGACTCCATGGCAACCATGAATACTAATGAGGCTCCTTCCCACCAGAAAACTACCCCCTAGACAACGGCTCAGCCGTTGGTGGGCAGGAGTGACCTCACCATTTAAAGCCACCAATTGTCAAGGGCCATGGGGGCCAGGCAGGGGGCAGGCAGGGGCATTCCTGGGCGGGGTTAGCAGGCCATAAAAAGCCCTGTTTCAGGACCGGAGGTGCGACTTCTCTGTGGACTAGCCAGGAGGAAGCCCGGTGTTGGAGGAAGGCCTCTATTTTCCATCTATAGCTCAGCTCCAACACTGTAGTCCTCTGCCACGGTGGCATATACCATGTGGTAACCCGGATCTCCAATCTTGGTAACCCGGCTTTTCTTTTTTTTTTTTCAGACAATTCTTTTGTTAATAAACTTGATTTTGCTTCCGATCCTGGACTGAAGGTTGTCCTTATTTCTGACACTGGTGGTAACAGAGTTAGCAGCGAGCACTGGGAATCTCACCCATTCCAATCCCACTCTGAAGGCCAAATCTATCTGTTTGCAAGAAGACTCTCAAAGTTACCATTAACATGGAGAATGGTGTGCTCCTACCAGTTTTTGTGGGCTTGGACTAGTGTCCTGACTCAGTATCTTCACTGTCCTCTCAATTATACAGTAATTGCTTGTGTTCTGAGCATTTAAGTGGTAGCCTGACACCTGTAATATTTCCAGAAATGACAGAGTTGCAGTAAAGCTTCTTGGGAAGAGAAACAAACAATTAATTTCCAGCAAACAATAAAAATAGAAGAAATATTAGAGATGTAGGTGTTCTAATAACAGTGATGTGGACTGGTGATGCCTTTATAACTCTCCTTTGTGTTCTCTCTTGAAACATTTATCATCAGTGAAGTAGCTGATTATCCTCTTTTAATTATTTCATATGGAATAATTAAATAAAATGAAGACAGTAATCTTTTATAGATGGTTATGAGGAGGAAAAATTTTTATCAGGGAACTGCATATAGATTTTTATCCTTCCCCTTTACTTCCCAAGACTTTAGAGATCTAATGCATTCAGTGCTGCTGCATAAATAGAGCTTCTGAATTCTCTGAATTATTTATTTTTAATAGTTAACCATCATTTGAAAGTCTCACCTGGATGACCTATGATTGAAGATCAAGCCTCATTGAGCACAGTGTTTTGTTCTGATGACAGATTTCCAGACAATTTCCTGTGTGTTATATGAGAAGCTGAAAAGCTTGCATACTGCTTGTATTTAAAAAGCCATGCAGCCCTGCTGAGGTTTCCCAGGCACCCAGAGCTGTGTTCTGTCCCTCTCTGCTGGATGCTGCCCTGTCCTCGATCCACAGGACAAGAATACAGAAAAACTGAAATGGCACTTTCCGTCGCTGCAGCGCTTCAGACCTTCTTGCCCTCTCCGTGGCCACAGGTCACACTGCAAATCTGCATGAGGATACACATCCGGAGACATATAAAGACAGATGAATGGGGCTCTGATCAATGTGATCTGGTTGAAGATGTCCCTGCTCATTGCAGGGTGGTTGGACTAGGTGGCCTTTAAAGATCCCACCCAAGCAAAACCGTTCTATGGTTTTATGATTCCATGGGTTAGAGAGACAAAGAGGCCAAGGCACTTTGATGAAAATGTTCAAGAGCTGAATATGGAGAAGCAGAAGCACAAAACTTGCTGCCAACTTGTCTTTGTTAGATGAAGACCACTTTTGACTCTATCTTCTTTCTGTGTCCCAGGTAAGTTCCCTTACACAGGCAGAGATCTGTCAGGTTAGGAAGAAATAGATGGACATGACTTCTGAGCAGAGGAGGTACGGATACACTCAGGTTTCACATCACTGGAAAAAAATTCTATGGAGGAAGGTGCAATCAAGTTGAGTCTAAAATAAGGGCAGGTAATCTAGTCCACAGTGCAAGCTGAATCTTGTGGAAACATGTAGGGAAGAGAGAAGGCAGTGTCAGAGAGAGCGGTAAGGGTGGAACTCGTTGCTCTAACTAAAAGATATTTGAGCGTGTTTCTACCTATAGACTGTGAACAAAGATTAGTATTCCAAAGCAAGGAGGGACGCAGTTCACCACCTGATATAGGACATATGAATCATCCTCCCGTGCTCCCGAGCTGCTACAGCTCAGCCCACATCTTGCAAGAGTCCTTGCAAGAGGTGATGGTAGTGTCAGCAGGCAGATGGGCTGAGAATGACAACCTACATTTCATACTGCACAGTTCTGAACAACCAACAGTATTTTCGCCTCTTTGATCCTGCTGAGTTGCCAAAGAGGAGCAGACTATCTGATTCTCCTGTTAACTACAGTAGATCACATTCTTTTGCAGGAAATTCCCCAAGTGCCCTGTTGGAGGGGAACATAACTGCTTCCCTGGAAGATACCTCTTCCAGCAGGCAGTGGAGAGGGTCTGCAATGAACTGTGGCTTTTCTCAAAAAAGTCTTTTCCTCTGTGCAATCACAATAACAAGTTCAGTCTTGATATTAACTGAACTTAGAAATGCATGTTATAAATGGAAGTTTTTGAATGGAAAGGTGATCTTCTAGTTAAGGTGCTTTTGAGTTAAAGATATTCCTAAGAGTAAGAGAGTTTCTGAATCTGGAAAAGCAATCATTATTAATAACACAGTCTGTATAATATAATTTCCTAGTTAAGATTTTTTACTTGTCATCATTTTTGATTTTAAATATGCCCATTTTTTAGGCTAATGAAAAGACCTCTTTTTACAGCTTCAACTCAGCAGATCTGGGGAATGTTGTGGGTGGTGGTTTTCTGTTTGTTTGGTTTCATTTTGGGGGGGAGGAGTCTGTGCTACTGAATGTCTAATCTGGGCTGTGTCAACCTGCACATCTGAACACACAGACACTCAGCATCAGAGACAATGTTGTTGTTGTTTCTTAAATTAGTTCACATCCACACGGAAACATTTCACCCACCAAAGCTTCCCTCTAGACACCTGCCCTAATTCCAGGACAACTCTGTTGTCCTGTGGTCTGAGTCTTGGCTTATTCTCAGTCCAGTTGAACAGCAAACCCTCTTAGAAAATATGTTTCTTACAGAGCTTCCAGCATCATAACTTACTACAGGAAAAGCCCATCATTTTGACTTGCTTTACATATGTCAAATCCTTCATGGAACTCAGTTTAAGCTTTGGGCTCAATGTCAAAAATAATACAAAAAATTGGCTGTAATTACCTCCTGGAGTTAGCTTGCAATAAATTAAAACAAAATTTAAAAAAAATCCATCCCGCATTTTCAAGGAATTTTGACTTCCTGCCTAGATATATATTTTTTCACTCCTTGCTTAGAAACTTAAAGAAGGGAACAATTAATGAAAATGAATTGCTCAAAAAGACATGGTTTTCAGATCATGTTTTTTTTCATTTCTTAAACTAGCTCACTGTTTCTTAACATAGTTTTAATTCATAAGAAAACCCCAAAGATTAGAAATGAAGATCAGAGAAGGAAAGACATAATTTTTTTATTTTACTTTTGCCCCCATGTTGTTCACTCCTTCCTGGAAGTCTCATTTGTTAATTTTTAGCTGCTCTAATACTTTAGTATTTTTATAGTATGTATTATTGTAATTAAAGGGGTGTATACTTTTATGAACACAAACCCCTTTCCAGTGCTTTAACATGTACAGTGGGAGCACAAGGTATTTGGGCTCTGGAGTCACTATTTGTAAGCAGACTTGGAGCTCTGCCTTCTGCAAACAGACCCTGTTACCCTCTGAAAATGATCTTTCCCTGTAGGATGGACTTTTTCACTCCTCTCATTCCTGACTGGCTGTACTACATGAGTTTGAATCCCTCTTGACTCTGTTTCCTGAAGTTTGGCTTGACCCTGGGCCATAAGTCTTGTCCAGATGTTAAGTTTGATCCAATCTCTGGTTATTATGGCTTTTGCTGCCTGGTTTTAAGCATAGTACATAATTTATCAGGTGTTTCAGTCTAAATACAGTCTAAAGTCTGTGAACGTACTTTGCAGTTGTTATGTGTGTGTATATTTATATATATACATCTCCCAACACCAACCCCAAAATATTTTGCATGACTTTTGATTTAAAAGAGAAAAAAATTCCAACTGTAAGTCAGAATATCTGTATTATCAAAATAGTCAGTTCCTGTTAGGGTATTACTGTTTGAAATTCAAGATAGCAGCTTTTCAGAGTAAATGGTGAATTAGCTACTCTATATTTAAACCTAAAAAAATAATGTGCTAATCTCTAAGTCAAAGACCCTGGATTCCTCACTAAAATTGCTTGTGTTTTTCAAGTTCTGTATAAGAAACACGAAGCACAGTGTGCAAAGTACTGTAAGTTTTGCCAAAACGTTTTGCATTCATCAGTGTGTAAAACTAACTCTCTGAACTAATTGCTGCCAGAAACTCACTTTGTAGAAGTGATCATAATGAGTAATTCTTTGAGTCTAATGGATTTGCTTCAAGAGGGAAGCAAAATGAGCCAACAAAGAAGTATGCAGAGTTTTCCAAGGATTTAAGGTCAAATAAGACACCATCTTTCAGAAGTCTAATGAATGACAAGTAGGAAATCAGGACTTTCAGACACAGGAAAAGGTCACCCTTTTACAGTAAGTGAGGGTGCTTCCATAAACCAATATTTTTTATTGCATATGACAGACTCATTCCATTATCCCAACACACAGAAATCTGTGTAAAATCAGCATAATTATCAGTGAAATGAAGCTGATAATTTGGAATGATTTTCATATATTTTCTCAGTTTATGTTTTTAAAAGAATCTTTAATTACTTTATAGATGGTGAAACAAATGGTGTCACATTTCACAATGCTGATTATGATGGGGATAGCAGACACAGGTATATTTAATCACCCATCCCATAGACTCCTCTTCTCCATTCATTACATTGATAACACCGGTCCAGCCCAGTGGCTGATCTCAAACAGACTATTAATGTACTCACAAAAGGGGATGTAGAGGGTCTGCCTCTCCCATCATCCCAAAATATGGCCTAAGATGAGAATTCCTTTTTCTGTGGCTGAAAACAAGGAGTCAAGGCAGAAGAAGAGTAAAAGGTAAAATCTGTATTCTCCCATTGTTGAGAGAAGAGGCATGGAGTTCAGCATGTTTGGGGCAGAGAAATAATCTCTGAATACAACCCAGTTGACTCAGTCATTGAAAGGGGTACTGGGCAGATTGTTCGCATACAGAATTTTTCCTGACTTCATCTTCCTCAAATTTTAAGTCTCCTAAAACCCCACTAAATTATTGTAAAAATACACCTGTAGTAAAATCTACTCAATCTAATAACTCTGTCACTGATCTTGGAAATGACTAACTTATAGATTTCACTTTCTTGAAAAATACAGATGTTTGTCATAACTAACCTTAAACAGTCACAAAATTCCCACTATCAGACATTTGGGCATTCCTACAATTCAATACCAAATGTTTATGTCAAAAGAGAAGCAAGTCAAATAAAAATAACAGCAACACTCAAGAACACGTGCTTTAAAAATGTCTTGTCAAGATATGAAGTAAAAGGTAAGGGAGAACCACAATCACAGCTTTTATATCTGCTCTGATCACCTGTGCTTTTTATTCCTTTTCCCCACAGGGACCAGGATGTCTTTTCAATCTGAAGAATCCATACAAGATGTGACAAGAAATTCCAGCCTACCAACATGGGGGGAGAGAGGGATGCTGATTTCCATTTCTGAAACATGTATAACATTCGGAGGCTTAACAAGGATGAATTTAGAGGAGAGAGGTCAAAAGGTCCAAACTTCCTCCTCCAGCACTGCCTTATGTATCCTGCACACTCTCACTTCATCAGACACGGCTGTGCATTACTTTGCAGAATTTCCTATCCAGGCCACCAGCCTCACACAGGTATCTGCTTCTGTATTGTCTCAAGTTTTTAGTGGTTATATGTCTAGCATTTTCTCACTTTCCTTTACTGGATCACCTTCAAGAGTCACGAATGTTCTAACAGTGAATGTTCTAACATTCTAAGTGAATGAATTATTCACTTTTGCAGCTGTGAATGTTAATGGTGCTCTAGTCTTGAGATCTCTGGTCCCCATGCACAGTGATTTTGCCTCTCGTTGGCTGAAATGTGCTATGTCTAGATCAAATTAATAGAATCAACTCAGAAATATTGAGGGGAAATAAAATGGCTTGAGATACATAGAAGGGAAGATTGAGCAAATAATTGTCTGCATTTCAGGTCTGCAAAACTAGCGGAACAAAACAGATAACTTCATATCTATCAGCTAGGAAAGTTCTGTCTGTTCACCTGTGAAAATCTGTTCTTGCCTGACACAGCAATCCTAATTCTGCATGGCTGGAGTTTTGTTGGCACTAATCAAGCTTTTTTGGTGAAATATTTGAACGTAAATGAAGTTTAAAGATACTGTAATGTCTCTCTTCAGGATGGATCTTTATGGTTAGAAGCATAAATTTTCCCAAGTGTTCCCACATGCTGCAACTTTGTCATGGCGTTTAAGATGTCTGAAGAGATTTCTAAGTGCAGATATTTCATAGTTTCTTTTTTCATCTCAAAGAGAAATAATTACAATATGCTCATATTCATGCCATCTGATTACTTCCGATGGGGAGTTGATTTTGCACCAAGTACTTAGGATTTTGGTGGCAATGAGATTTCCTAAATTGAAACAGAAGTAAACAAAATCTAAGCAGAAGGCTTATCAGGGACAACAAAGCAGAATGTGAGATGGTTGATGAAATCACTGATTTGTTAAGACTTGCAGCCAAGAGTGGAGGTTACCCCTAACAGAGAAGAAAAAATCAGATCATCCTCTTCACTCCTCAGTCTTTGGGCAAGGTGCTGTGCTGGACTTTGTTCTCACCAGCAAGGAGGGGCTGGTAGGGAGTGTGAAACTCCAGCACAACCCGGGCTGCAGTGACCATGGGATGGTAGAGTTTCAGATCCCTGGGGAAGTGAGGAGGGCACACATCAAGCTTCCTGCCCTGGACTTCAGGAGAGCAGACTTTGGGCTCTTCAGGGTTGCTAGAGTGCTGTGGGATGGAGACCTGGAGGGAAGAAGGGCCCAGGAAATCAAGGATCACCTCCTCCAAGCTCAGGAGCAATGAGTTCCAAAGAATAGGACATCAGGCAAAATTGCCAGGAGGCATGCATGGATGAACAAGGAGCTTCTGGGTGAACTCAAACACAAGAGAGAAGCCTACAGAGGATGAAGGAAAGGACAGGCAGCCTGGGAAGAACACAGAGACATTGTCCAGACAACCAGGGAAGATAATGGAAAAGATAAAGGAAAGATAATGCCCTGATAGAATTTAGTCTTGTCAAGGATGCCAAGGGCAACAAGAAAAGCTTCTATAAGTATGCCAGAAATAAAAGGAAAAACAGGGAAGATGTGAACCCTCTCTGGAAGGAAATGAGAGACCTGGTTGCCCAGGATATGGAGAAGGCTGAAATAGTCAACAACATTTTTCCTCAGTCCTCACCAGCCAGTGGTCCAGCCACACTGCTTGGGTCACAGCAGATAAAGAGAGGGACTTGCAGAATGCAGAACCTGGCTTTGACAGGTCTGCTAAAACCAGTATCATGTGTGCACCTGTGAGCACAGGATTTTGATAATGTCCTGTAAATATTAAATTTTCTTACCCAGTTTTAGATCCATCCTCAAGTCTAATGCAGCACAGCAATGGATTCCATAGGTAGGCTGTGCTGCAGGGTATTTCCTGAATTTGTTTTAAATTTACGTACCATTTATTTTAACATATGAACCCCAGTTCTCATATTACTGTGGAGTGTAAAGAGAAGGAATGATCAGCTTTTCTTACACTATTCATCATCTTAAATAGGCCAATTAAGCCCATGTAATTATCCTTCTTTCCAAGTTAAATAATCCAAGTCTTTGCAGCTTCTCATATGGAAAGTCCATCATGCCTCTAAACCATTGAAAATTATATGGTGCTAATTTAAAACATGGCCACTTGTAACACGTGTATCTATGTCTATTTCTACTGACACTATGATTGTCAGCTAATTGAACATGTGTAACACAGAAAATACAACTCCAGCTGCTTGTTCCCACATTGACTAATGAGGGGACATTGGGTTCTGGCATGCAGTGGCAATTTGTATGTGCTGAACATGGCCTGTCATGTTTCAGGGGGCTGGGAGACACGGACACTCAAAATTGTTGAATGTATTTTATTCTTTGATCTCTAGAGACAAAGGGCTCTTTGACTACATCCACATTACCCTGTTCCCCCGCCAGAGTTTCCCATCGGACTGGTCCTGTCCCAGAGAGAGGAAAATTCAGTTATTGCTGGAGTCCAAATAATGTCGAGGGTCCCCAGCTGAGATCAAGGCTTCATTGTGCTCTCAATGGCATAAACTCATATTTACAGACAACCCCTGCCCTAAAGGGCTTGTAGTCTAAATAGGAGAGACAAAAAAAGGGTGGGAGGGAAAATAAATGTGGAGTGACTTGCACAGCTGCTGGAACAGCTGCTCTCAGAGGGAAGTGGGAACAGGACCCAGTTTGGAGGGTCTTGGGACAGCGTGTTAGCTACTGGGTTGTCCTGCTTCACATTTTCCTGTGGAAAATGACATTTTAACCACCGCATCTTGAAAACACCTGGTCAGAGAGAGCCCAGGGGACAGAGAAGTTAAAATACAGTTACTTGGCAGCTCAGCACCCTTGGGCTGCATCTGCTGCTGCTGTAGACAGAGCCAGCATAATAGTTTTAGAGAGGACCTGCTGTGGGAAAGAGCAGATTGAAAGAAATGTGGTGTCTCCTGTGGTTGCAGGTCACCGGTTGATGTTAAACACTCAGGATTCAGGCCACATGAAAGCTCTGGCAAAATTCTGAGCAAAAGAAGACTAGTAACTCGTTTAGTAAAAAAGGCCTTTGACCCAAAATCTCAGGAACCTTTAGATTTGGAACCAGATTTTAGTATGTCTTTGCACTCCAGTGTGGGGAGCTCTCTGGCCCTTGTGTGTGGAATCAGCTGCTGCAGCATCTTGCAGTTCACATGCAATGCTGACTAATGAAAGGAAAGAGATAAAAGCCTGTAACTGCAGAGCTTTCACTGCCAGGGACATGCACAGCTGCACTCCCTGTAGTCTTTCCTTGGCAGAATAATGTCTCTGCCAAGAACTGGTGAAAGCTCTGGGAGCTTGTTCTCTTGGACACACTGAATACCCATGTAGAACTTTTTTTATCACTTTAGCTGTGCCTCACATGCAATTTTATGAGCACTAGTAAAATCTGACTCTTCCAGGCTGCTAAATTTGACTAGATTTCCTATTTGTGAATGTATTTGTCATCCATGCAAGTAGCATTCCACTTGCTTTGCCTACCAGAGAGTGCCAGCCCAGAATTTAAGACAGCCCAGCTCCCAGGAGGTATCTCAGGAGGACCTCCTAACATGGGGATCCCTGCTGAGCAGACAAGACCTGCCAGGGTGTTTCCTAGGATTACCTGACACTCTTCAGTCACTCCTCATTTGAGGTATTTTTCCTGTCTAACTGAATTTCCAAGGGACAGAACAGTGCAAAAGCCGTAGGGTTTGCTGTGATCTCTGCAGAAGGTTCCCTCTTCTGAGACTCTTTTCCCACCCTCTTGCTTGCAGCTACTTCAAGAGACAGGCTTCTCCCTCCCATCCTCTTTGAGATGGAAATGACTGATCCAGCTCATACTTGTATTTTTTTTTCCATAGGTAGTACACTCTTCTGCTTGTGTGCACTGCCTGTGTCTCTGCTTCATGCTCTGTACCCCAAACACCTGCCAGCAAGCCTGGTAGCCTCACTACTTTAGCACTAGCCAACTCACTGCCAGTGGCACAGGAGGGACATCTTCCATGCACAGCAGCAAATAGGAGCAGGTACACAGCCCATTAAGACATTGTATTTACAATTACACACACATTTTACAACTCTTAATGTCTATAGGTAGTCACATAGTAGATTTGGGATTCAATTTTCTTCAGGATTCTTATTACACTGTTCCAGCTACAATCTTCAATTTTCTCACAGCGTGTTTTCTTCCCCTTCTCCGAATCATTGTTAAAAAACCACTAATAAATCCTAAATTTTCAGTCTAGGCAAAACCTCTCTACCACTAGCTCCTGGCAAAAGGGATGAGCAGCTTATGGAGATATCCCTGATGTAGTTGTGTGATTTTTGGGATGCTCTTAAATTATGTTAGCATGTATAAGGCTCTGGCACAGGTTGCCCTGAGAAGCTGTGGCTGCCCCATCCCTGGAAGTGTCCAAGGCCGGATTGGACAGGACTTGGAGCAACCTGGGATAGTGGAAGTTGTCTCTGCCCATGAGAGGGGTGTGGAATGAGGTGATGTTTAAGGTTCCAAAACATTTTGTGAGTCTATGATTCTTAGTAGCGGAAGTTGAGCAAAATTGTGCCAGCCTTGAGAAATATCCTCCTAGGGTTGTTTTGTTTCATTTTCATTGCTGCTATACTAGAGTGCCCTCTCCTAGCAGGGACAATATGACAGCCCTCAGAGGCCAGTATCCTGCCAAGATAGTTGTGAAAACCTCATCAAGCAGCATAGCTGTGTCTACATCAAGATTTCATTGGCAAAGATACATTGGCTGGGTACATTTGATTTTTTTGTCATGCTTTTAGCCAAAGAACCTCTGCCAGCAACATCTCATAGCAAAGACTTCACGGCAAGCAGCCCATTACAAATGCACTCACAGAGGCATGCAGAATGGTCATTAAAAAAGATGTTCCCCAGTTCTCTGCTAAGTTCTTGTTAGATGCAGATATGTAGCGAAGTTTAAAAAAAAATAAAAAAGAGGAACCAATCTGCCAGCCGCTTAATGCGAGTCAACAGCTGTCTCCTTGTGCTAGTAGGAACTCCAATCAGAGGTCATGATCTAAATTAATTCTAGCAGCACCCAGTGTTTTCCCCGATGACTATGATTCTTTTGGGTCAATCCTAGGTCACATAAGACTGAAGAAAAAGTGCTTTCATTAACTTCTTTCTTTGGGACCAACTCAGTCCAGAGAATATTCCTTGCCAGAGTTATGTGACTACTTCAGAGAACAAGATATTTTTCCTAAGTTAATCACATAAAGATTTAATTCTCAGCTTTTAAAAATAGTTCACACCATAACAGAAAGTATTTTCAGGGTTTATCCTCTTCCTCTTTTTAAACTGATTTTCAATTCACTGTTACTCAAAGTCACTCCTGCTATTCATGGAGCACAGCCAAGTGAAACCGGGACCTGCTATGCTGCTGATTTACACTATAGAACCATTATTAACTGAGTTCTGCATTGGCATTCCAGACATTCCAGCGTGCTGCTAGTCTTCTGTGTATTTATTCATTCAAAATAATGACAGGGCTGGCGAAAGATGCCAGAGTGACAACTCTGTGAAGTGAAGAGGTCCCTCACTAAGCCAGGGAACAGGAATGGCAGAGCCAATGAGAGATGATCCCCTCCCCGAATCTCCCACACCCTCCTTCATCCTGCTCTGAAGACTGTCTGCACCTTGCAGAGTTAAAATCCAGGGCAGAGAATTCACAAAGCCTAGTTAGGCTTTGGTGCAATTTTTGCTCTTGCTGTTGGTGGCTTTTAATCATTCTTAGTCTTTCTAAAGAGTTTTACAGCACTACTTCACTCACCAAATGGCCCCATTTCTTGAATCACTGGGGCAAACACACATAAACACACAACCCCAAACTATTTAGGACCTTAAAACTGGTTTCGAGGAGTGACTTGGCTATGTAATTCACAGTTGTGGACACCTATTAGGATAGGTCTGAGGTCTCTACATAGTGCAGTGTCCTGGTTTCAGCTATTTGGTCCATCACCAGAGCACACTGCTCACTCTTTTCCCTCCCATTCTTTTGTGAGAAGGAAGCTTCATGATAGTTCATTAACGTTATGAAAAATGCACTCTTGGAGACAAGCGGGTGTATGGGAAGGCAATTAAAATGTTCCATTGTGCTGAGCGCTCAGCAAACACTGAAACAATGGTCCCCGGAGTGGGGATCTCACCACCGAGACAGACAATAGCAGCCATTCACACCACCTATTATAGACTATTTGGAGTATCTATTCTAGGTGTGAGTCACAGCCTAAATTTTCTGTATAGGCTAAGAAATACTTGCTCCCAGGGAGTGACTCAGAGTACCTAAATCAGATGGCAAAAAGTCATATGGTAATAATGTCCCCAACCAGTATGTGGAGCAAGTTAGGGAGAATAACCATCTTTTGCCTAAAGGACAGTTCTCCCTAGGCTCCCTACATTACCAACAAGAAGAAAAAGGCTTCAGAAGACGGTTCACAGCATCCAAATCAAGTTCTCCTTCCTCCTGATGGAAACCATTTCTCTTTACTGACAACATAGGGGGAGTCTGGGGATACTAAGTTCATTAGGCTAAAATAACCTCTTGTAACACCCTTGTAGCTAGCAGGAAAAACAGCATGCAGCTGCCTAACTTTGTCAGGCTGCCCACTAAATCTATTAATGGATATAAATTGGCAAAAAAGATTGGGGAAAAGGCAGAGAATCTGTTTGCAGGAAAATGGACATCTTTCCACATCTCAGTAAACACACTCAGAAACCATAACGAAAGCATGCAGCATTTCTATAAATTTGACATCTCCTCCTAGAGACCTCTGTGATTTAGATTTAAAGCAGGACACTGTGAAACTCAGACACGACAGTGCTGGGCTGTTTAAGCACCGAGATTTAAGTCTGTGCCTTTGGTCTGTCTGTGGGCACATGTCCATGCAGAGGGATTCCCAAGCTGTGTGCTGAGTCCCTGCTATCCCAGATCACACACCTCAGAGGAAGGCAGTGCCTCTTGCCTGCTGTGGTGAGAAGTAGCTACTAAGAAGGGGCTTGGGGCTGCAGAAACCATCTCTCAACACTCAAGGGCAGCTTGCACCTCACAGAGGGGATTTCTTCCATGCCGTCCCTAACGCTGGTCTAACAGTATCTACTTATTTCCTATCAGCTTCAGTCAACTGATGCCTGTGAAGCACTCAGAGGCCCTCAGATTAAATGTGCTAATGGAAGAGCAAAGTGGAATAAAAGCGCTGCCGCAGCGTGCCTCCCCTCCCTCTCCACGCCGAGCTGCCGTGCCTGGATGCTGCTCCACCATGACCTTCTATGGTGATGCTGTGGCAGCCTATTTCTTCACGGGGGCATTTGGGCTGACAATGCGAAGCTCCTTTTCCCACATAATTGAAAGGAATTTCTGATTATGCACAGGGATGTCAGCAGTGCGAGGAGCTTGGACGCCTTCCAGCCGCAGCCGGATCCAATGATAGCGCTGCGATTTCTCCTTTTTTGGCACTCTACTTGTGAACTTTCTGCTCCCTTCTGGGAGTGATTTCTCAAGATAATATGCTGCTGCTCCAGCTTCTCTCTGATGGCCTAGATTTATAGCTTCTGCAAGGCAAGAGAGGGGAAGGGATGTGGGAGAGACAGGGAGGATGAAAGCAGAAAGGGAAATTATTTTTTGGTTGGGGTTTTATTATTTTGGTCCCACTCTGCTACAGTGACTGTCTCCAGGCTTTGCACAAAAATAGTCTGTCCTTTCCATCTCTGTAATGCTCTTTACTGCCTGCAGTGAAAGGTTGAAAGTACACACGAGTTTTTCTGGCCTCTCTTTAGTCCAGCCCCTGGACTAATGTGGCATGAGGTGAGCACTACATTTATCTCTGACCTTTTCACCATCTCCTGCATCTGTTAACTGAAAACATAGGAAGATGTCCCCAGCCTCCTCTCCCACAGAGCAGATGGTACTGGTGACTTGATTTATTTTATCTCTATCAGTCCCAACTTGCCTCAAATCTTTCTCAATGTCTAATTTATCTAAAGCATTCATTGCTCTAGTTACACTGGGGAAAAACAAAGCAACAGCCCCAAAAACCCCAGCCACTGATTTTCAGGGAGAAATATTTCAAAATTCCAGATGCTGTGCTTAGAAATTTAGTAACACCATAATTAACTAGGACAAAAATTTCTCTCTTTGGATGTGCTAATCAGCTGAATATCCTCTTTCCCCAATGACTTCAGACTATTGAAGATGTTTCCATAACATCAGAACTGTATTATCCAAGTATTTTAACCCTCTCTCACAGCATTTCCAGGAAGGTGGGGCAGTGCTGCTATCCCTGTTTTACAGGTGGGAAATAAGAAACTGAGGCACAGAACTTATCTAAGACAGACCAGGTGAGTTACCCTTTGAATATACAATATACCTGTTTTTCTCTAGTGTTTATAAAGGTAGATCACTGATGTTTTATAGGATTACACCCATCGTAATGCGTGGCTGCAGCTGACTGAGATGAATACCACTCTTTGAGACTCAACAAGGTCACCCAGAAAGAGTGGAAAAAGCTGGGGAATGAGCCTTCGCATTTTACAAATGACCTCGTGAATAATACATGCACCTCCTTATGAGGTGCTAGCTCCTGAAATCACAGGTTGACACACTGGTTTGGGTTGGGAGGGACATTAAATATGTTGAAACGACATTGCCAGTAAAGGCAGGGGTTGCTGAGCACCTCCTGGGGTGAGTCTTGGGCTGTGTTTCAGCTTTGAGGTCTTCCTGACTCTCCTAGGGATACCAGGGCAGTTCTGTAGTGCTTACTGTGGCTTTAGCTACTGGGGCTTTTCAGTTCTTCAGGTTGCACCTAAAAATGGGAAATCGTGCTGACAGAGCTGCCTATGCTCAGCTCCTCACTTCCCATCATCTTGGATATCCAAATTGCCAGTGTTGAATACTCAGTTTCAGAGGTTGTGGCTCAAATCCTCCCTCTCTGAAAAGAATACTTAGGAGAATGGCAATTGCAACTTATCTTGTTTCTGTTTATCTCTTGCTGGTTGGATCTACAGGAGTCTCAAACTTCCCCTCATGATAAGATTTTTAAATCTCATCACCTGATTGCAGGTATTGAGACCTAAGGAAAAGCTTTTGCATATGGAGGGATGTAAAATCAAATGGTGATGGGAGGCTAGACACAGGGTTTTCTTACGAGGATCACAGGAAAGCATCCTGAAGGTCAGCACCAGAGAATGTTTGCACAACTCTTTCTTGAAGCCTAGAGTATTTCAGCATAAAACCACATGTCCTGGCAACGATACAGCCTAATTAAGCACCACCGAGAATCAGATTGGACTTGCATTCAAAGTAGTACTGAAATTGAGGCCACTTGGTGCTTCGTGAGTCTGTGTCCTTGGGCAGAGGCTGTGATTGAAATGACCTTACATACAACCAGGCACAGGAGTCAAACCCTTCTTCAATGAGGATTGGTCTGTGTTGATGGGAAGCCTTTTCCTTCCTCTCAGAAATCAGAGTCACAAAGACATACTGAGTGGCTGAGAAAATGATATTTTATTCAACTTATCAGCATGTGAAAGATAACGGGAATGAGCTGCAGTCACAATCTCTTCTGTGATGGCAGCTTCAGGGAGGGAGTAGAAATAATGCAGCAGAGCAAGAACTCAGGACTGCTGGCAGGTCCCGAGCTACCACAGAGCTCCTGCATGGCCTGAAAAGGATCTCAGGGCTGTGTGCAGGGGACACAGCAGCTCCCATGGCAAACCTAGACAGCAAAGAGCCATTCAGACCATGCACCACTCACCACTGTCAGACAGTCCGATGAATGTAGCAGCCACAATGCTGGAGTCAGATGAATCACCGAGTGTGCATGGCTCATATTGAGTTTTGTGATGGCCTGACTCTGCTGGGGAACAGGAGCCAGACAAATGGGCAGAGATGTCAGTCTTAATTTCCTACTATTTTCTTGATCTGGGAAGCCACAGAAGTCACAGAAACGCCACAACATGGTTTGGGTTAGAAGAGACTTTAAAGACCATTTCATTTCACCTCCACTACCACAGGCAGGGACATTTTCCACTATCCCAGGGTGCTCCAAGCCCTGTCCAGCCTGGCCTGGGACATTTCCAGGGATGGGGCAACCACAGGTTCTCTGGCCACCCTGTGTCAGGGCCTCACCACTCTCACAGCCAGGAATTCCTTCCCAATATCCCATCTAACCCTGCTCTCTGGCAGTGTCAAACTATTTCTTCTTGTCCTATAGCTACACATCCTTGTTAAAAGTCCCTCCCCAGAGGAATCTGTCCTTAAGTCTGGCTTGCTTTGTGCTCAAGGTGCTTTTGTGCATGAATGTAGGGAAAAGACAGGAAAGTTGACTTAGCCATGGAGCCATACAACATTTCCAGCTGCAACAATGCCTGTGCTATCCATGGATAATCCCACTTATCCCTGTGAGTGAGAAGGAGAGACCACCCACCTGAAGTGGTAAAATCAAGAGTTGGGCTTGAACCTAGTGTGGTCTGAGACAAAATATTTACTAGCTTGGTAGTAACTTTGTACTGGCAAGTAATACTAATAAAAAGCGTGTTTGATGTATTCAAAACTTACTGATGTACACATTAAGACGTGGTGAAATCTGGGGGAATAATAAAGCAGCTGCTGTAGTTAAAGCCAGAAGAAGAGTGTCTGGTGGTCACACTGGAGAAGAGGATGGAAACAGGGACCCACTTTAACTCCTTCACTGCTAAGACACAGCCACAAAAAGGGTGTTTTTATGTAAAGCTGCAAGGACCCTGAGCTAAAGGGGTTTCCCAATAATGCAATTTTCCTACACTGCCCTGCAGACATGAACCCCACACACAGAACAACTTTTTCACTGCTATTTTATCATCAGGCCTAATTTGATTTAACAAGCATGGCCCAGATAAATCGAGTGGTTACAGTTTAGGAAGTCCTTGTGCTTACAAGGCCAGTGCTCATAAAATTGAATGCATCGTGCAACTTATAAACAGGAAAAGATAAGCACAGTTTTATGTACTCCACTCTGCTGCAGATTTCATGCCATTCCATCTCCCTGGGAAAAGGAAGATGAAGGCTGTATCCTCTTTGCAGCCTGTGAAGGGTATTGTTGATGTTCATGCTCCTTCTGTTCTACTTTTAACACATTTTTCCCTCCTTGGCACTTTGGTACACATCTGAAAGATGTGTTCAAGTCTTCCCTTCCACCCCCAATGTAAGGAACTCCTCCAGTTATTTGTATGTTTGAAAGAGAAAAAAACTTCTTGATGTACAGATTAAGAGAAAAGGGTTAAAGATTGTCCTTATTTGTATATTTTTATGGATTTGGAGTAAATAACATTCATAACCAGGAAGTTCAGAGTTGTCCTGCAGGAAGGTGATGGAAGAGAAAACAAATAAAAATTTTTCATGTTGTCAAAATGAGCAAGTCCCTTATTAAAATAATGTGAAAGAGAATCATATAATCATCAAGATTGGAAAAGACCCCCTAAGATCATTGAGTCCAACCATTAATCCAGCACTGGCAGATCCACTGCTAAACCGTGTTCCCTAAGCACCACACCTACATGTTTTTTGAACACTTTCAGGGATGGTGATTCCACCAAACAGCAACTGTGCTTCTCCATTTAATCTGCTTTTGTAGAAATAAAATGCGCTCATTTTCCCGTGTGTAAAGTTGATTGAAGTCCTTAGGGATTCTGGTGCTGGATTTAGTACATGAGTCCATGGATGGGGCCTTCCTTCATTTAGGAACTTGTTCAGCTGTCTGATAAACATCACCTCTCCAGATCAGGCTACACACAGAACTCTGCCTTCCCCTGGTAGGAGTCATCTCTAACAAGCCAATGTTAGATGGAGTAGCCTGGGGGTTCTTTATATTTAACATCAAAGCAGGGCAAAACACATGCAATTAGAGTCCAATAATGAAATTTGTATCTGTTGCAAATGTCCTTAGCTATGTAGCAGAAAACCCAGATACAGATGAGCTAAAAACAGATCCAAGGCAAGTGGTGAAGGAAAGTTGGAAGTTCTTTTCAAAATGATAGCAAACAGTACATAAACCTCACAAAATGTTTACTTTTTTTTGTTTAAGCTGCAGAGTAAAAATAACTTTCCATTTATCCAGTGAGTGACTGTACAGGATGAGACCAACTGGGAAGCTGCTCTAAGCCTCAAGCAATGCGATGTTTTTGAGTTCAGAGTAGGGAAAAAAGATCTTCAGGGCTGTGCCTTGGATTAATGGCCAGTGAATGCTCCTTGCAAGACTTCTCTTCATTTTACCAAGATAAGGTTTATCCAACCTCTGAAGAACAGTAGGAGGTGTTGAAATGACCTTACTCCTTAGAAAGCAGCATGGCATTTCTTGTCCCACCTTTGGAAATCAACTCTCAGCCTTTTGCCAGAGTGTCAGAGCAAGAGCCCAAGGAGCTGGGAACAGGTTATCCTGTTTCCTATTATTAGTGTGCAGTAGGCAAACAGAAAATTAGCAATAAATTCAGTCAGAACTGCAAGCAAATTAATTATCTTTTAATGTTTTATGACTCTTCTATTGTTGGGATCAGGACAGGTGATATTTCCTTAAGGGATTTCATGCACCTTCCACATTTTTGTATCTTAATGACACTAATTTTAATATACTCTCTCTCCTGTGCAGTGGAAAATATTTTAATTTAATGACCAGGCTTCTGTTCCTTTGCTTTTACTGAGTAATGCTGCAGTTTCAGGGCTCCTGTCAGCAGGATGTGTGAATATAAGTGAAGAGATTAATACGAATAACCAGAACTAGACTGCCAGACTGAATATACATCTTTTGCTAGCTAAAAAATATAAAAGGCCCTTGAACAAAACTCATCTGAGATGCAATCCCATTCAGGACTCTGAAGTTTTCCCTAGATGAGACACAACCTGAAGGAAGACTGCTGAATCCCCCAGTGAGAAAATGTCGAAGGTCTTTATTCTGGTCTTGTGGTTCTGCAGACTGCCTGAATCACAAGGTCATGGCATGGCAAGATAGTTCGTTACATCTTCTTTAAACTGGCTAAACATGTTTTAAATAACACACTCCACAAATGAGAAAGTATTTTCCACTGAGGTGGGTAGCATCATCTCAGCTCTCTGAAGATTAAAGTTTACTGCTTTCTAATGCCACTTGCCAAGGACACATTTTATTGCCTTTGTGTTACTGTATGTCAGTCAGGAATAAATCTCTGTAGGGCTTCTATCTTGCTCTTCAGCCACACGTAACCTCATTTATATTCAACAAACTTTTCTTCCCTTCTCTCTCCCGTGCCTCCCGCCCCTTCTTCCTTCAGAGAAGGCATTTCAATGAGTGTGTGCAGGCACAATTTAGGACTGAAATGAAGATCTCTATTCAGATGCTGAACAAATTCACACCAGCTTCCTTAGACCTAGGGCTAAGCTCTTCAGTTCCCTTCACCCTTTTGTCTGCAGGTTTTTTGGGGCCAGACTGCCAAGTTCAAGCGAGGCTCCGATCTCTCCTCTTTCACAGGCCTCCTGATTAGTGGCTTTCTTTTTCCAAGACTATAGATACAATTATTAGAAATTCCTTTTTTTGTGAACACATTGAATGAAGGTATGAATGGAGATGGTAAGACGAAGAAAGTGAGAAGCTTAATATAACTTTGGCTTCTGTAGTTAATTAGATTTGGATGGCTTCAGAGGAGCAGCTGTAATTTTTTTTTTAATTGAAGTTACATAAAGGACTATTCAGTGTATTTTGGGTGGGGAGGGGAGACTGTATAAAAATAAAGAAGCTGAGAGATGGGTTTTGGAAATACACCCTCTCCCCCTCTTCCTTTTTTGGGAAACAGTTGTGGGAAGAGAAAAAAGAGAAAAAGAAAAAAATGTCTCACCACCAAAGGGGATAACAGAATCACTGGCACTGCTGCTAATACCCTGTGTCTGAGGCACAGTATGCAGGATGCATATTCAAATAGGAACATTTCTTTTTCTTTTTTTTTTTTTTTGCTCAGAGAGAATCTGAAATGCAGAAGTCTGAAATGTATCCCTTTGCATATCCAGAGCCCTAGATCTCAGACTTTCAAAAGGACATTGCCAAGATAGATCACATTCAACATTTAAAGCATTTCATGAAAATATATCACTTCCTATTTGCCTGAACTCTTCCCATTGCTAACAGAAGGTATGGATTTTGAAACCCCAGTGACATAGCAGCAGTTACATTCTGTGTTCGTTCTTCACCCTGCCTGGTGAAGGAAATGAGACTGGTCAGCTCTGTCTGCTGTTCCGTTTCATCCCCATTGTCTCTTTTGTGCCACACTGTAATCTCAGAACTTCAGTCTTAATTTAATGTCTAAATACATAAAGAGATGGACAGTACAATTATGGGACCCTAATCTAGTGGGTGGCACCCCTGCCCATGGTGGGAGTTGTTTGGAATTAAATGATCTTTTAGGTGCCTTTCAAACCAAATCATTCTAGGTCTCCATGATTATGTTTTGCAAGACCTTTTATTTTTTCACCCTAATCTACATGTTAATCCCAAGGCATTTTAGTAAAGTGTTTCTCCTTCACCAAGCGTGTTTTGGCAGCTAAACCTTCAGCTCATGCAGACAGTCATCCACTGACTGCAGCTGTGCTGATTTCTCCTCAGCTAAGGATGGAAGCCTGGGCTGTGGGAGAGGATGTCTGTCACTTCAGTCAAACCCATGCACCGCACTGACTTCAGGGTGGTGACTATTATCCCATTAATTACATGGCTAAATCACAGAATTACAGAATCCCAGGATGGTTTGGGTTGGAAGGGACATCAAAGTTCTTTTTCTTCCACCTCCCTGCCATGGGCAAGGACACCTTCCACTATTCCAAGGTGCTCCAAGCCCCGTCCCACCTGGCCTTGGACACTTCTAGGGATGGGGCAGCCACAGCTTCTCTGGGAAACCTGTGCCAGGGCCTCACCACCCTCACAGCCAAGAATTTCTTCCCAAGATCTAATCTAAGTCTGTCAGTGTAAAGCCATTCCTTGTAGTCCTGTAATGTCAGGCCCTTGTACAGAGTCTCTCTCCATCTTTCTTGTAGGCTCCCTTCAAATCCATCAGTGAGTTGTGACTGCCATCAGCCTTCTCACCTAGGTCATCAATAGGGTGAATCAGAAAGAAAAAAATCTGTTGTTGGTATACCACTGTATTATTTATATATAAATCAATCAAAAAATGAATTAGTGTAAACATCATTATGATGTTTTTTCAGTTCAGCAAGTAATGGCACTTAAAAAATCCATTTTCTAAATTTTACTTCTCTGATAAATAAAAGTACAAATATTCTCTGAATGACATTTTTCTCTTAAAAAGCCTTCTAACCAAGTGCATGTCCTAAAAAACTGTAGATAGCGTATCTGAGATCTTCACTTCTTTATGAATATTCTCTTAATTTTAACTAATGTGTTGGAAAAGAGGTGATCTGTGTATAGCTTATCATTATCAATGCTTTCTCCTCTCTTTGGAACAGAAGTAGAAGTTGTTATAAAATTTAAATAATTAAAAAAAAAAAAAAAACCAAACCAAAAAAACCCAACCGAGAATAAGGTCAGTTTCCTGAGAAGTCTGCCATTATTTAGGAAAAAAATGATTTTAGTGTGCTATGAGGTTTGAATTATTTTTTTAAACTGCAAAAATATTATGAAATCATTGAAATGAAAATGATTTAATTTGCAAAAAGAAAACATTTAATAAAGTATTTCAGACTTCTGAGTGATTTTTGTCTTATTTGTCAACACATTCTTAAAATGTTGCAAAAACAGGAAAAAAAGTGTGAACATTTTTCTAGCTGCTTCATATTTGTTTCATATATGCTAACCTTACCTCATCTTAGAGTATTAAAAATGCCATCTTTCCTTATGACACTTGAGAAGGGAAAAAAACCCCAGAAAACAAACAAGAAAAAGGTTGATTTGCCCTGTAGATTTAATGTTTGGAGAAAAGGTGTCAATGCTGACTCACGACGAACAGTGTCGGTTGGTTTGCAAAAACTCTGACATGAACCATTGTGTTCAAGGCTGAGTGGATGGCATAAGAGGAAAAGCCAGAAATGATGTGTCATATTCTCCTCAGCAGACAGGATAGCAGTACCAGGGAATGGAGTTTGTGGCATTTAGTTCTGGTTTAGAAACCACCTTGCAGTTGCTAAAGCAAGCAAATCACCTCCAGTACAGCCATGATGCAATTGTTCTTTATTTCTGTGTAAATATCCCAGCTTGGTTACTAGAGGCCTCAAGCTCTACAAAGTCTGAAAGACAAAATTAATTATCCTGCCTGGAGTTTTCATCACTGACATAACTCAGCTGTTTCTACCACCTGAGATAAATCTGTTTTGACTAGCGTAGTTACCTCTAACCAGCTGTGCAATTCTAGCAAAAAAACCTCCACATTCCTCATTTTTGCTGTTAGCTTTTCCCTTTCTCTTAATGGTTCTCTTGGAATAAATATATGTGTTCATGTTAGGGGAGAGTCTGCTGCTGGGAAGGGGAGGAAGGAGAGACAAAGGATGAGGTGATGGGTATCAGGGCCAAACTAGATGGGACTTGGAGCAACCTGGTTTAGTGGAAGGTGTCCTTGCCCATGTCCGGGAGTTGGAGGGATATGAGCTTTAAGGTCCCTTCCAACCTAAACTGCACTGGTTACTAGGAACTGACTGGATCTGCCATATGCAATGGTCTTGGCTAAGAAAACTGGTGGAAATTGGTGTGTGGAACAAATCTGATCATTTGAGGGACATAGAAACACATCAGGAAAGCTGTCGAGTGTTCAAGAAACTGAAAAAAATATGCAAATTCAGCACTGACCACAAAAAGGAAATAGACGGTGAGAGCAGAATTTAAATTTATTAATGACTTTTTCAAGCAACTTTTTCCTGTGCCTTCTATAGATAACCTCAGTAGCAGTTCTGCCCCAAATACCTGTGCCTTGAATTTAAATTCACTCTTTCAATATTTGTATAGTGACTCAAAAATTCCCTTTCTGTAAATATTCCCAACAGGATAAGGTGGATATTGAAATGTTTGCACACAAAAGGTGTAGTCACTGTGAAAGCAAATCCATTTAAAAAGTGTTGAGCAAATATTCAGAGGAAATGAGAATAAAATGAACGAAAAAGGCTTTAAGGGGGTTTGGAAAGGAGGCAGGTGAAGTCATTGTGGTAGTGCCATGTCAGATTAGTGCTCTGAAAGCGCTGTAGGGTGCAAAGTAGTTAAGACATTATTTACCCCTGCAATAAAGCATGTATTATTTTTACTTACATTAATCAGTAGACTTGTAAACCCATTAGAGAACATAGTCTATGTATAATAGGAAGGAGAAAAATCAATGTACAATGGCAACTAGTAACAATGAGTGAAACTAAATGAGTTTTCTGTGATTTTCTACCTTTTCAAATTGCATTACTTTTTAGAATAAACCCTTCAGGAAGCTTGCTATAGGCCTGACTGAAATACTATAGAACAAATTGGTAACTGAACAGGGCATCAAAATAAAAGAGTAACCCAATAACATAATCCTTTATGTAGAAGTCCTCACTGCTATTCTGACTATATCACTGAGCTGTCTGATTTGAAATGGTTTTTCTCTATATATTCAAATTCAATTACTTGTATTGGGGAATTACATAGCACTCATCTGCAAGTAGTTCTGCTGCATTCAGGGAACAAGAGTCTTAGGAAGGACCTGCCTCTCACTCAGACATGGAATTGTCAAGAGCCTGTGATTGAAGGACAGCTGAGAAAGAGACTGCTGGGATTCAAAATTGCCTGGGAAGCGTTCAAGCGGACTTCCAGGAAATGTTCTCCAGACACGGGGCAGAGTTTAAAAGGCAAGGAAAGCCTTGAAAGAGTCTTCATGAGGCAGCTGTGGTTGTTGGGGGCTATGATTGTCTAGATGCAGAAAGGATTGAATTTTATTGTTGATGTTCACATTCTGGATGTATGGAGAAGGTGCGATAAGGAAAAAGGCTTCATTAACCTGATTAGCCTCTCTGCTTTGAAACCCTTGTGGCCAAATCTTGATCCCTAATATGGATTGTGTTCAGTGGAAAGGTACAGTTGAATCCAGAAAGGATCTTAGGTCACCTCAGTGCCTACAGTTAGGTAGGGAAAAATTTAGAATTAGGAGACAGGAAAGGCATCACTAGCAGTGTAAAATCACAGTGCAGCTAACAAATCTAAATAAAATCAATTTTTACATGCGCAAACCTGTATATTGCAAATAATTCCCTGAATAACCCCTACCTATACACAAACTCTTCTGTCTTAAAGGCTAAAGAAAACATTTTGAAGAATCAGAAAAGGTAGAGGAATAAATATAATCTCAGCTGTGTCACATTCTTATCTTGGATTTTAAATGGTTCTGTGTCTTCTTGTTTCTATTCAATCAAGACATGATAGACAGAACCTCGCTCACATAGCTCTCTCCATAGCATAGTCTGTGGTTGCACAGAAGCAGAAAAGGTAAAATAGGGTTTTTACTTCCAGGAACATCCATTATTGACCAACCTGACACCCAGTCAAAGGTGTAACGTGATCTTCAGAGAGTTATGATGGGAGAGAAAATTGCAGTATCCTAATGGAGGGATAATTTCATTAATGTCTGGCCACTTAAACCCGATTCTTATGTTCAGAGTAAACAAAAAGTTATCCAAAATATATAGAAGATGCGTAGTCCATGCCCAATTCTGCAATACAGTCCAGATGTACAATGCATAAAGTTTAGTAGAATGACATCGATACCAGAGTCATGGACCACCTTACAAGAACTGACATGCACAATGGTGGCTCAAGCCTATAAACACATATAGTGAAAATCATCCCTTTACCATCTTATTCCAGAGAACCAGGGGTGGAAAGTGAATCTTCCCCATCATCCCCACAAAAAAGTGGTAACAGGAAAAGCAAAGAGGCCCTGATACCTCCCAGAGATGAAAAACCAGAAACATTGTTCTGAAGAAACCCTTATATTGCTTTTGATTATAGATTTTTAACTGTGTCATATAAAATTACTGCTTAGAGAGCCTAAATATGATAATGAGGGTTCTGAACCTTAGAAAAACACTTAAAATTCTCTTCAAAGAAATTCCTTCCATTTTACCAGTATACTAAGGCAATATACATGGAATGAGATCAAATTTAAACTGAAACTCTCTTGAAGATCTTCCCATCACATTTCCAATGCAGAATCAGTGCATTTTCATAACTCTTCTTTCCACTCACTTTTATTAGGGAGCCAGGGCTTTCTCCAACAAGCTTCCTTTGCAGTCTATGCCAGGTTTTGGATTAGGCTTTCATCAGGATATTCCTCCCTAATATTTTCCATTGCTTTATTTCATTCTATTATATCTAATTACACTCTCCTGCATGACTTGAAACTATTCTTATCCCTCCCTTCAGATGCTTCCAGACAATTATCTGGCTCTATATCCCTATTTGCCAAGTTACAGCTATTTAGTTTTTTTAACCTTCTGTTCCATTAACTTGACTTTCCTGTTATCCAAAGGCTGTGCAGTCCCTTGCCTAAGAGGAAAGAAGATTTGGAATGACTTGCATTATTTTAAGCAGATGGGTTAGGCTTGAAAAATATTTGTCTCCTCCTCCTTGCAATCATGGTCACGAGTGCTCCATCACACTTGGAACTCCTACTTCCTGGCATCCTGTGAATGATTATCAAATAGATCTGGTGGTTAATTTTAAAATAATTTCATAATTGAGGTACTAGTGTGGCGCTGCTGCTGCTGAATATTATTGACTTCAAGAATTTATTGGCTATGTTCTTCCATTAGATGAGAGAAAAAACCCCAAAATAGCTGTCTTGTTATTCCACACTGGTGATGTCATATAAGGATTTTTGACCAAGACTTTGGAATATCAATCAAGGAAGAGACTATCTGAGGTTAACTGTAACACCAGACTTAGTGGATGCTTTCTGTAACTAAATATTTGTGGCACAGCTTGTAGACTACTGGCTTTTGATAATTTCTGAAGTTCTCTCAAAGAGAAAATCTTACTGAACAAAGGGAATAATAGTTTGGTAGAGTCAATGTAAACTAAATCACTCCATTGTGGGTCAACACAAATGTTCTGCTCTGTTCAGATTAATGTTTACAGCAATAACAAAACTCTAGCCAATTAAGCCTCAACTTGTCTCACCTAAAGGCAGCCATGTAGAAGATAAGCATTCAGACTAAACTAGGCCCTCCCCCGGCACCTTCAGAAAGTGATGTATTTCACCTGTCTCTGATATTGATCTTTCTGCACAAGATGCTGCTAGAGCATATTTTCATGAACTGCCAGTAACATGAAAACAGAAAATACTCAGGACACAAGCAGCTTTGAAAACAACTCACCAGGCTGTAATGCCCTCAAAAACCACAACGTATTTTATGAGCAGTGAGTGACACTAACAAAGTCTTTTTCCTAATCAATTTGGGTGGTTTACTACTCTAGATTCCTCTCCTTTCCCCTACCTGCATCCTGCATGATGAAAAGCTGTAATGCCCTCCAGCCCTACTTACACCCACAGCTGTCCCCTGGGATAGAGCAGCCTGTGTGCTGCTGGAGATCTGGGAATGTCCCCACCAACATCTGGCTACCCAGGCTACTCAAACATCATGGTTTTTTTCTTTGTGTGATTATTGGATCATAGAATCATAGAATGGTTTGGGGTTGATATAACTCAAGATTCAAACCCTCTACCTTTGGCAGGAACACCTTCCACTAGATCAGGTTGCTCAGAGCCCTATCCAGCCTGGGCTTGAACATTTCCAGGTTCACCTCCTCTAGACAGTTTCCAGACTTCTGTAGCTTTTAGAAATGTAGCATCACCAGGATATTATAGGAGAGTTACAAATCCGTCTTCAAATCTGACTGAAACGGGCCAAGAAATCTCAGAGTTAAGTGGAGACCACAGGTGGAAAAATCGTAGTATGATTGCAGAAGCCTATTTTCCCTTCAGAAATTCAGCTAAAGAAAGAACAAACCATTTAGACAGAATTAAATACTAAAATTTTTTTTATCAGGCACTTGCTATCGTTTTCCCCCTTGCTGACATGAAAATTGAGAAACTGGGAATCCAATTACAAAGGCTAGATAAAAGAGAATGATAGCAAGGAATTTTAATTGGATGGAAAAGATGTTGAAGGCATGTTCACTAGATACATGCTTCAAAAGCAGCAGAACTACAAGTGTACAGGCAGAGGTCAATGTATAAAGGGATAATAGGTGACTTAGAAATAGTGAACCACAGCTCAGGTTTTCAATCAATAGAGCCAGTGAGAGCTGCTGGACCTTCAATGCAATTCATTACTTCAAGAGGTAGTAAACAGCAATATTGACATTTAGAATGCAACCAAACTCAAAATTGCTTATGTCTTTGGCAACTTTATTTTAAAGTGTGAAAACTCTCAGCAGGAGAGTTTGCAACCTTTTATTTCCAAGGCTTACTGCAAGGAAAAAACATGCTGTTTGTGTCTCTGTTCTGAACAGCTCTTGCTGTGGTTCTCCTTCTCCTTTTCTCCTTCCTCTTCCCCTTCCCCATCTTCTTCCTCTGCCTCTTCTTCTTCTTCTTCTTCTTCATCATCATCATTATCATCATCACCATCATCATAATTTATTAATGTTATTGTTATTATTACTGCTTCTTCAAGACACAGTGATAGAAAAAAATGGGATGGTCTGCTCTTTCCTGTATAGCCTGGTGACCCAAAGTCGTTGAATTAGAAAGGTCCAAGTTTTTTGGCTTGAAATGTGGTTTGAACTTTGCAGAACTCTCCTGCTAAGCATGGCAATGAGCAGTCATTTAGCCCTGCTAAGATAAGCATAACCACTTTCATGTGGGAAGACTCAAAATTCAGATCAAGATGAGCCTGAGCATTCCTCAAAACAGTTTGGTTAAACTTCCTCTTGTGGTATCTCCAGACCCACAGAACACTGGCATTTCAATTACAGTGCAAACCCAATGGCAAAATTCCCACTGGTTTCTAAGATATCAGGGTTTCACTCACCAGAATGAGATCATCTATCAGCCCTCCTTGTTCAGTCTCAGTAAAAATAGGAATGCACCAGCAGATGAATCTGGCTACAACTCAGGCTGAGGTGTGTAGTTTTAATCTCTTCCTTTGAGAGAACAGCCCAGCATCTGACAAGCCTTTGGCGTTAGGATATATACCATGAATTAAATTACTTTGCTGCTGGGCTCTGTTTGTGGGGAAACTATTTACCTTTTAAATGATGCACTTTCTCAGACCTGTCACTGGAAAGCAGACCCACACCTGACTCTATAGCTTCTGTTAATGGACCTGGACAAGTTTTATTGGAAGAACTGCAGGGAAACAGAAACAGCCACACCAAGCTTGATGGCCCATCCAGGAAAGTTGTTGATGTTAGTTCTTCTAAGGAACAGATATAAACATGCCCATAATGGATACTATACAGGTTCTGTCTGCAGAAGAAATGCAACGCTAATCCATCCAATGCAGGCAATGATATATCCTTGTCTTGCACTGGAAACATGAAGCTTGCTTCTGTCCTTCCCTCTCCGACATCCTTCAGGAAGAACAGACAACCCTGACTGGACAGTGAGAAAGGATCACATCCTTAAAGAGTGAAAGAGGTTGGGGTTTACACAAATTAACCCCTAATTGTAGTCACTGAATTCAGGAAAGGAAAGGGAAAGGGAGGAAATGGAGATGGCTTGGGAGGGGAGAGGAGGGAGAGTAGGGAAGAGGAAGGGAAAAGAAAGGGAAAGGAGAAGATGCAGGGGAAGGAGGATGAAAAAGGGAAAGGAAGGGAAGGTGCGGG
>VZTJ01000476.1:0-10689 GCA_013397795.1 Orthonyx spaldingii
CTGCCCCTCACGGGGCTTGCCGTGGGCGTTCGCCTCCTGCTTCTTTGACATCGTGGAAGTGCTCTGACGAGCGCTGGCCACGAGCACCCAGGGGAGTTGCTGCCTCCTGAGAAGCTGCTGCCTCCTCAGAGAGCTGCTCTCCTGGGAGTGGCCACTGCAGGGGTTTCTAGTCCCAACAGTCACCACACGGTCCCGTGTCACAATGGTCTCTGGGCACGATGCCACTGCAGGTCACGAAGGCCTGGTGAACATGGTGGAGATGTCCTTGCTCTTGTCCCACTCATGGCATAGGGGAAGCCCCCAAACAGGCTTGACAGTACTCCCTTAGGCTGGCATCTCTGTTGCCTCTCCTGCCGGTGTCTTTTGATGTTCCTTGGTGGGCGTTTAGAGGAGCTGTTTCCCAAGAGCCTCCTTGCCATTGAGTAGAAAGTTCTGTAAAGAATCTTTTCTGATCAAATTACCAAGAAGGAATATTACAGGAACGTAGTGGAGATGGGTTTTTCCTTGACCGTTCTTACATTTTTGTATTTTGGTATACTTTTAGCAGTGTGTCTTTTTGTATATATTTGGGAACAGAACAGTAGCAATGTTTTTTTCAGAAATGCTTGAGGGAGAAATGGCACACTTGTCATGGAACAAGAAATGTACTGAATAAAGGTTAATTACTTTGTGATTCACAAAACAACTGAAAGCACAGATGAATGCACCATGAAGACTAACTTTAAAGTAGGATCAGAGTTGACATGAAATGCTGAACGAAACAGCGAAAATGCAGTTTTTCAGATTAAGAAGCAACAAGATAGCAGGACTGTGGTTAATGTCCTGTGTTTAACAAGCTGTGCTATCTTTTTTATAAAGAGTATTAGCTTTTGTATCATATTTCAGAACTTTTTGCTTAGTATTTTTTAGACAAGTATCAGTTACATCTTTTTGTATTTATTAACAGCATTATTAGACTGGAATGTTTTAAAAATTGTGTCAGTTGTTGTGCACTAATAGGTTTTGGTAATAAATTCATAGGTCAGAAAAGACAGTGTCCCAGCTGTATGGAAGCATTTACATCTGCAGACTACTTTGAGTGCTAGATCATCACCCCTTAAAGAAAAAAATAATAATACTTTTTAAATATTTGATGAGAGAAATGTGCATGCTAGTTCTGGTGGTTGTACTAGTCACCTGCTGAATGTTATAGAAATCATATTTAATATTGTCAGTAATATTGGAATTTTCTTTTAAAATTTTAGATTAATGAGATGTTTTCTGGTACTTGGTGTTTCCTTGATCTTATGAATGGTTAACATAGTAATATAGTCAAAGTCTAGAACTTGAAAAATTGCAGATTTCTTCACAGACAGGAGATTGCTGATGTGACACAGCATTACTACAAATTTTTTTGTCATTATACTCTGTCATCTTTCTTCTCATTGAGAGGTAAGATTATCTGGTCTGTAGCTGCCAAACACATTGATGTCCTTTTTGCAGCTGAGACCTAAGTCAGTAAAACCTAAATTATTTAAAAATTTCTGTTTAACCAGAAGTGAATGTTATGTTCTTTTATGTGTATGCCATAAGAAAAGGTAGCTTCAGTTAATAATACTGCTTCATTGTAAGGTTTTGGTAGCGTAACATTTTAAAAAAGCTTCCTTTTCCACCTAATGTGAAGGCAGATTTCCAGGACAACATAGGGTTCCAGTTAGTTTGTTCTCAGTTTCAATACTGACTTCTTAAACAACTATTCCTGCTGCAATTAATGAATTTTCCTGTCCATGTTTTTAGAAGAGATGCTAAACAAATCACAGAAAGTAGGGTTGGGAGGGACTTTGATAGAACATCCAGTCTCCATCTTGCTTCCTCAAAGGTTGGGTTGCAGAGAAGCTATGCCTTGGCCCTTCTGGAAGAAGATCTGGTGACAGCAGTTCCACAATCTGCATTTAATCATCTCTAGCCTTTGCCATTGCAGAAAACCACAAAAAGCTTTTCCTCTTTTCTCTGTGAATTCTTCCTCTTCATGGTTGTCCTGTCCCCAGTGGAAACTGTTCCCATCCTCTGCACATTGAACTTTTGATGACTTAATATCTGTTACTTGATGTTTTCTGTGGAGACTCTTTGAGTTTCACAAGTTAGGAGGAAGGATGCTAAATATGAAATAACTGCATTTTAATCCAAATCTGAATCACTAGTTCAGTTGTTGGCTATCGGAGAGACATGGAATACTGTCATTTCAGGGAAAACCTGACTGAAGATGAAGATCTGCTATGTCTGATTGAGCACAGCTAAATTAATTTCCTGGAGTGGAGAGTGTTCCAGTTATAGTCATGAAGCTGTTTCAGATGGAAGACAAAACTGAATTTTACAAAACAATGCTGTAACTAAAAACTGCGGTTCATATAAGAAGTAGACTCTGACAACTTTCATGGATTAAAAAACTTTAAACCAGCTTCTGTCATTCTGTAACTTTTGGGTTGACCTGGCAAATTTCAAATGTCAGAATGACTTTGATTATACATTGAATAATATCTTAAAATTTTGTGCTTTTTTGCCGTCAGCTATCAGGTGTTATGAACTAGTTCATGAAACTAAGACTGATTCTAGGAAAAGCAGAATTGTTAAAATTTCTGCAATCGTGGTATTTCTTTTAAAAAGGATTTCAAGAGATATGGTAAGAAAAAAGGTCAGTGAGCACTTTAAGCATACAATTGGAGAAAGTATGAGTGAATTCTTTGTTCATCTGTGGTACAGACTTTAGAACCTTTTACTTTCTTGGGTGTCATACAGTTTGTAATTTAAGGCTTTATTCAACAGGGCATTTATTTTTTTCTTTAGGGTGTTACACATTGAAGTACCATATGGCAGATGGGTCACCAAGCAATAAAAGAATTGAGAAAGTAAATGTATGTTATAGTATTAGAGCTTGAGAAAAAAAACCACATAATTTTTTTCTCCCCTTACATTTTAATTTTTTATTTCACTAAACTGCAAAAGGTAGGAAGCCTATGGAAGATTCTGCATTAAAAAGTACAACAAATTAACGACAGATGTTGTTAATTACCTGGCGGAGCAGTCCGGAATGCTGACAGACATAGCAGGCACAGAAATGCAGGGGGCATGTATGAACCAAGACAACCAGTAACTGTATTGATCATGGAAACTCCATTCAGCACAGATCCCCTTAAATAAATAGTTTGGCCTTTAGTATATGGATTAATTATTCCTAACTTCCATTTCATTCAGTGTTTTTGTTTGGTTTTTGTTTTTAACTTCCATGATCAGTTTCAATTGCATTAACTGATTACAACTTCTAAAACTTCCCAAATAAACAGGGATATGAAACTGAACAATACATTGTCTTATTTCCTTTCTTTATTTTTCCTTATCAAGATCCCAGATATTGTTGAAATGAAATATTAAATGATATACAGCAGTTCCTTGCATAGATGAAATGATTAAAGGAATATATTGGTTGCCTATAGATATGTATTTTGTTTTTTCAACTACGGATACTTTGAACATGGCCAAGTTAGCAGTGTATACCTGAAGGGTGTGAAGATGCAGGATTTATTTTATTTATGCATGGTACATATGTTTATGAAGTTTATTTTTACTACTTGTGAAAGACTGAAGTGCACTGAGCACTAGTTCTGTTACCTTTTGTAGAATTGGCCTATTGTTGGAGACATTTTAATTCAAAGAAGACTGATTTTTCCTTTTTTTAATTTGAAGAACAGTGATCTACATGGAGGTGATTATTCATTTTGCTAGAGCAGGTATTTTATTAAGGTTTAACCTTGCACAGAATAATTAAGTGATTTACTACACATAAAACCATTTCTTCCCAATTGCTATTAGTTATAACTATTTTAGAAGACACTATAACTGATACACTCTGAACCAAAATTGCCTTTCTAAGTCAGTAATTTGGAAGTTGCAAAGGTTTTTATAACAGTGGAAAATTTTATTGAGGATGAAATACTGCATAAAACATTCTTAAGTGTGAAAACTCTCAATGCATTTGATAATGTATGAAGGAAAATCTCGGGGTTTTTTGCAATGGCTTTTGTCTTTTCAATGTTTTCTTGCAGGGAGGAAAGATTTATTACAATGCATCTTTTAGAGATGTCCAACTTGTCCAGATGTAGCCAATGAGATTAGTGTTTCTGCAGAGTTCTGAGGCTAAATTATATGTTTTAGTGTAATGTTTTCAGGTGTTAATCCTTTTACATCTTGTTAAACGTTTCTCACTTAATCTGGGTTTATACGAAGGCTGTAAAGTTTTTAGGATTATTTGAAGTTACTGTCCCAAATCTCAGCATTGACTGATTTGCTTGTCAGTTCTTGATATTCCTGTACATAATTACTTAAGATAACCTAGAAAAACAGATAACTTTTTCCTGTGTAGCTACATATTTGAATTATATGCAAAGTAATATTAATGTATCTTTAATTTTATGTCCAGATGTAAAATGGTGAGAGTTTGTTGGTTCTAAGAACATAATTAGTTGGGTTTAGTGGACTCAGCTATAATATTGTGCTCACAGTTGCCATTTAGGATTAGATTTTTTTTCTTGGTTGTTGAAATAATCAGGTACATGGTTATTACCACAAAGGAGCAAAAAGTGCTTAAATTACTTGCACAAATAACAGATTGGAAACACTCTGGAGATTCTAGCTATACTACAGAAAAATTAAAATTTGGATTAAGCAGACTTTGAAACACTTAAAGAAAACACTTAAAGGCATATTTGTAATGCACATTTTTGTGCATCTGAAGTGCTCAAGGCTGGGGCCCTTTTTTTTTTCTGTCTAGGCCATGTATTTAGAATCACAGAATCACAGAGTGGTTTGGGATGAAAGGGACCTTCAAGATCATCCAGTTCTAACCCTCTGCTCCTTCCACTAGGCCAGGTTGGTCAGGGCCCCATCCAGCCTGGCCTGGAGCACTTCCAGGGATGGGGAATCCCTGGATATGCTTGCTGCTGTTCTTCTGTGTTGGACTTTGTACCTCTTAGTTATGTTGACTTGGGATGGAGGATTCAATTGATCTTCTGCAAAAAGTCTTTTCTTTGGCTATCCAAATACAATTTTTCAAAGGAACTTCGAGTTGTTTTGTTTATGTATTATTCTTTGTCTGTTCTTGCTGAGTGGCTTACACTGCTCTCCTTTTCTGTACTGAGGTAGTTGTCTCAGCGCCATAATTTTGAAGGATCTTCCCTTCAATGGGTGTACTTACAGCCTTTTAATTTATTTTTCTCTCAATTTTGTTGTCCCTTTGACAGCTTGTGTTAGTAGTTTTTTTGAGAGAGGACTAATTGGGAGTTACACAGATGTTCAATTATATTTTAGTCACTACAGTTATTGGAAACAGTGTTTATTGGCTGTGAGCTTGCTTAACAAAACCATTAAATCACACAATTTCCAGATCGTGTTTTTGTCTCAATATTGTGTTATATCTCTTAATCCTTTAAGATGCACATTGAATTTGTCATATATAATAACATGATATCTCTCCAGAGAGTTGGAGACAGGTGTAATGCTTCAAAACCAATATTCTGGGCGATTCATTGAGCCTGCTTTCCTTTCTGCTGAGTTGCTTTGGTTTTTTGGGACTGCACATTAACATCCTGCAAGACTGCACAGGACTGCCTGGCTTTGGCCGGTGCAATGTTGCACTGGGCTGTGATGTCTGCAGCGTCAGTGCCACCTCCCAATTCAGCCAACTTCAATAGGTTTGGGACTCACTTTGCTCCAAGATTTTAGGGCTTTGTAGATGTGAAAGGTCAAGCGAGCACCAGGTCTAAAGTACAGGCTTGGTTGTGGAAAAGCTCAACAAGCTGTTGCTTTGAAGAAAAGTAGTTTTTAAATAGCATGACAGCATCAGAATATTAATTTGATGAGCAGTGTAATGAGATACATTTTCACTAGCCTGCTTAATTATTAGCTGGTATTAACTGATTATTGCATTAATAATACTCCAGGTATTGTTTTCATTGCCTGAATTTTAGATGCCCTTGCCTTGAAGGGCTGAGGGAATGGGTCAGAAAGACCTTATGAATGTGCATCTCAGCAGAGGACAGCAGGGCTCTTCAGTTCTCTTGGGTCTTTATATAAAGTTCACTAACAAACACAAAACCATTTTACAAAGTCCAGAGTTCTGTGAGGCCAAATGTCTGATTTTGAAGTCATTTTCTTGGTATCAAGGTGAGCACCTCAATGGAAATGAAGTAAGGTACCCCTCAAGGAGACCATCCTTTGTTGTAGCAGAAGTAACTAAAACAAGGTATCCTCTTGAGGTGTGAGGGGGACATTTGAATTTATTTAAGGTGCCGCTCAAGAAGACCACTCCTGTGCTTGCTGCTGTAAATCCGATTGATGCAAGGCTGTCACGCTCTGCTGTTCTCCAAAAAAAATAAAGCGCAAGCGAGGCAAATATTCTATCTGAGAACTGTTTATTGATAGGGAAGTGTATGGTCTCGACTGAAGAGGGATAGAAAAATTTAGCAGAGAGGAAAAGGGAGGAACAGAAAACAGGGATAGAATATTACCATCAGAACCCTGGGGCCGGTGGCGTGTGCAGCCTCCCTGCCGGGAGAGCGCGGCTTCGGTGGCTGCAGACAGCGTGTGGCCCGCGGGGCTGGGGCACCCGAGGGGGACTGGGGCACTGAGCCCGGGGGGCTGGGGCACCCGAGGCTGCGGCACTGCGGTGACGAGCAGGACTGAGAACGGCGTCGTGCCGGGATCGCGGCAGCGAGCAGGACCGGGAACGGCGTCGTGCCGGGATCGCGGCAGCGAGCAGGACCGGGAACGGCGTCGAGCCGGGATGGCGGCAGCGAGCAGGACCGGGGACGGCGTCGTGCCGCGATCGCGGTGGCCAGGCAGCTGTGGGCAATGGCGGGAGGAGCAGCGAAGCAGGGTCGAGGCGCGGCGACGTGCTGATGCCGGCGGCGTGCAGGAACAGCGAAGGCGGGCTGCGGACAGGGAGCACAGGCAGGGACGAAGCAGGACCGCAGGGAGAAAAGGCGAGGGGGGCGGCCGAATGAGCTGAACGTCCAGGCGAGCCCCGCCCTCTCCAAGAAACCGAAACAGCGGGACGCGTTATGGCACAGTTAACAGCTTTTTATGTGTTAAAGCTCCTTCCATGGTCTGCTTCTTTGCAGATGACTATTGGCCATTCAGGGGAATTTTTCCGGGGCAGAGGATTTGCCCGTATGCAGGCGAGTCGCTTGCAGCCCAGTGGTGGAAGTTTTCTCTGCCCTGGCCGGCTGCTGGGTGAAGTCTCCCCAGTGAGAGCTTCTCACCATTTTCTGAAGGGGTTGTCAGCTTAAAGACCGTAATGTCGGCGTGTCCTTCTGTCCCGAACGAGTGTGCTTGAGATCGCTCAAAAAATCACCAGCAAGGATATGAGCAAAAGTCAGATTTACTATTAAACTACAAAGCACAATAGATTCGTTGGCAAGATTCACTCTACTTACAAAGGACAACTAAGGCACAACAAGGGAAAGCAGACAACAAAACTAAACCAAATCTAGGCAGTCAAAACAGAAATTAATTGAAAACTATCTAGGGGGGTGTGTGTGTGTGTGTGTGTGTAAAGACAGTGTAAACAAGGATGAAGAGGAATGTGGCCTAAAGCTTAGCAACATTTAAACTTAACGGTACTTTAACTTAATTTACACCTTAATTTATAGCTTAATCTTAACAATCTAGCAGAGAAATAACACTTAACAGCATTCAGCCTAAATTATAACTTAACTTTCAGATTTTCTATAGCATATGCGCAAAGGGTATGCACGCAGACAGAAATGGTCAGTGCATAAGGTACCCGTGGAAAAAATGTCCCTCGGAGGGCAGTGAAAATACTCACTTCGGATGATTTTTGCATCGCCCAATCGGCAAAGGATCATGCCTCGGGGAGTGAGGGTATTGGCCCAGGACACATTGTGTTTCGGTGATCCTCCAGGTATAGCAAACATGAGGGTTTGCTGGCTCTGAGAGGCCCCACTTAGAGGGAGATTGCTGGTTGGAGGCCCACTGCGGTCCAGGAGAGCTCAAATGGTCCCATCTTGGACTGTTGTTTATAGGGTTGCAAGAGAATGGGTTTTAGTTATAACAATGTTTCATGCTGGCTAAATTGTGAAAGTAGAAATGTTATGCCATTCAAGTCGGAGAAATATTTTCCAAGGCTGATCATTAGTAAAACAGAAGCTTGTTAGGAGTTCCTGAGAGCAGATAGTGTTTTTTGATAAGTTCAGGAAGAGTTAAGCTCAGGTGGAGTTTTCAAGGACACAGCCTAACAAGCCAAACAAGCCTCTTGGATCATACTGCAGCCTGGAAAGGAGTGGAGGGGGCTGAACCACCACAGCCCTGAGGCGGGTCACCTGCTCATCAAAGGAGATCCTTGCTCAGGCAGGACCTGCCTTTTCTAAACCCACACTGGCAGGGCCTGATCCCTCAATTGTCCTCTGTGGGCCATGTGCTCCCACTCACGATGATCTGCTCCAGAACCTTGCTGGGACCTGAGGCCAGCAGTTTCCTGCACTCTCCCTGTGGGCCTTCTTGGTCATGGGTGTCATATTGGCACCTCCAGTTATCTGGGTCCTCCCCAACCTGCCAGGAATGATGATAATACAGGATGGGAGAGCAACTTAGTGAGCTCTTCCACCGACTCCCTCAGCACCCCTGGGGGACTCCCAGCCAGCCCCATGGACTTGTCAGTGTCTAAGTGGCTCCGCAGGTCACTAACAACTTCCTTCAGGATTGCAGTGGGGCTGGTCTGCTCCCTGTCCCTGTCTGCTGGCTCAGGGGGTTGCTTGTTCTCTGGATAACTGGTCTGATTCTAGAAAGCAGAGGCAAAGAAGGCATTAGGTACCTCAGCCTTTTCCTCCTCCTTCGTGACCATATTCCCCTCACCTCTGCATCGATAAAAGAAGGGAGACTTTCCTTGGCACTCTTGTGTTCTTTATCTTTTTAAACAAAGACTTTTTATTGTGTTTTACAGTAGTGGCCAGATTAAGTTCAAACAGATTTTTTGCCTTTTGATGATCTTTCTACCTGAGGTTGGGGCCAAGGCCTGGGGCACATGGTGGGCTGTGTGGGAAAAGCACTCTGACAGGGCACAGGGCTTCTTTGGGAATGTTTTTTGGAGAAACACAAGGTGGGACAAGAGAGAGCTGCAGGTTACTTGCAGATGACCAAGTGTAGGCAAAGTCGAGGGGCAAAGGCATAAAAAAGGTGTTTTGTGGCCGAGGGTGTCTCCGTGGAAACCGCCAAGGCCTCTGGGACAAGGGGTGACTGTGCCCACCAGGCCTTTGTGACCCGCAGTGGCATCGTGCCCAGAGACCATTGTGACACGGGACCGTGTGGTGACTGTGGGGACTACAAACCTCTGCAGTGGCCACTCCCAGGAGAGCAGCGCTCTGAGGAGGCAGCAGCTTCTCAGGAGGCAGCAACTCCCCTGGGTGCTTGTGGCCAGCGCTCGTCAGAGCACTTCCACGATGTCAAAGAAGCAGGAGGCGAATGCCCACAGCCAGCCCCGTGAGGGGCAGGCCTTGCTGTACAAAAGGCGACAGGTGAGGGACAGGGGTGGAGGGAGAGGCTGCAGTGGGACCTGGGGGAAGCCCTGGGGCAGAGACAGTCAGACCTGGCACACCAGGCTTTGCTCTGGGAAGGAGCCGGTGCTGCGATGGCCCAGGCACAGCAATGCCCCAGAGGCAGCGAGCACAGCTGGGAGCCCAGCCCAGCCTGGCTGCCATGACCAACACCTGCCTTGGGGCCAGGGCCAGCCTTGCCAGCATGAGGGGGACACGGTGCCCGCACAGCCACCTCCACCCCACACCTCCTCCTGCTTCCCACAGGTGACCCATGGGCAGCCACAGGCAGCAGCACAGGTCACCTGGACGACTGTCACACCCATCCCTGGGGATGGGCTGACACTCTCACAGAGTCCCATGAGATCCTGCATGCCTGGGGGCAGGCTGGAGAGCAGGCACTCAGTGCCTGGCAGCAGTGTCACAGGGACACAGAGACTGTCCGTGTCAGACCTGCTGCCTCTCCACGGCCCTCGATTGTCACTGACACCTCCATGCCAGTTGAGCCCTGAAATGCAAAGAGCGGCCTCTGACAGTGTCAAGCTGCCCCACCTGCCAGCAGCAGCAGCAGCAGCCTCTGGGTCTTCTCCCAGAGGCACAGCACATGCTGTGGGCCCTGTGGCCGGTGGCCACCGAGAGTTTGTGTCGCCTTCACCACGGGGCACTCTGGCTGCTGGCAGGGCCTGGGAAACGCCTTCCCTGGCAAGAAGAATCGAGGAGCTCTGGCGAGGGTCAGCGGCAAGGCAGGGCCATCGCCTGCCATCCGTGCAAGCCGCACACAGCGTGCAGATCCGCACTGGGACCCAGCCAGTTTGGAAGCAGGTGGGGCTCTCTGAGACAGAGAAGCCCATCAAGGTGCAGGAAGGACCTGGTGGGAACACCTGCAGTGACCTGTTCAGAGGCCTGGCCCCTTATCTGTGGGAAAACAGGTCCGTCAAGTCCACCTTGAGCACCTCCAAGTGGCTGAGTGCCCGCCAAGTGGGGCAGGGACCTCATCGGCCAGCGGAGCAAACTGTGCGTCGCAAGCAGCTGTGCCCAGAGGCTGAGGATGCTTTGGTACATCGTCTGCAGCAAAAGATAGAGGAGCTGGAGCAGCTGGAAGACAAAA
>VZTJ01000476.1:12498-124146 GCA_013397795.1 Orthonyx spaldingii
CATCGCAGTATTTGGGAACCAGCAGTGCCTTTGTGGCCAAGAAGGTCGGTGGGATCCTGGGGTGCATTAGGAAGAGCATTGCCCGCAGGTTGAGGGAGGTGATCCTATCCTGTCACTCAGTCCTAGAGAGGGGCATTTGGAGTGCTGTGTTCAATTCTGGGCTCCTCAGTACAGGAGAGAGACAGAGCTCCTGGAGTGGGTCCACTGGAGAACAACAAAATATGATTAAGGGACTGGAGCATCTCTCTTACAAGGATAAGCTCTGGGAGCTGTGCCTGCTCAGCCTCAAGAAGAAACATCTGAGAGGGGCCTTTATCACTGTCTCTCAGGAGGGTGTCAGAGGACAGACCTTCTCAGTGGTGCCCAGCAATAGCACAAGAGGCAACGGGCAGGAACTGATGCACAGAAGTTCCACCTGAATGTGAGGAATAATTTCTTTACTGTGCAGTGACCGAGCGCTGACTAGTTTGTCCAAAAAGGTGCGGAGTCTCCCTCACTGGAGATATTCCAGAACTGTCTGGACACAATCCTGTGCCATGTGCTCTATGATGACCCTGCTTGAGCAGGGAGACTGAATGGACTGGAATGGACAAAGTCTTATTTAAACAAATCAAAGACACCTCCCTCCTCCTTCTAACGGAGGACAAAAAACTTTCAGCATCCACTAGGAAAATAACATTGCAGGACACAAGAAATCCATGAGATTTCTGGATTGTGGAGAGGGTAATTTTTTGTCACAGATCTTGAACAGGCCTACTTTTTCTAATCTTTTGGAAATGTCCATCTGCCTAAAGAAGCACTGTTGCTGCATGTTAAATTACTTCTACCTTGGTAAAACACATACTTTTTGCACTGATCTGCTTATCCAGCACTTTGAAGTAACCAGAGTATTCTTGGCTGCTCTTTTATCAAGAGGAAGCATGGATGTCCTTTCGTTAAGGCTATAAAAATTAGTTCCTTGTACTTATGAGTCAGAGTTTTCTGAAGCAGCTTAGTCCTTTTTCTCATAATAGAGCATTCAGCTTTCATCAGCCGTGCTTCCAGTAACGATCCTAAAACCAACAGCCTAAAAAAACCATGATGAGTCCTTACAAGGAGTCTGGCAGCAATTATCTTCTCTTAAATATAGATAGACCAGATAAACGATGAGCTGGCCACAAATTTTCAGACAAAGAAGAACTTGCTAATGATGGATTATTGAAACTAAGAGGAATGGGGCAGTGGGACAACCAATCATTTGCAGGATTTCTCTTGCAATATAACAGTGCCAAGCTGTGCTAGAAAAAAAAATGTAGCAGGGAACTCAAGGTTCCTGGAAGAGTGGATGTGGATGCCAAAATTGATGTGTCACTACCAGAGGACATTCAGAAAAAAGTTTTGAGAACACCATTCAGATAACTCATGACCTCAAAGAAATCTGACCCAGTAATCCATCAATCTTCTTTAGAAGACCAGGATGAAGAGAAAGGCCTTTGTGATGTTAGGCAGAACATCCCAAAAATATGGCCCATATCTGCAGGGTGAGAATCATGTTCCTCCTCTTTTCCAAAGGCTGGGTTTGAGAGGTTCTAACTTGTTCCACAGCATTCAGGAATTACAGGACTTGATCCCTTGGATCCCTTCATAATTGTCAATGTTCTATATCAGTTTTTAAAGAGATCACCAAAAAAATCCCCATAGAAACCAGACATGGCCTGTCAAGGAATGTTTTTCAAATTATATTTCCACTTTGTCTAAGTACATTAAAAATTTCAGCCAGAGTTGCCTAAAAATGGATGATTTCTATGGACACATGGGTGGAACTGTTGATGTATGGCTCCAATACATGGAATTGGATACCCCTTTATGAAGTCACTAATGTTTTCAAAGACTAAGTAATATTTTAGGCTTACCAAGTTTTTAATATAACTTCATATCTCTTTTAAATCTCAGTTCAAATACAGGGGTTCTCCCAGGTATTTGCTTGAGACTTGTAGGCATTTACGTGCTACCCAAACAACGTCATCCAGAGTATCTCTGTACAAGAGGATACCAGCTGTTGTCGACCATGCACACTTGTTGATAAGTGAGTGATGGAAATTATTACTTCTTCAATGGAAAGCAACTAATATGCCAAGCAGAAGATGAATGACAGCAACTCAATCTACAAACCGTATCTTCAGAATTCTATCTGTTCTCAGTCAAGAGAACAGGAAACTGAGATACACAACTGCAAACAAAGTTGGTTTTAGGACTCCACGCAGAAATAAAACCCATTCTGAGAGGTGGTGCTCTTTGCAAAAGGCTCTATAAGATGTGTTCTTTGCAGAACACCGAACAGAGGAAGGTACGTGCCGTATCACAGACACTCTCGGTAACTGGAATTCAATACACCCAAAGACAAAGCCACAAAAATGACATTTGATGCCACCACCTGAAGCCAACATCTCATCAGTAAAATAAAAGTAGAAAGCTGCATTTAAAATGAACATTAGGAGATATGATTGGATGCCTCTTCTTCATATCTGAAAAGCCAAAGCAGCGACCTAAGTCAAGCACCCTGTATCTTAACAACTAAATACAGCTACACACCTTCTTGAAGAAACAAATTCCTACCTTTCCATCTTTTCCCCTTAGTCAACCAGTGTCATCTGTTTCAGTTAGGATGAGTTTCAGCCAACACTCTTAGCCAAAACCCAATTTCAGTGACACATTAATCATCTAAAAAACCTGACCATCTGTGTTTCATGAAAGAGAGACGTAAAAATGAGTATTAGCAGCATATTGATGAAACTGCAAACCAATCTGTCACAACCTCCTTTGCAGTCTCACATAAAAGGCACAGTTGGCAGGAATCTAAAAAATTCCATGAGAAAGCTTCTGGAAGAGAAGAAACAACTGCTTCAAATAACTCAGTTGTCTGGAAGAGAATATAAAAGGCAGTAATTAAAGCATGGAACTGCCAAACACTAAGATAACATGGAGACCTGGCAACCATCTCTCATGGCCGGTGAAACCAAACACAGCATTTGTGCTTCACAATATGCAGTTGTGGCAATATCATACTATTAAGCAATAAACCCCGTGTGATTTCTGCATATTTGGAGGAAGTAAATGAAATGTGTTTGAGAACTTGACCATGATCAAACTTTTTTACCTTCACAAAGGACTCCACAACACTCCATAATATAAAGAAGCAGGAACAGCTGTCCCTTACTCCCAATGAGAATGCACTCCTGGCTCATATTAACCTTGGCTACAAAGTTACAGTGTGGCTACAAAGACCATTTCATCGAGACTTTGCATTTCTCCTTGTGGAACTTCTGAAATTCCTACCGGCCCCAGCCTCAAATTTCCCAAGACACTTCTGCACTCAATCTCTACCACTTACAATGTTTACTCAACACTCAAGGCTCATCCAGGAATTTGCTGAGGACACATTCTGTTTCACCATCTGGATTTTTGATATATTGGATGGTATCAGCCTCAGCATCATCACAGAATCAGCCATTGCTGCCAAGAAGACAAACAGGTCAGTCAAGCTTGAGCTGAGGTTGGTAACTCCACACCTACTGTGCTCAACTATGTTCTTCTCTGTCATGTGTTTGGAAAAGCTCCATCCTTTTATCAGAAACTCAAATGAGGCTGAGCAGCCTAAGCAACCCCAAATCTGCCTCCTTATCTTTCCTTTAGATAAAATATTAACTTTTTTTCAGCCATCAGGAACATTCCTGAATCATCAATCTCAAATCTTTTGTCCCTTCAATGTGAAAAACACTCTGTCCTTCACCAGACTTCAAGAAAAAAGTGATTGCATCACTTCAAAAATCATACCTGCATGCCATCTATGGAATGCTATTCAATAATAAAGTAACACTTTCCTTCAGAACTCCCCTCTCTCCCAAGATACTTTTTCATGCTCTCCAGCATCATCTTTACAAATCTTTGGGTTTTTACCATAACTTCATCTTCAGACATTTTTTCTTTCTCTTTTTGTACATTCCCAGTACTAAACACCAAGTTCTCCCACAAGAAGCTGGGTATCTGCTTCATTTATAGACACAGTAAGGCACATCACAATGCCAACATTGAACAAGAAAGACAAACTGCAGTATGAGTCACATTTCTGGTGCAAAATTTGAGCAAACCTATGAAAAGAATCTGGATTTGTGTTTGTCCACTCCTCACCATCTTCACTATTAGAAGACACAGACCACTTGCCTTCACTGATTATAGCAAAAGTTACTGCCAAGAACACAATTTAAACTCGTAACTGCTCTATCAGCTTCATAAAAACATCTGCATTACTTCAACATTTTTGAAAGTTTTGTTGAAAACTCTGCATAAAGTAAAATTATTAAAGAACAAGCCACTGCACTATCTTTAAAAAAATTAAACTGCTCAGCAAATTCATTAGATTTGACAAAATCCACCTAACAGCAAAAAGTATGAAAAATATTTTTTTTAAATTTCCTCTGAGCAGTCAAACCAAACAAACTTGGTTTTTGTCTTGCACATACATCAGCAAGATGCTTCGTGATATACTGGATGGCTTGTGATCATTTCTTTGTTTTTGTAACAAAGTCCTTTGGTCACATGAAGCCCTGTAGCTCTGCGTCTTAATACAGAGCTTTTGTTACTGGAACAAACCAGGCATTCCTGTAGCTCTGCACCCTACACTGGACAGCAGTACCTGTCTGAGGAGAAACAGGACAAGCAAGGCATAAAACAATCATCACTTTCATTTATACTCAGTATCCAACAACAAGTTTTCAGCACAGACACTGCCTTTCGATCATATGTACAGCAGGCTTTCTAGCAAATCCAATTTTCCATTTCTCTTGTTCCATGTTGAACTTGTCCATTGTTGTGGCCTTCCTAACATTTAGTAGCCATGAGCTCTACAATTTACATTATGCACATTGTGATTGTACTAAAACTTCACCACAGCTGAAGAAATCCATAACATTGGTGCTGTCTTCTTCTCAATATTCATCTTGCTAATATTCCTACGAAAACAAAGTTAATTTTAGTTTCCATTTCTCAGGCATCTGTGATATGTATTCCATGTCCAACATCTAGCAGAAAATTGATACATTCAATGACAATGATGATGCACTAAAAAAAACACACTGATCTTTTTATTATTACGGTCATTGTAAAAATCAATATAGCTTTTTTTTGGTAATCTGTATGAAACAAATTTAATGGCAAATTAAAATCTACCACTGCTGTCCCTGAATCACATAAGTTCTTTCCCCAACTCCACAGCAATAAAACCAGACTGGGTCATCTCTTTCCAGCATGGTGGATGATTACAAATCATCCCAACCCCCGTACAACCATTATTCAGAGCCTGTTAGTGCTACCCATGGCCCCACAGTGCAATTCCCTGTAAACCTGACAGCACAAGCAAAACAAAAATAAACCAAAAATCTCCAAAGCCCTGACAGCTCCGCTACCACGCAGGTCTGCGCTCTCTTCTCTGGTGTCTTTTCCAATCATGCTGCAGTGCTGCAGGCTCCTCACGGGGCAGGCACTTAAAACAGAGTCTGTTCAAACGTGGGACCTGATGTCCTCACCCCAGTCACACTTTCAGCCTCCTCCGTGCTCAGACAACGCAAACAAAGCAGCCGAGCCCCAGGCTCTGTATTATCGCTTAGCAAATATTTACCCCAAAGAGTCACAGAATCATGGAACACGCCCAGGGATGGGGAGGCAGACTAAGGAAGCTGCAGGACCTTGCATCATGTGGGGTTTAGGCCCAAATGAAGGAGAATCCAAGGCTTGCACAGGATACCCAGCCTCAGACAGGCTGTGGTGCCAGGCAGCCACCGCCAGCCATGGCCAAGGCTCCGCAGCAAAGAGCGTCTCGCAAACCAACCCACGTCTGGAGCACAACAACAATGTCCAGCCGTGGGAAACTTTTCCCATCAAACTTCACCAAAACACAGATAAATCACTAATTTAGTACAATTCTGTTATTTCTCCGAAGGCCCAACACTAACCTCATCAGCATAATGACTTTCTACAGTACCAAGTGCATACCCACAAACACTCATGCTGTACTTGGAGTCAATCCGTTTCCAATCTGACATGAAATAAACCCCACTAAAACCAAACTGCTTAACAATAAACACCAGTAACATGCAATAAGAAACCCTCTTAGTTTGTTTCACACCAAGACTTCAGAATATGTAATACCAAAGAAATTATTGTATTTTCTTTCCTATTTTAATTTTCATGTGCTTTTCTGCATGTGTAGTTTCTTTGATTATCATGTCTAGCTTTATTCTTTCTTGCTGTATAAAAATGTGTTGGGATATTAAAATGTTACTAAGTGTGTACAGATGTATAGCTTCTATTTGAGCACCTCAGGGACTGGTAACCATGGCACTGCTTCCAAGAATAGAATTATCATCTGTAACAGCACTCATGCTGTGGCAGTTGACAGAATGGTTATAAATATATCTATTAGCAGCCTGAGCTGAATCTTTAAACAGCACTATAGGGACAGCAGTTGGCTAAAAATAGCTTGACAATATTGCATTTGAACACTTGTCCTCAGAAACACTTTGTCACATCCACAGAGCGAATTTCAACATTTTTTTTTTCTGCACGAAGCTGAAAATGAACTTCTGTGGCACACAGGAGACAGACGGTGTGACTTTTTTTGACCTCCCTCCCCCCAGAACACTACAAATAAAAGCACAACAGTAACAATCTTGAAAAGGCTGCTATAAAACATAAAGTGATGCCTAGAATTCAAAGTACGTGAAGCAAGACCAGAATCAAAAATCATTTTTCAAGGAGAGAAAAAAAGGAACACATGGCAGTCAAGAGCACACAAATAATCTGTCTGAGCTGCTGGAGTTCAGCTTCATTCTAATACACTTCCATAGAACTGGAACTGGGAAATTATGGTTAACACAGTTGTTGCTAACAGCTATATGAGCCACTCAATATGAAGAAAGGAGAATTGTCCCAAAACAGATTTCTAAATATGAAAGATTTAATGAATTCAGACATACACTCTCAATAAATACCTTTTGCTTGCTACTTTTAGTCTTTTCCTCATCTTTTTAATCACAATTGATACTGGTGCAGTAATACCACTGTGACCACTTCAGCCAGCTGATGAAAAACAAACAAGTGTCCTTTATTACTCAGGGAAATGTTTACATTTCTTTAAGTTATCAAATAAAAATGCAGACCTGCTAATTGCCTAATAATCATCTATACACTGGAAAATGTGACTCATCCAAAAGAAAACAAAAAAAGTATGAATGGTGAAGGTCTCCACAAAGAAAAAAGGTGTGCTCACAGAGTAAACCATGTCATAGAGCATAAAATATTATAGCTGAGAAGAAATCTCTGGAGGTTCTCTGACCAGCCCTCTGCTCAATGCAGGGCTAAATTACAGCAGATTGTTTCATCGACTCATATTCTGAAAATGGAGATTCTGCAACATCTCTGAGCAGCCATTTTGTGTGTGAGTGCCCTCCCTGGGAGTAAGACCTTCCCTAATATGTGACTGCAGTTTCTTATGTTCCAGCTTGTGCCTGCTGCTTGTAATTTGGGTGGTGCCCAGTGACAGACAGTGGGCACAGACTGAAACACAGGAGGTTCCCTCTGAACATCAGGAAACATCCCTCAGTTAACAACCTGTTTCCAGCACAAATCCAAAGCACAGCCCCACACCAGCCACTGTGAACAAAGTTAACTCTACTGCAGCCAAAACCAGGGTGACTGAGCACTGGAACAGGTTTCCCAGGAGGCTGTAGAGTCTCCCACCTGAAACATACTCTATAGTCAACTGGACACGATCCTGGAGACCTGACATTGAGCAGGAGCAACAAAGACTCTGTCCAGATGTGCTTTCCAGTCTCAGCCATTCTGTGATAATTTTTTACTGTGCGTTCCAAGATGAGCCCAGCTCCCTTCACTCTACACTCTCCCACCAGGTAACTCCCTCAGCCTCCTCCACTTGGGGCTGCAGGAACCTCAGCACCCACCACATCCATCGTGGACTCCACTGCCTCCACTGAACTCACTCCAGCATCTCCTTGTCCATCTCACACTGAGGAACCCCAAAGTGGGCACAGCTGTCCCAGGTGCTTGACCAGAAGGGAAGAATCCCTGAGCCTGCTGACCACACATTTCTGGTACATCCCACCTGGAGCTGGCCTCCACTGAAAAGCCACACAGACACTGCTGACTCTTCCTCCATCTATGTCTGTCCAGATTTTTTCTGCAAAGCATCTGTCTATCCAGTCAGCATCCAGCCTATGCCATTGCCTAGTGCAAGATATGTATCTAATTTTATTTTGTAAGCATATCTATATGCATAGTTGCATTAACAGTGGTTTTGAAGGGTGTTAACTATATTAAAAATAAGAAATTAAACAGCTTAAAATGCACTAAATTTGTGTTCTTCAGCAGTAAAGCTAAGACCTTTGATATATACCTCCAAATGCAAGTGAAAACAAGACTTTAGGAAAAGAAAAATTATCTCCCAGCCAAAACTAAATACAGCTTCTAAAACAGGTTCGTATTACACCTTCCATCTTTCTTGACGATTATTTGAGGATGAACTACAGTTTAAATAGAACAACTTCCACCTGTTGTATCCTTCTTAAAGCTTGGTTTTGGTAAAGGAATGTAATCTGACATAAAAAGCTTAGATAACGAAAGTCAACTCTGTCCTAGTATGAGACTTGAATATTCAGGCGAGAAAATTAAGCTCTGGGGATAATTAGAACTGCTGTTTTCATAAGGCATATGGATCAACTTGATTGTGGCAGTGAACTCAGGCTGCAAGGCAAAAAGAATTAACACTTCTACTCAAATTTGTCCATTATCAACTACACTTTCTTTAAAGTTTAAACACTTCCAATCTTTTTTCTAGATTTATCACAGGGGAATTAGAACATAGAGCACACATTACAACTCTGAACTTCTGAAAATTTATGTAAATACTGACAGTACTACTCCACATCTCTCTAGGATTTCTGCATATCTGCCAAGTGATATTACCACCACAAAGACTTTATTCAACCAGTCAAAGTGTGATGCTAAGGACTAAAGAAAATCGATGTCAGATCTGGCAAGATACTTCTTCAAACAGAAAAATTAATGATGGAAGAAGCCTTTAGAATGAGCAATAGCTTGACTGATACTGTTCCTTTAAAACATCATTTAGGTAACTGATTTTTACAAATAAAACAAAAAATAGATGAAACTTATGTGCATAGGAGATTAATTTTTGTTCCACTTAGCTTCAATGTCAGCTACAAAAGTGCTGTTATTTCAATGGTGTAAAAGCATCACTAAGAGTTCCAATTAAACCTGTACCACAAATTTAAACAGAATAACATATGACTATTACTTTATGACACTGTCCTGGTATAAATCTTTGGTCAAGTAACATTTCAGAGAATCACAGAATAAGTTGAGTGGAAGAGACTCATGAGGATCATTGAGTCCAATCCCTGGCCCTGCACAGGACATCCTCAACAATCCCACCATGTGCCTGAGAGAGTTGTCCAAACACAGCCTGAGCTCTGCCAGGCTTGGTGCTGTGACCACTTCGCTGGGAAACTGCTCCAGTGCCCAACCACCCTCTGGGTGAAGAACCTTTTCCAAATGTCCAGCTTAAACCTCCCTGACACAACTTGAGGCCATTCCCTCAAGTCCTGTCACTGGTCACCAGAGAGCAGAGATCAGTGCCTGCCCCTCCTCTTCCCCTCACGAGGGTGTTGTAACTGCAGTGAGGACTCTTCTCAGTCTCCTCCAGGCTGAACAGATCAGGTGTCCTCAGCTCCTCCTCACACAGCTTCACCTCTGGGCCCTTCACCATCTTCGTTACCCTCCTTTGTATACTCTCTAATAATTTTCTATCTTTCTTATATTGTGGTACCCAAAACCTCACACAATATTCAAGGTGAGACCACCCCAGTGCAGAGCAGAGCAGAACAATCTCCTCCCTTGCCCAGCTGGCGATGCTGTGCCTGAGGCTCCCAGGACAGGGTTGGCCCTCCTGGCTCCAAGGGCACTGCTGGCCCATATTCAACTTGCCATCAACCAGGACCCCCAGGTCTCTTCCCACAGCTGCTTTCCAGCCTCTCATTCCCCAGTCTGTCCATGCATCCAGGGCTGCCCCATCCCAGGTGCAGAATCCAGCACCTGCCCTTATTGAACTTCGTACAGCTGGTGACTGCCCAGTCCATTTGCCCAGGTCTCTCTGTGGGGCCTCCCTGCCCTTCAGCAAGTCAACAGCTCCTCCCAGTTTTGTATCATCTGTGAAGTTGCTCAGTGTCCCTTCCACTCCTGTGTCCCAGTCATTTTGAAGATGCTGAAGAGCACAGGGGTGAGGATGGAGCCCTGCAGAACCCCACTGGTGACAGGTCACTGATGTCAACCCTTTGTGCCCAGCCCCAGAGCCAGCTGCTCACCCACCCCATCATGTATTTACCCAGCTGGGGGCTGAACATGTGCAGAGGGACACTGTGAGAGGCAGCGTGGAAAGCTTTACTGAAACCCAACAAGATGACATCAGCTGGCTTCCCTTGATCAGCTGGGTGGGTGACCTGCTCATGACCAGCAGTCAGGTTTGATGAGCAGGACTTTGCTCTCATGAAGCCGTGCTGGCTGTGAGCAGTGACTGCGTCGTCTCTCAGGTGGTTTTCAGTATCCCCCAAAACAACCTTCTCCATAACCTAACCAGGCACTGAAGTGAGACTCTGATCAAAATTACTTCTTCTCCTCAAGTAATTTGTTACATGTATTCCCTTAGAAGTAAAAGAAGAATACCAGAAGTTGCCTGGATTTATTATAATTTAATCAGATAGTCTAAAATTAATCATTAGCAAGTATCAATTGGCTGGCTCCATTGACATAAATGGTCTTGATTGGATAAAGCAGCAGTTTCTAAGCACAAGCTACTGAAGCCAACAGAGCTACTGAAGTTCAACACAGACAGAAAAAATAAAAATAAATGAATAAAAACAACCCCTCTACCACTGCTTGATATAACAACTTCAGAGCAAACCAACATTTATTCCGAGCTGTAGCTGACTATATTTATGGGTGCTGTGTTTTATCTCAGTCACAGTGCCATCTGGTGACTATTTATACTCTTATACATTTTAAATAGATGGTATCTTTTAGGCTCATCCAACCACCTCATGTCATCCATTAACCTCCTCCCAAGTTTGCTCTGCAAGTGAGGACAGGAACAGTTCTCTAGGAAATGGAATGATTCAAGATTTCCGTTTTGCGTGTTCTTCTTGTGAACTTAGAAATTCATTAGGAACAGAGTGGACTTCAACCACTAAGGCATATGAATATTGCTATAAAATAATGAAGTTTCTATTGCTGGAAGTGAACAGCATGATTTCAAGAATGAGATACATGGAAGAGTTTGCTTTTTGTTTGCTTCTGCCTGGAATTTGGCCTCTAAAAGCCAGCTGTGCATGGACAAACAGCACAAACTGCTTTTCAAGTCTTGCTGCTAAATTTACCACAGCTTTCACTGAAGAAGCGATGGCAGATAAATAAATTTAGTGAAGATAAATCGGAGCATCAAGTATTAAATTTATTGATCAGCTTACTGTGTCCACATATGAAAAACTCAAATAGACTTCTCAGGCTCGTTACATATTTTATCTCTTTTAACAATTGATAGCAGTTATGAGCCAAGTTCTGACACTTTGATGAAGGCAGTAACATGGGAGAAAGATTTATATTGGTGTTAACCTTTATTTTTATCCCTTCCGCAAACTCACAACAAATATTCCCATCATTATTCACCCTTCACCCCTTCGCACAACAAAGTAAGTGACAAGACTGTAATACATTGCATATCTATAAAAGAGGAACAACAAGGGAAATACCATATTATACCTGGCACTGTTTTTCCTTAATAAAATAATTCTGTAAGAAAAATACCTGATTCAAAGTTAAGGCAGCATAGACAATTCCCAAACTCCCCATGGCAGGGGGACTGGAACTAGAGGATCTTTAAGGTCCCTCCCAACCCAAACCAGTCTATGATTCTATGCAGGCAGAAAGTGTTACATTAAGAAAAAGGCAGCTATTACACACAAATTATAAGCAGACTTCTGTCTCTCTCTCCTGGAATAATAGGATTCTATGTAATACTACACTTATTTCAGGCTTTCAACAGACATCACCAACTTCATATGAAATAAATGTGCATGCCTGATGAGTTAGAAAATAAATTCATATTGTTTCTTATGATCACTAATACTACCTCAATTTCCACTTTAATATCTCTTTTGTTATTAAGTCTATTCACATGGAATCAAGTGCATAAAACATTAAATATTATTTCACCTCCTACCAATACCAGTAGTAACAAAATGCTTCAACTATCCCATAAGAAAAACAGTTGGCATGCTCAGAGAGAACTATTTCCTATTTTTCTGTGGAAGACACTGTTACATTTCATTTAGGGAAGAACTTTCAGCAGGTCTGCTATTCACTGCACGAAATAGGAAAGGCTGTTATTCAAAACCCAAAATCCACTGCTTCTAATAGTTTCACTGGAAGAAAGTGCTCTGACTCCACACTCAGTAAAGCAGAACTGTTCTGAACATATTATGCAGGTCAACAACTTCTGATGAGTTTTCTTTCCATAAACGATACTATTAATAATTTTGCCATTGTTCACGGTTTTCTAGCAAGCACTTCACCCCCCAAAAGGTAACAGTTTTGGTTTTCAAGGGTAATACAACCTACTCCTGACAACAATCAGCATACAAAACTATTTGATAAATTGGAGGGGGAAAAAGACCCAATCTTTCCCAAGTAATTGCAATTAAACTCATCTATGCTCTTTCATTAATATTCCAGAGTACCACAGAATCATTTTCTATTTACTTGAATGAATATTCATTAGACAACTGACTGGAACTCGTGTCCACTTCCTTCACATGCTCATCATTTCAAACAAGCTCTCATCCAGGCTGGGCAGTCCTGTAACAGTGTCCTAGCCAGAAAAGGGCCTGAATTCGTATTTCTGGTGCATTGCATTGAGCTTGCAAGGCCTCGGGATTGAGGTTTGTTCCGTTTGCTCTGATTGACCTGGCTGCAACTTTATTTTATGAGGTGTAGCTGCCACACCCATTTGCCCACCTGACCAGGATACTGTGTCCAGTTTGTTTGTGTGGTACAACCACAGCTTTACACACAGAGTTGCAAGAGGCAATTACTCCATGGAGAATGAGATATTTATAAATAAGATAATGGTGTGGTAAATAAATACAGGCCCTGTCTGAGGATGAACACTTTGAGAAGTGGTTGCAGCACAGCTGTACAGGCAAAACCCCAAAGGCTGTAAACCACTCACCAACAATCAGATAAGGAAATGCAGATACACAGCTGGACAAAACCCTGGTCAGGGCTAACAAAAAGAGCAAATAACATCTAACATTTGCTGATTTGGGAGGTAACAAGGAACCACAGACCAATGAAGAAAACACAAGGTGTGAAAACACATCAGAAGGTGCATCCTAGAAAAGAAACCACCAGTGGCAAGTTCCACTCAGTGAAGGACACCTCACTAACACTGGGAAGAGACCAACCTAACAGCACTGGGAGGGTAGGCACAGTTCCTGCCCCTTTTCCTATGCTAAGAATTCAGTCTGTAATAATTCCAACTGTATTATTACTCTTCCTGTAATGATTAAATCTGGACTAATAATGACTAAAAAGTTACAATTTCAGTACTAATTACTGTACTAATACTGAAGGACTGGCTTAGCCATGTAAGGTGTTACTTCCTCTTTGCCTATAAAACAAGAAAGGGTGGCATCAGGTGACTTCCAGAGGTGCCTCCCAACCTCAACCACTCTGAGCCTGATTCTGTGAATGATGCCTCCTTACCAATAAATAGCTGGATAAATAAACAGATGCCGATGGAATGTGTCCTTGAACTCCCTGTGCTGTGTTCTTCTGCCTTATCTTTGACCTACAGTTGTTCTGGATTTTGGGCAGACACTGCTCTCATTTTTGCTGTGCAGCTCATAGCCAGTGACTACAACGCAGTAATGCAACTGCTAATTTTCCTTAATGATTAGAACCTGAAAGTTTAAATATTTTTGTACTTTTGCTTATGTTTTGCACCCTAATAGTGATGACTATGATGCAAAATATACCTAGCACTACATATTCTTGAGAATTTTTCATGTGCTGCTGAAAAACGCCACAGGAATGCTGCAGCTCACTCGAGAAAAACAGAAAGATGATAACACAACTATGAGAACACAGTTTGATTCCAAAAAATGTCTTTCCAATTTTTTTCCTATTCAGCACTCTGACCCTGAAGTTCTTGGATGAAAAATGGCACAGAGCAACCCACACTAAAATGGAAAAGTAGTCTCCAAAGAGAGTGCACTGCCCTGAATTGGGCTACGGTCTTGAAAAGGAGACTTTTGATCCAAAATTATTGTGTTAAGATTCTGCGTCTTCTGCAGTCCTCAGAAATATTTATCTCAAGAAAGAACAGTTAGCAGAAGTCAACCCTTAAAGTGCACTTTTATACTAAGTGAAAACCCTATTCAAAATGTCTTTCCTGCTCAATTCAAGATGAAGCACTCCAAGCAAGCCCCCTATCACCAGCCTATTCCTGTGCCTGGCATTACAACCTGTTATAACAAGAAATCTTCTCCTGACAAGAGGAAGTTACAAAATTTCCTTCAAACTATGACATCCCAACCACTAGATATCATGTCAGCTCTCATAATTAAAACATTCAGCACAAAACCTCAGGGTAAAAATTCAGCTGGCAGAATTCTAGCAGGGTGAGGATTCACTGAGGTTTTCAGGACTTCCCAGGAGAAAGTGAGAAGAATCTTTCTACAACTACGTGTATAGAACTCCATGCAATCTCTTACCCAGTGGAAACAAAACAGCCCCACATCCATACTAAACAAATAATGGTGGTCGTTGTTAATTCCATTTTCAAGTTAAAATCAAACATGAACACTGGAAGATGCAGTCAGGCAGCAGTTGAAACAGATTTCTGAAAGTAAACAGGCTCCAATGCTTGACTTCAGCTTTCACCTAAAGAAGCATCTTCAAAAGTAGCACATTTTCGAGCATGTGTTAAACAGAAACAACAGCAGTCAACTTTCCATTTTAAATGAACGAATTTGTAAACTTGTTTGGAAAGAAGTAAATTAAGAACTGACAAAAATGACAGCTGAAAGCGGCAGAACAGTCACGGTATTTTTTTTTTCTAAATATAAATCAAGTAAGACTGAAATATCTTCAGTTTCATTTATAAAAGCAAGTTCTATTTTTCTTTTTTTAAATCTACCTACTGGTATACCATTTTAACTGGCATTAATCAGTTTAAAATTGTTTTTCATACTGCTGAAGTTATAGTTCTCTTTTTTTAAATCTACATGTTTATGTACTATTTTAACTGGCATTAATCAGTTTAAATTGGTGCTGAATGAATTCATTTTATCTTGCCGTTTCCAAGTTACTTGCAGCTTATGTGGCTCAAAACCTGAGCCACAGATTAGAACACTAAAAGCACTGATACATATATTCAATGAAAGAAGTACAGTTTTCCAGGGAATATAGCATGGAATTCTATGACCAAAAAGAAGGGACACAAGAGAACGTGAAGGCTACATCAAGCACCCATCTCAGCTTAGTAACCAGGCAGCCTTCATTAATATTCCTCAAAAGTGAGCAGCTCCAAATCTCTCTGTTCCACACCTAAACATTTGTGCTCACTCAGATCTACCTCCTGCATGCCCACAAAGCCTTGCTTGCTTTGGGGTTGTCTTCCTGCAAAATCTGTTGTTGCATTTTTATATTACAAGTCTGGTCTTCAAACATTTGAGTAACTAAGGGCAATCACTAAAGGCTATCCCTAAGTGCAGACTACTTGGGCTTACAGGCTTAGCCTGGGTACTAAATAAATGGAGCTGTTTCAGTTCTTTTGTGTAATGGAATCTAAGAAAAATAATCTTTCTGAACACTTTTCAATACTACGCAGTCTGACTATTCTCAGACTGGTTAGGTGCATTATTTTCTTCAGGTTTTTTGAAGTCTTAGAAATGTAGAAACTCATAAAGGCCTTAAAACTGGTAATTTCAGTCTTTTCCATTAACGTTATTCAAGACCCAACAGATCAAGCACTTTCAATAGAAACATAAATATGTCTGCTGAAGAAGATCTCTATTCTCTGGTATTTCTGGTATTTCCCCATCATTTCATGGTACAAACCTCCAATACACACACACACAAAAGCCATTTTATTTAAAATATACACTCGGGTACGTGGGATATGAAAATAAACTACTTTCAACAGAATATGAACAAATCATCCAGATGAAACATCTGCATGTATTTATGACATAAATTTACAATTCACAGTCCAATCCACCCTGTGGTATTTATTTAATAGTAGGGAATCATGTTTAGACCATGTCAAAATGCCATTCTTGAAATATTAAATGCATATTAGGAATTCCTGCTTAGATTACACTTCAATTTCTTAATTTAAATAAGAACATAAGGTCCAATCCCATGTAGGCAGCAAATCTTTTCAATTTCCAACAGTCATTTTTCTAGTTTCTCTTCAAGATCTATCACAAGTTGGTGGTAGGACAGGCAACCTCCAGGTTATAAATCACAAGGAATTTAGGTATCCTGTATGATTTTTTTTTTAAATGTCATGAACTCTCAGTCATGAACACCTTGCAGGCAAAAAGACGAGTTAATTTACACATGCATTCTCTAGCAGTCACTAATTATTTTTCAACTCAGCTTTATCTTAAACCATATATTAATGGAAAATAAAAATTATTTAAAATTAAACTCTCTGTGAGGAAATGCAGGGAACCTTGATTTTGGTGGCATATTAAATGAAAGGCTTAACTTTCAACCAGATTTCTTTAAAAGAAGGTTCAGATTCCAGTAAGGAGAAAAGGAAGAAGAAGAAGGAAAAGGAAAATAAACCACCAGAAGTTGCTGGGATGCTGTGATAATTTAAGCTGAATTTTATCCAAATAGCACCCAAGTTTGGGTAGGACATAAGGATTAACACATTTAACACTTGCCAAGACTGCCACAACACTGAAATGTCCTCTTGAATTAATTTCAGAACAGGTGCATCCCTACATTCCCAAGAAGGATTCCAGCAAGATCCAGCTTTGAGAGGTCCTGTGACACGGATGGGCAGAGTCACCCATGGGGATGGGGGCACTGCTGACATTTTTAGCAGCACACTGTTGTCACAGCAGCCATAGAGAACTACAGAAGTTTCAGAGCCTTCATCTCTTCTTCCAAGTCCCCAAGTGAAGAAGTAAAAGAAAAGTGAAAACCTGCCCAGAAGGAAGCAAGGAAAGCGATGCAATCAAGAGGGGGAATGTTGACAATTCCCTTCTGTTTATCTGCAGCTAAATAATTTTGTTTATATTACTGCTTTAAACCTCTAGCTGCAGGAAAAAGAAAAATCCTAATTCCTTCTAGGAGGTCATGGATTTGTTTTCACTTTGTGCTCTGAATAGTCATTAAAGATGCAAGGTGGGAATTTGTTAATGAATAATATGATCATAAGCTGATAGAAAGACCTGAAGGAGTGAAACTGACAGGCAATTAGGGAAATTCCTGAGACAGGAGGAAAAAAATTAAAAAAAACCAACCCAGCAGCAATCACAACTATTTTAAAGAACTTGGATGTTATCACAGAATACAAAGGAAAAGGCAAGTAATACTCAGATTTCAGAGTTTTTCCTGTTCATTTTCTTTGCACCCTTAGTTATTCCCACTGATTGCAACTGAGCTAAAGCAAGGACAGGCACACAGGAAAACAGGACCTGAACTGAATACAAAGAAGAGATGAGAAGCATCATCCTGACACTGTCAGTTCACAAAAACGGTGTATCTTTGATCATCACAGGTACAGCATTGCTCAAATTAGGAACTGTGCATGCCCTGAGGTCAAACATGAAGAAAATCTTCAGCTATACCCAAATTTCTGTAACAATAACCAAAAAAGCCTTTCTTCTTCTTCCTGTCTTGGCAATTTTGGTCACTCTGTCTCTTAATTTAAAAAAAAAAAACAACAAATTAGATATATAGAGTGCATTACAGAAAAACAGATTTACAGATATTCATCATCTCGTCACCTTAAAATTCATTTAACAGCAGGCTTGACTCCATCCACATTCCTTTCAATTCAGAATTCCCTAGGAAAAGCTCAGAACCTGGCATTTAGGTTAAAAATTGAAACATTGAAAATCCACATTTGCTCTTCTCCATCACTTCAGAGCAGCCACTCCAGACCCAAACCTACTCCCCGAGTATTAAACGCTGCAGAGAACCTCTAAACCTGTAGTGTCTGTTTTTCATTTAATTGCTTTCAAATCAAACAGAGCCTGAACAAAACCCACAGACAAACCTGCAAGGAAATGCATTTGCAGTGCACAGAGCATAATGTGGAAAACACTGTTTCAAACCTGCTGCTGTTCTTTAAGATTTCCCCAATTCATGAAACAGCATGAAAATGTAAACCAGTGAGCTGGTCATGCAGAGGAGAAGTATGGAAAGTTTCAGTTTATCCTGGGTGATGAGCTAAAATTCAAGGCTTATTTTTAAGGGTCGGAAAAGGAAAACGCCCACCACAACTCCAAACAGGTAACCACGCAAAAGCAAAGGAACACATTTTTAAAACATGGGAACTAAATGATCAAAATAATCTGTACCTTCCTTCAAAGGAATGCAGCAAAGGGGGGAAAAAAAAAGAGGGGGAAAAGAAAAGATGTTAGAGAAGCTGAGAAACTGTGCTGAGATGCAGCACTCCGCGCTGCTCCGGAGCCAATCCAGCACATTTGTTTAGGTTAGTCTAAGGCCAACACTTCAGCCTGGCTGACAAAATCTTAATGAAGTGTTTCACTATTCTGGAGATTTTAACCATTTAAGCACAAAGGAAACAGCTCCTCACACTTCAGAATGCTTGCTGCATTCTGAATTTTTCTTTTCAATTCCTTCAAAAGAAAAAGCTTTTCTTGTCTCAGAGACCAAGTTTACAAATGATGTTCTTTGTTGTTTTCCTAATTCTGTAACCTGAAGGTTTTGGTAAAAAAAAAAACAAGTTTCACATCGATAAAATTCAGATTCTCTGCTGGGAAAGCACAGGGAGCGGTGGCCGAGCAGTTTCCTCTCTTTCCTAAGATACACAGACAGACTTTCTAACTCTTCTGAAGCCAATTAAACCTTCAGTCACTGAGACAACTGCACAAAGTTTTTACTTTTTAGTTATTTTTTGCAGAGATATGAGCTGGATAAGAATCATCAAGCCAAGATCATCAAGTCCAACCTTTGACCCATATCACCATGTCCACTAAACTGTACCACAAAATGCCACATCCAGTTGTTTTTTTTGAACACTGCCAGGGATGGTGACTCCTCCACCTCCCTGTTCCAATGCTTAACCACTCTTTCAGTGAAGAAATTTTTCTTAGTATACACTTTGAGTATTTTGAAATCGGGAGATTTTGTTGCTCTGAGAAAGGAAGGTAAAAACTGAAATGCAAAATGAAAAGTACTACAGTCAGAATCATAGACTTCTATCCCCATTTGATGCTCTTATAAATATCCTTTAAAAGCCTGGTGCTCATAGTTTGATTTTCTTTCTGAGTAAGATGCAAGCCTGTGAGCTGAACAAATGAGGAAAGGAGAGCATGAGCTGAGCCTTACTGACTTTCACATGTTAGGCTGGTACAAGGTACTCAACAGATGGCAAGATTCCTGAAAAAGCCAGCCAGGATTTTGTACACGGCAAAGCAACAGTGAGTAGAAAATACTATGAGAGAAGAGACAAAAACAAAAACACAAAACCAGAAAAAAAAAAGGGCAGAAAGGCTGATTATAACCTATTAACAAAGGACCTTTCTAGACAAAGGTAGGAACTGGTCAGTGTTACAGGGCAGGAGAACCAAGGACACGGCCCTTGCTCTTCCCTGTGCATGGAGACACTCTGCAAGTTTCAGAACTGATGTGGGCTGTTTATTCTGTCACTGGACAGCAGCAATCAGAAGTTATGGGCAAGAACAGCTATTTGAGATTCCTGCTCTCAAGCTGTCCCTCTGGTATTAATTCCCATACATTCCTCACTGGAGTGAGCTGGATCTTACAATATTGGACATTCGAGAAACTTCTATGAATTCTGTCCGGAGTGCAGTTTTCTTCTCCATGAAAAATTATCGAGTTGATTACGTTGATCTGGATTCCTCCTCCCTTTCTCTTTCAGCCAGTATTCCCAAGATGATGTTCCTGGAATATAGAAACCCCTAGTTATGCCTCCCTGTTCCTTGGGGGATTCAACACACACAGACAGGAGGGTCTGTGGGATGAATACACAGCTCAGCAGGACTCAGCCTGGCACTGCACAGTGCAGGAAACATCTTGTTTTGCACACAGTTATGTCACAAAGTCCAATTTTCAGAGGAAACAATAAATAGAGAATGTCCACAGGCTCATTGTGTTACCTTTTCCATCAGGGGCTTTTCAAACTGAGTGGCTTTCACAAACGAGGTGAGGTGAGCAGAGCTGCCACTGCACAAACATCTGAGGATGGGGTTGTTTGGGTTTTGTGCGGGTTTGAGTATTTTTACTTCACAGAAATCACAGTCAAAGTTACCAGTGAAATACAGGGTTATAACTGCTCAGATTTTGAGGCAGCTTTTTGTTTTCCTCATCTTACCTCTCTTAATTTGAATAACGAACACTCCCAGGAATCCTCGCTGAAGTAAGTGGTATAGAACATGATAATGAAATTATTTCTACTATTATTAATACTCCTTTCCATCCAGACTGGGAGATCATAACCCACACTTCGATCCCAAGTACAAAGAACAGTTACAATTCAAACTATTTGACTTCTTTTGTGGTAGGAAAATTGTCATGGTGAAGTTATGCATTATAGTTGCATGACAGTACCACCACAAAGGAAACCCGAAAGGTCAGTTTCAAAACTGAAACATTAAAAAAACCTGTTCATTATAATTCATAAACCTTTAGAACTTTACAGAGCTACAGCTTCAAGAGCAAAACCAGCACTTTGGGTGCAATCATCACCGAGCTGTATAATAGTGAAGGAAAAGCAGTGTCCTCCTTCCTTCGGAATTTGACATTTCTGTCATACACAAAAGTTCTGAATAAAATTCTAAAAATAACTGGTCCCACATTATCTCATTTACAATAAGTAGAGAGAAAAGATACCTAGGGCAGAAGGCCCTTTATTTGCTTTAAAACCCAGTGGTGGAAATTGAAGGTAAGACAAATTAGGGCTAATGGTAAAATGCACTTTTGAAAGGCTATTTCACCATTACAGGAGCTGCTGTAGGGATGGAGAAAGTTTTCTGCCATTGAAATATTCCAATAAAATTGGCTAACTTCCAAAAATGCCTGTTTCAGCTCAGAGGTCTTGGCTTGATGCTGGAACCTCAGAGGTAAATTTATCAAGATCAGATTAGATGGATCATCAGTAGGAAGCTTTCCACCCAGGCAACAAGAATAGATTCACAGCATCTGAACAGCATTCCATATTTTTTATATTTCAACTCATTTGCTCTCCGTTTGTAGCTGTTCCCCTCATTATTCTAGCCTGGAGCACCTATAGTGTACAGGTGATTACCAAGCCAGCAGATAAACTCAGGGAGAGGGTTTGGATTGCCCACAGCACTGCACTGACCAACAAGAGGTAGAAGAACAAATGAAGGATAACATGAAGGAATTAAAACAAAAAGGTACAGACAGCTGCCCACAGGCAACAAGCACCATGCAAGGGGCAAAATCCAGAAATGGCTTTTGGTAAAAGGTCAAGGTTCTAGGCAAAGGAAACCTCCTGCTGAATTTCTCCAGCAGTGAAGAGTGCAGGATTTTAGATGATTTTTTCATATTCTTAAAAAAACCCAAGATTACATCACCTGTTTCTCACCCCCATCATGGGATGGAGCATTTGGTGGTTGTTTTGACAATATTCCCAACTGCACATCTTGTGTCATCTTGGGCAAGTCATTTATTCCTTGTTCTGGCCTGTCAGCTGCTGTATCAAATGGCAGCAACACCAATAAAATTGTCTGTTACTTGCATTTGCACAGTGTCTAACCAAAAATGAGTGGAATTTTATGGAATTACTCAAAATAGAGTATTTGAAATGTCCTGCTCACCTTGCTGGTCACTGGATACAAAAATATAACCTAGCTGAAAGCAAACTTGATAGAATTTAGACACACTAATTACTGCCATGAAGCCATCTAGAAGCCTCCTTGCTCCAGTAATTAACTTTATTACAAAATATATTTTTTAATTGCTTCTTGCCATTTGTCTTTTTCTCTTCTCACACCTATTTCAGCTAAACCAATAATGTTTTAAGAGCCCCAGGTTTAAAATTACCACGTCATTCTGAGTTCTCCACTCCCACCAATCTAATTGCAAAGTGTGATATATTATGTTCACTGTATTTAATAGCTACAGACAGCTGAAGCACATCCAAGTCACTTTACAGCAATATTTATACAAATACATCATCAAACTACACACCTGTAAGTGGTACAGGAAATACTCCACACAAAAACAACATGCACCAGTGCAAGGGATCAATTTTTCCAATGTAATGGTCACAGTACTTTTTATCTTCTACTACCAGAGAACAAGATTTTTATTCCATTTAAACACAAGAACATTAGGAATTTAATTTACTCTAAGATTACACCTACAGAAAATCAGGTCTAAATGAATCACAGAGAAACATCTAAGAAACTACACTCTATTTGATCAGCATCCTCAAATTCCTACATTTTCCCCTCTTCACATAAAATCTTGTTCATCACCTGTTTTTCCCTCTCTCACATCATCAGTCACTGCAATATACAGCAAGATCAGCAATTTAATGCCAACACTGAGAAACTGATTTCATAAAATGACCAAAAAAATATGAGCTGGATCTGTTTTATCTAACACACTTTAAAAAGCTGCATTTATTTATTTAAGTCTCAGGGGGTTTTTCCTCTTTCTCTTACAAAGAATTCCCTCTCCTCTACTTTTGATAATCTTAGCTAATTTTCACTGCCTGAAAATGGAAGTATTTTAAAGTCAGCCTTGTCCTTCTCCCCCTAACAAAGAGTCAGCCTCTGACTGATCAATGATCAATTTAGCACAACATCATTCTTAGTACTAAATTAAAAAGCTTTAAACACACTCGTAAATAAATTGGAATTCTCTTAAGCAATCCCTCTTCCAGACCATCTTACTGAAAACTTGCAAGCTATGACATTTAAAACCTGGTTTACCCATAAACAGCAAATGTGGAGCTTGCTGTGATGATTATCCAGTCATTCCCTCAGTGAAATGGAGCTGGTAAAGCAGATTCTGAGGTGCCCTTTCAAAAATGTCTTGGCATCAATTACAGCCATCACATCCTGCACTTCCCTTTTCTTCTGAGCAAAACTACCACACTTGACCTACTCTTCTGAAGTCCCCACAGTGATAAATTACTAAACTTCATTCTCTTTCTTATACTTCTGGGGAAGGCAGCTATTAAAAATGCCACTTCTAGCTAAACAGAACATTCTCAGTCTAAAGACTCTACTTCTTCTTTTTTTTTTTTTCTATCAAGATGCTCTTTATCTCCTTTGGCCAGTTGCCCAAAAACCAGAGCAAACCTCCAAGCCTTACTATGAGCTGCCTCTATGACTGAGGAACTGAAAATACTTCAACAAAAAAAGTTATTTGAAATATTAAGAAACTGAACTTGCTTGCAGATTTATTTATTCTCAAATTGAGAGAAAAAACTATGGCACAGTGTTTATCACAGCCTGCAGTAAAGCTTTTCTTCATTACTTGTCAGTGAACTGATTTTTGTGGTTAAAAGACCACAGAAAATTATTAAATCAATAAAATCTATGGAATTTCAAAAAAGTTCTATCAAACATCTGGACAGAAAACATTACCATATGCAGGATGAGCAATATTTAAGCAAAAATGCAGCATGAGGCTGAAACCAAGTTCAGCAGCAAATCTTACAGAGCAGTGTAAATGTACACGGGTAAGAAATGAGCAAATAAGGCACCTGAAATAAAGAGTGGTCTTTGATCCAAACCCCGTGTCTGACCTACCTCATCTGTCCTCATTAAGAGAGGAAAACTAAACATGCAAGAACTTGTAAGTGCAAAATGAATGCATGAAACCCCAAAGGGATTCTGAATTTGTGACACCACGGGGCACACAGCAGGTTCCATTCTCAGAGCTCCAGGCTGCAGGGCTCTCTGACCTCTGGAAGAACACTGTGAGGGAATTTATCATCCCATGCAAGGAGAGCATTCAGACAAACATCTTCATTTCTAATTATTCTTAAATGTTTTTACAGAGCTGACTGGACTTTCACCACCCTGTTCCAGATGTTTGTTCCAACCCTCCCTCCACTGCAAGTTTCCACCTCAGCCAGTCTTCACATCAGCCTTTACTATTCTCCATTATTCCAACCCAGTCAACTTCCCCTCACTTTCTGTACAGCCAACACCATCCTACAAAAGCCAACTTCACTATTAAGATTTTTTGCTTCCTTATCATAATGTCATTATGGATGTGACCACCTCCCGCTGATCACATAAGCTCTGTTTATTGTGTTGGTGTCAACTTTCATTTTAGTTTGTTCATCTTTAGAAGGAGAGATGAAATGTGGTTTATACAGGAGATTGCACCTGCTGCAACTACTCCTGATGAGAGATTTCTTTGGGTATAAGCAGGGTATCATCATTTATTTTCTGAGTGACAATGAAGCAAGTCCACAGAAAACAGTGCTTTTGGCAGGTAGAGGGTGAATCTATCCAAAGTTTTTCTGTTAGTACTTTATAAAATTTTTAATCCTCCTTTCATGCCAAATAAAATGGGAAAAATAGGAAGTTCTAAAACACATTGCATTGAAACTGCAGATACTACTGTGATAATATGGAATGTAAAATACCAGACAAGCTGAATGACTGAATTTATTCAAATTCAAGGGGTAGTATGGGGTTTTTCCCCCCCTAGCTCTAGGAACTAGCTTTAGTAAAATATTTTCTTAGTGTTCTGAATTGCAATCCTCTCTAGAGCACAACAGACTGTTCCTTTCTTGATAGAACAATTCACAGAAGAAGAGAGGAAGAGGACTGGTGAGCAGAAATTGTGTGGAATACTCAACTATTTATAGAACTCCAGGGAAAGTAAGCAATGCTGAACTGGGCAGGGAAGGAAAGTTAAAAGCATTTAGACCCACACAGCTCAAAAACTGCCAGCTTTCATCCAGATCCAGATCATCATCAAATTTTGCCAGACAGGTACCAACTGCCAAAAATCCATCTCTCCCTTGTTTTTGCAGAACAGCTCTATTTTTATAATCCACTTTATCTCAAAGAAAAGTGCAATTCTTGGCCAGGAAGGCAAGAAAAAACCACCTTGCTGACCTGGCAAAGGTTGATGTGGCTCATGGCTCCAATCTGAGCAGGCTTCAGGAAATGTGAGTGGCTTTCTGGCACTCATATCACAAATGTCAGTTATGAAAAATAACATATGTATTATTTTGATAAATATCAGATTTGGATGTGAAAGAGTTTTGTTTATTTTTTATCGTCTCTTCTACGATCTTGAAAGTTATTAGGGAAACAGAGATAGAGACATAAGGCTTGACATGTTTAATACTCAGGGAGAACTCAGGGCCACAGAATTTACAAGCGTAGTACTGAATTCCAAATTAGGACAGTGTGGAAGTAGAACATCTAAACTGGGCTATATATTTGTGCCTAAGATCTCCTTCCTGTACTCACATTTGGTCAATGAAAAGCAATCTAAATGTCAGTTCTGTGCTATANGCAGGCCATAAAAAGCCCTGTCTCTGGACAGGAGCTGCCATTTTCTCCTCGGACTAGGCTGGAGAAAGCCCGGTGTTGGAGGAAGGCCTCTAATTTTCCATCTAAAGTACAGCTCCAACACTGCAGTCCCCTGCCACTGGGGTTTATACCAAATCTTGGACACCTAGGGTCTCCGATCTTGGTAACCTGGGTTTTTCTTTTTCCTTTTTTTTGGACAATTATTTTTTTTGTCAATAAACTTGCTCTCGCTTTCGATCCTGGACTGGAGATTGTCCTTATTTCTGACAGGTACCAACTGCCAAAAATCCATCTCTCCCTTGTTTTTGCAGAACAGCTCTATTTTTATAATCCACTTTATCTCAAAGAAAAGTGCAATTCTTGGCCAGGAAGGCAAGAAAAAACCACCTTGCTGACCTGGCAAAGGTTGATGTGGCTCATGGCTCCAATCTGAGCAGGCTTCAGGAAATGTGAGTGGCTTTCTGGCACTCATATCACAAATGTCAGTTATGAAAAATAACATATGTATTATTTTGATAAATATCAGATTTGGATGTGAAAGAGTTTTGTTTATTTTTTATCGTCTCTTCTACGATCTTGAAAGTTATTAGGGAAACAGAGATAGAGACATAAGGCTTGACATGTTTAATACTCAGGGAGAACTCAGGGCCACAGAATTTACAAGCGTAGTACTGAATTCCAAATTAGGACAGTGTGGAAGTAGAACATCTAAACTGGGCTATATATTTGTGCCTAAGATCTCCTTCCTGTACTCACATTTGGTCAATGAAAAGCAATCTAAATGTCAGTTCTGTGCTATAGAGTCAACATCCACACTAACTTCAGCAGCACCCAAAATTATTTTAAAAAATTTTAAAAATTAAAAAACCTACTTGTTCTGTTTAAAGGTTTAAACTTAGAAGAGATATAAGGCTTACAAGTAAAAGGAGTTAGAGCTTAAAGTATCAACAATATAACATTTATCCCCATTAACAGCACACTTTCACATAGAAAAGACTGAGAACTGAATAGAAAAAAATCCAATTAAGGATTGTATCTCATCTTAATACACTGCTGAGTAAATCAGAAGAGCTACATTAAAGACAGTGTGTTAAATTAAATTAGCTCTACATACTGTATTTTAACACTTCCTACCATTTACTGATAGTGCAGGAACAGAGCAGTTTTATGAGAGTACTTAAACCTCTCCAGCTCCTGCAGCTGAATCTCCAGAATTACGGCTCACGTTCAGGATGCAGAGGGAAATTCTCTTGAACAAACAAGTCTCAAAACAAATAAAGAAGTCAACCAAATCCTTTATAAATTATAAACCAGCCCTGTCTGCCAGACAACTAGCCAGTAAGCACCGGGTGTGTTTAATAGCTTAAAGCAAAGTTTTAAAAAAACTCACAATATGCTTTCTGAGTTTTCTTCACCCAGCTAAAAGACTTCTCCATTTCCACTCTTGATTTGGATGAGACCAATCTCTAAAGCTCAAGTCCACATGGAACATGGAATAAAGTGCCAGCGTGTTTCTTCCATCACTTACAAGAACTAGACTACACCACATAACCTCAGGCTCCAAGCATGAAAACCAGTGCAGAATTCCCTGGGTTAAAACTGACACTGTTTGCTGAGCAATTGTGACGTCTGGTTAAATGTCTTGCTGCAGCTTTTGCATTAAGACATACAATGGTTGAATATCTAAACACACTGCAGTGTTACTCAAAAAGTAACAGATTCAGCCTCAAAACTGACATCCACACACCAGTATCACCACAGCCAAGCAGGGTAACTCATCCTTTCCTGCAGATGCACCCTAGAACAACCCAGGAGTTCAGACAAGGCTCAGCACAACTACCCAGCACTGAACAGCAGAAAAGAGTATCTGAACACAATATTACACCGTGAGATTCTATTCAGCTTGGGGGGATAAGCAAGCTTTATGCTGAGGTCATAAAGCAATTTTTACACTGAATTTATGAGCTCATTGTAACAGCCATTTCCAGAAGCCAGTGACTGGTTTATTAGAAGACAGCCTGCAGCAAAATTGGAAACAGAGATTGCAGAGAAGCTCGACTGCAATATCCAAGACTGAAGCACAAAAATTGTAAGGCAAACAAGTAGGAAGGGAAGGTTTAAGTATGAGGCTTATAAATATCTGAACAAGGACATTTCAGAATCAGCAACACAAGAAGCATTGATTTACATTCACTTTCATTTGCAGAAATTCACTTTTATTTGAAGACAAGCTTATGCATAGCATGCAGGATTGAAAAATAACCACTACCCCTGAATATTTACACCAGACACCTATTGTTAAATCATGAATAAGTGACAGCAGAGCATTTTCACTGCACATACAAATTGTTTAAGATCCCTCTTGCTTCTTAACTTAAAAACTCCCACTTGCTTCTTACATTAGTCCTTGTCAAACCACTCTAATTGGCACATCTATAAACTAAATGTAACTCAGCACTCATCCCAAACTGCACCATGAGGGACAAACCAACAGCCCACAAACCTGGAATTGTTCAGGTGCAACAAGGAGAAACTCAAGGATCTTTTAAGGAGATTCTAGGGAACTCAAAAAGGCTCATAAATATCAAGTATTTTGAAACTCAGTATCAGAGGGAACTTTGGATCATCTCTCATGTGCAGATCCCAGCTTGTTTCATTTCAGACAGTGAAGTCTGAGCAAAAGCATTTGACAATGAACATAATTCATGTACTCAAAGACACCCAGTCTGAAACTGAGAGACTCAAATCCAAAACCACGGCAAATTTCTCAGAACTCAGCCGAGAAAACTGGACCACAGCACATTCTAATTATATCTTTAAATGCTTGATTGACTGGATTGTTTACAGCAACTGCCTGATTCTATGATTTGGACTTTGCCTAGCTCTCATTTTAAGCTACTGGGGGTTCTTAGGTTGCTTCCTTCTAAAGAGCACTGCTAAAACAGAAGTCACAAGCAGAAATCCACATTATCACAGAATGACTACCTAAAGAGGCAAATGCAGCTCCTCAGTTAGAACAGGTGAGTTTTTCTGGTCATTTTCCCACTACGTCTGTCCATGTACATAGAGACTTAGTTGTGTGGATAGTCCAGTGAAACAAAAAGCATTTCTAAGACAGTTCTAAACAGTTTTGAGCTCTGTATGAATTTTAAATCCAAGCAGATGGAATTATTGGTTTATAGCAGTTTAATTGGGACAAACTCCAGACACGCTTCAGATCCTGTACAGCATTCATACACATCAGGCTCAGGACACAGAGACATTTACTCAGCAAAAAGCCCTTTGATGCTGTTGGAATGTGTATTCTCTACTCAACATAGTTTTGACCACCTGAATGCTTCTTCCATCACAAAATACCAATTAAATCCAAGTTCCTCCCATAAACCTGGCAACAGGATCCAGCATGTGCCTTCCCACCACACTGTTTTGCTATACACCGTTAAAAACCAAGTTCCTGCTTTACAGCCATCCAACATCCTTGTAATACTATCACACAGATCACTGGGAACAGGCAAGTTCTTGGTTGCCAGGACAACTGATTGACAAGCAAAAAGTGCACCAAAATGCTTTTTGGTTTTCATAGATTTGGTGCAAAGTTCTGCATTTCTAGATTTTTAGTTCTGTCTTGAAGTAACACTCCCCTTGCTGCCATGACTCAGAAGTATCTACAGGCTGGACATTCCATACAAAGCTCTGAACTTAAAAATTCACGCTGGACATTTTATTCACTTAAATAGCAAATTATTTCCTCAATCGTGCTGATTTATAAACAACTGGTAAACACCTTGCTATGTCATAAAATACAAAGGCTTTAGTAGTTTTTTAACACCTTTCCTGTGCTGCAGTCATGCTTTCTGTGCTGCAGAATCAATTGATGATGAATTAGCAGTGCTAATAGTCCAAAAGAAACACACTTCCAAATTAACAGTTTCACCTGTTTGTTGCTCAGACAGAATTGTGAATATTCTCACTGTGAAGGAAGCAAATTCACAGGCAAAGCAAGGCACTGAGAAAAGCAGAGCCTGTGTTTGCTTCTCAGCCAAACACATGTGAAGCCAAATATTGCTCTGTACAACACTCGCTCTAATTCCTGATGGGATGAGCTGACGCAGAACACGGATCCATGCAGGGAATGCATCAAACACTGCACACAACACAACATTCAGCAAAAGTTAGGAAGAGACCCATGCAGTGCTACAGTCCATTGTTTACAATCTTTCTTATTTTCATCTTAAATTATATCTTCTTCAAATCTGAAGCTAAACTTATTTCATGCTCAAAACAACTTTACACCTTCAACAGGTAAGATCTGCCACAAAAAAGCAAAGAGCAGCTTGGTCCAGGGCAGACTCTTGGTAAGCACCAAGCACCTTCCACCTACACAACTGTTCTTCCACTTTTATTTACTTTTTCTTTGACTCTCTCAACTATTCTGTTTTATTACTTGTATGAACACCACTAAAAAAACCTCACTGTTAGAAAGCCAAGAATTCATAGAGAAGCACCTTCCTACAGAGTAAATAGCATGAGAAAGCACCATGAGGTGAGCTGACAGCTCCCCCAGTACATCACAGGCATAACCAACTCTGCAGTTTCCACTCTCGGCCTGATCTTCCTTCATCTCTTTTGTTTGTTGGCTCTAATATAACAATCCAAACACAGAACATCAAGCTGTGCTAAAGGAAATCAAAGGGAAATATTTATGAGACAAGGAAACCTTTGGTTTTTTTAATCACACAACAAACCATAGCACAGAACAACAAAAACTCACAGGTTTTACTTATTTTGATGTCGTTCCCTTACCTTGACATGACTGAAATCACCAACTTTGCTGCTTTCTTGGGGATTAAGAGGTTTGGTCTCCACTCTTGGTTTGACAACCTGCCTGAAAGGACTGGAGAGCGGGAGTCCACTGACACTGATTCCATCTGGAAAACAGAATAAATGGAATTACTTTTGCTTGTCTAATGCTATGTTTTGTTCCAGTTAATTTATATCAGTATTATCAAAGGGAGAGAAAAGACACAAAAAGTGATATTAACCTTTTATACAAAAAGACAAAACAAAAGACAAAGATTATTTGGCTGTTTCTCCCTGGACATGAAAAATAATCGAACTTGAACACACCAAAACCTCAGTGAAGATCATGGGGAAGGATGGCAACTGCATTTGAAATATCAGAACAGAAATGTCAGCGTTAATAACATAAAATTAATTTTAACATTTACGATATTAAAATAAAGACAAGAGTTTTGTGGGTTTCCATGACAGTGACCCTATCAGCTCGTTAGGATCTCTAAATTAATATCTGGTATGAGGATTTCTTTTTCAAGTACATATTGTGGAAAATGACAGGAATAGAGAAGTCACATTTTGTACAGCAACTGATACAAAAATAAATAAAATAGTTCCCATTTATAAAAGAGGCAGAATGGAAACTTAAGGTTTCCATTGTAAAAGTCAACAAAAAAGCTTAAGATAAATGGGTACCCTTGGAGGAAAGTCCCCAGTTTGGTGTTTACTCCCAGTCTGGGTACTGGCACACAGGATGGCAGCAAGAGACAACACAACAACTTAACAGTGTCTGTTACTGCCAACAAGGTGTAACTTGAAGGTAAATAAATGCACTGCAGCATATTTGGGCTCTCAACCCAACCAGGGCTACATTCTCAGCACAAACTTAAAATGTGCAAAAATTGCTGCTGAATCAAAAGAGTTAGAAGAACAAGAGAATTAAAATAATGAAGCCTTAACATACAGTAGAAGTAAAGCCACAATTTTTTATTATTTAGATTCACGTCCAAAGAAGTGCAGGATTTGTTCCTTGAAGCCGTGCAGAGCAACTGCAGTCCACAAACACCAACTAAATACAAGCAAATCTCATGTACAGCAGCAGACACATACAGCTGAACACATGGGAAACACCAAAATGTTACACAAAACCCAAACATATTTCCTAAATTGCTCCTATGAAATCTGGACGTGTTGTGGATACATTCCTCAAAAGAAGAAAGCAGAAGATGGAACATGAAAGGGTTTTGCTTCATTAAACTTCACAGGTATCCAAATGAGAAAACAAAGGGAGTGTTCCCATATTCCCTTACTTGCAATTTCCTTCACTAACTAGTTCTAAAATGCACTTTAGCCCTGATTAAGTATCCTGTTGTATCAGTTCCTGGGGGAGAGCAGGACAGGCAGGTGAGGGCACCCTGCAGGACCATGAACGAGACAAACACAGAGATAAATACAGAACCACATTTGATCACAGGCTTTGAAAGCCACTCTTCTAAAATGAAAATTAGAAGTTTTAATTAAGGAAAAATATTCTCCTCCAACTGATGAATGATGTTCACTAGTTCTATATTTAGAACAAAAACTGACACTGACTGGTGCATAAAATTGCAAATTAAAACATGAAAAGAACCAAGTATGAGAAACTGCATGGCTTTAGCCAGATTTTCCACTTTTTGTATGGCATGAGCTTCCATTTCCTTGAGAGAGGAATGGATAATACCTAAAACAACATAACAGAGACACAACTAATACCTTTCTTAATTATTTTATCCTTTAAAACCCCATCTTATTTTTATTTTAGGGGGGAATACAATAGTTTAAACATTTTCTTTGGGAAGAAGAAAGTTTTTGAATCTCTAAGTTGAATCTGAAAAAGGAGGTTTTCTAGGAAAGGAGACATCAGACTGAAAGGGAAGTCCAAGGTAACTTAGCAGCAGTTGAACTTTCTGTCTCAAGTCTGTGGCACTCACACAGAGCCAGTGCCAGGCACTTTTTTATGCTGCAAATGACTCAGCCCTTCACAGCCTGGACTGCTCAAGGCAACTTCTCTGCCAGAGGACAAAAAAAAAAAAATCATGTTCTGCTGCAAACAATTATTTTTTGTTAATGATTTTGTTTTTACTGTTCTTTGATCAGGCAGCAATGGTGGAAAGACCATGCCCAGCTCCTGTGCAGTATATTAAACAGCCAGAATGGGGGAAATCCTGCTAAAAACCTTGGTGGGCTGCAGAGCTTAATGATGGCAGGAGAAAACAGAGAGCATCAATGAAGCAGTTCACCAGAAGTCTTACATTATTGATACTTATATTTTTTGAGATTTTCTACATTTCACTTTCTCTCATGAAGTTTAGAGAGATGAAGATGCTAAATCCTCCACAGTCTTCTTTTGCCAATCCCTACTGTCAAACAGCCTGAGCAGCCTTGTACTATAAAAAGAATAATTGTCTTTCTACTCTGTCCAGAAATTTTCCTAATTTCAACAATCCACATTGAATATTTCCATGGTAACAGCCTATGACCAACACTTTTTCCATGGTAACTGCGAAAACACAGCTTGGCTTTCCAACATCCCAATCACTGCTGTCACAACAGAGCAAAATCTCTTACCAGCATTTCCTCTCTCCTCTCAAATGTTAAGTAAATTGTCAATTTAACTTCATTAGCCATTTTCCCAGCACACTGCACAGAAGAATCCCACACAATTTCTTATTTGAATGAGGGAAAGTGCATTCAGGGAGTCAAAGCCGTGGATTCACAAGGCGGTGACTGAGCCCCGAAGGAAGAGGGGGCATGGGACAGCTCCTGTGTCACACTGTGCTGTGCAAGGGTCACTGCCTTGATCCAGGGGACAAAAATGGACAAACTTTTCAACAGGTACATCACAGCTACCGAGGGCTCAAACTCCACAGCGAGGAAACACTTAAAAACTACTCCACTGCCAGCAGGACACCACAGAGGTTTGGATTCTGAGGCAGCGTCCAGGCAATTTGATATCACATGAGATGAAAACAGCGGAAGATTTTAGGCTGAAGTTCTGCTTCTTTCCAGGAGAACTTCAGACAGTCCAACAGCAGTGTGGATCTGCTTCCTGCAGGTTCCTAAACAGCAGCACAGGGACCCTGAGGGGGGCAGGAGGAGGAGGAAGGACAGAATTATTTAGCTTGGAAAAGGCCTCAGGGATCATCGAGTCCAACCTATGACCAAACATCAGCACATCAGCCAGACCAGAGCACTGAGTGCCACATCCAATCCCTCCTGAAACACCTCCAGGGATGGTGACTCCACCACATTCCTGGGCAGCCCATTCCAAGGAGGGCAGGAGGGGCTGCTGGCCCAGAGCAGGGTCCCCACCCTGCAGCCCAGGGATGTTTCCAGGGGGATTCTGCCCCTCTGCTCTGCTCTGGTGAGATCCCCCCTGGAGTGCTCAGTGTCCAGCCCTGGGGCTCCCAACATCAGAAGGATGTGGAAATGCTGGACCAATCCAGAGGAAGCCACAAAGATGATCTGAGGGCTGGGACACCTCTGCTCTGGAGACAGGCTGGGAGAGCTGGGGCTGAGCACCCTGGAGAAGAGAAGGCTCTGAAGAAAACTTAAGAGCCCCTTGCAGTGCCTAAAGGGAGCCCAAGAGAGCTGGAGAGGGACTGTTGGCACAAGCATGGATTGACAGGACAAGGGGGTGGCGTCAAACTGACAGGGAGAAATTCTTTACCCAGAGGGTGGGGAGGCCCTGGCACAGGTTGCCCAGAGAAGTTGTGGATGTCCCACTCCTGGAAGTGTCCAGGGCCAGGTTGGATGGAGCTTGGAGCAACCTGACCTAGCAGACGGTGCCCCTGCCCATGGAGGGAGGTGGAATGAGATGATCTTTAAGATCCCTTCCCATCCAAACAATTCTATGATGCTATGTCATAGCATCATAGAGTTTTTGGAAAGCACACAGCTTGATCATAACATATGAAAACTAAATGTCACCTCAACCCATTTGTTTATTTTGTCAATCCTTGCCTGACTGGAATTTCAAAACAAAAACCTCTTGATAGGCAACATCTCATAAGAACACTTTAACAGCTTTAAAGTACTTTAAACATGCAGAAAAATAGAAAAACAACTTGAGACAGGAGGCAGACTCTGCTTGCTGAACTTGAATGCCTTTTTTTTTCCCTAGAACAAGAGAACTGTATTCTGCATGAAGTAGGCAGAATTTTAGAAACTTGCTGTGTGCAGCAACTAAGAGTGGAATAACATCAGAACACACAGAATTTCAGGCAATATAATCCACTTCACCCTTCACACTTCAGGTGGGCACTGAGATACAGCTCCTCCCCTCTCTCAAAACCGTGCTCAGGGCTATCACAGGAGGTTCCCCAGGTAGCAGCACTCCAGGCAAAGTTCCTGGGAATGCATCAGCTCTGTGGCTCCCAGGAGCAGGGCACAGCCAACATGTACCAGGCTGAGCTCTTCTTTGAGACCCCATTACCTTTGAAGACAATAATTAACAATAACAAATGCACTGTAAGTAAGGATTTATGCCCTGAGGTTGCTGACCTGAACTAAAATTGGAAGATAAATATACAGTAAGGGTGAATGCAATGAAAGAAAGCAAATGAAGGGTAAAGAAATTCATAATAAACACTAAGGATTATTTATGCAGACTACATTAGATGCTACAATAAAGTGCCTCAGCAAAGGAATGGTATAACAGGGTGGCAGGTTTATTAGCTTGTATGTGCCAATAATCAATTTATTGTTATTTGTTTCATGTCTGTCTTAGCTATTTACATTGTAAAGATTTGGGGTCTGTCTGAAACACCATCTCTGTATTTGTGTAGTGGCTGATACCACTGATATAGGCTGAAGTATTATGGCACTTATATACTGTTAAAAAAATCCCACCCTATATTAGTCAAATTGTGAGACAAGATTATTTATCTAGCTTAAAAGGCAGGTGGAAGAGAAAAAGACACCTTATCTTCTGTAAGTACTAAAGCTTGAATTCAAGAATTCTGTAGAAGTTCTCAAAAATTTAAGAATATTTTTTAAAGTTACACAGTGATGAATTTATGGAGGACACAGAAGTATTTGCATTTAAAAAAAATAAAAGGAAAAAACCTCATTCACTCATTTTAACAGTACAAGCAAACTGACATCTTCAACCTGCAGAGACAAAAAAACTTCTTAGAAATGAAGTCACTTCAAAAGAATACTTGGAATAATTAAACGTTATAAAGACTACCAAGCATAGTAACATGGAAATGGTAATACTGAAACATCTCTGAGGACCACATCATGATCAGCACTGATACCATTATCCTAACAGAGTCCTCCAGGCTACTTAGTTTCTTGGAAGACCTGTCAAGAGCACATTTAAATTCCAAACCAAGTATCTTTCCAACAAAAAACCTGCATTGTCTATACACTCTGTTAGTGCTGGGATGTTTTGAAGTAGATAAAATCTGGCCATTTCAGCAGAAAAACAACAAAGTGAAGATGAAATATACACTGGTTTTGCATACCAATGTAAAAAAAAATTCAAGACTAGCGCTTCCAGAAATACGCCATTATTTCTCTGCAACTTTTTTCCCCCCAGAGAAGGGAAGGAGAAACTTAAGGCATAGATTTGCTTCACTCTCAACATGTAATTAATTAGTTCCTTTGATGAGTTTATGAATTTAAATATTCTCACACTTGTCTTTAAGTTCCCTATACAGGGAATAAATGAACATTAACATTCTACATAATGAAGTACTCGTAAATTAATTCATTAACTTTGCAAAACATTATCCCCACGTAACAGGAGCTTTTTTAAAAGCCTCCTTGCCACGAACAAGTCACCATGTACAACACAATCCAGAAAGAGCAGCTATTGTTCTTACCCCATTTAGTGTCAGGGAAATGCTGAATTTCAGAAATTACTGTATAATAGCTGGGAAGGGGAATCCATTATGCTCACAGTGTGAGAATCCTGCTGACCTTTTTAGTCACCAGGTGTCAGAGACCTCACTGCTTCAGCTCCTTGCACCTGGCTGTACCAAGCAGATCGAGTGCCTCCTCCTTCTGCCTCACCCTCAGAGTCAAATTAAACACACACACCCTGACCTTCCCAGCCAGAGAACCAAGGACATGCAGAGAAGGAGCCCTGAACCATCCAGCTGAGGGATACGAGAGCCAAAATTTCCCCAGGATTTGAAGCAAACACATCTCCTGCATAGATCTGCCAAATCCTGCTCAACTGGCTTTGAGACACAGAATCACAGAATTGTTAAGGTTGGAAAAAAATCTCCAAGATCATCATTTGTTCAACTCTCAGCCCAGCACCACCATCATGTTCACCACTAAACCATGTCCTCAAGTGCCACATCCACACTTTTTTTTTTTAACTCTTTCAGGGAAGGCGATTCCACCACCACCCTGCACAGCCTGTTCCAATGTTTTCAGTGAATAAATGGTTCCTAATATCCAATCTAAACATCCCCTGGTGCAACCTGAGCCCATTTCCTCTTGTCTTTTGTTACCTGGGAGAAAAGACTGACAACCAGTAAAATGTCAAGTAAAATTCAGCATAAATAAATGGGAAAAAACAATCCTAAACTTGTATGTGCAGTAAGAGGTTCTCAGAATATTGTTCCTGTTGAGGAGCAAAATCATGGAGCTGTGGTTCATACACTCATGAATCTCCCAACTCAATGCTCAGCAACAGTCAAAAAAGCAAATTATAAATTGTGCATTATTCCATGATTATAGGAAAGTAATATAAAACAAAATAAAGAGCACCATTAAGTCATTACAGAATCACAGAGATCACTTTTCAAATAGTGTGTACAGCCTCCCTCAAACACACAGAACTGAGAGTTCAAAAGGGACAAGGCTGATGTGTGGAACAGTTTCCATAACAGAGACAACCAAGCCCTCAAGAGTTAGAAATCTCCAGTCTGCTGTGACAATGCCCTGGGGAAACGCATCAAAGCACTGCAGGAACCATGTTTAGAAAATGTACTGTTACCTCTCCCAGGCAATACAAAAACCTGGGAAAACAAGGACACTGGTAAGTGCAAAGCTGCTAAAAAGTAATTTAGCTGTGACTCTTCCTGCCATGGCACATTGTAAAGTGCTGACAGCAGGAATGAAGAATTTTAGGAAAGAGAAACCCACCAGGGATAACTAGCAGTGCCTAAAACCAAAGAAACCATATTCAGTCCTGGAAGCTCCTGAGCTAACAACAGCTGGAGGCCAAAAGCCTAGAGGAAAACAGAAGTGTGTGCACAATTTTTCCTGCATTGTCCCACTGGAATCTGCTCTTAGGCACTGTCACAGTCAGGATATTGGACTGGATGGTCACTGACCTGATCCTGTACAGCCACTCGTGGTTTTGCTTCCTTTAATCTAGGAAAACACCCAGCATTATTCTCTGTGAGACAGCACACCACCAACACACGTCAGCAATTCTGATTGATAACTTGGGTTACTTTCCAACTGGATAAATGTGTACCATCACAAACATCAGTAATTTGTCCCTTCTGCACCGTGTCCTGATTACAAACAGCATAAAAGGAAACAATTCCAGCAGCAGATGAAAAGATATAAAAGTAAAAATTGCCTACTCAGGACATTATTTTTAAGAGACAAAAGTATTTTGATCATCATTGTAAATGTGGTTGGTCTTCAAAAGGAAAAGGTACCAGAGCTAGCCTATGATTAAAAGTCATGTCATAGCTGCCATTGATTTTTCCAGCTCTTTACTGTTCTTCCCATCAGGCTCTTACCTCCTCTTTGGAAAGTACAGCATTTGTAAAGTTAAAAGCAATACATAAAAAATAAAGTAGCAACTAAATTGCCAATATACCTAGCATCTCTAATAACACTTTCAAAGGACACAGAGTACACTGCACCCACAGATACCAAAATTCTAACAAAGCATTAATGGATCCTACTCCTTTATCATCACTGAATGAGGAAAGGTTGAATTGCTTCAGCTACACAACTCTTCAGAGAAGCAGGGGGTAATAGTATGGTAAAAATGTTTGTCAAAGATTTTGTTCATCTCTGATCCCATAGGAATTGGATACAGGTAAACCACAGAGGCCAAAATCCAAATCCCAAATCCCACAACTGTTCTACCTCCATACCAAGAAGTGTGTTATCTTCATCTCCTACAGAATACTTGGATTTTATGTTATTTTATCAGAAAAGTTCCTAGATAAGTGCAGCGTCAGAACTTTCTGGAGACTGGGCAAGTAAAGGAAATCTTATATATATGTGAAGTAAAGGAAATCTTACATATATGTGTGCATATATATCTCTATATACACATGTATCTTCTATGAAATTTCACTTGCTATCAAGGGGCATTTCCCAAAGTCTCAATTCCTTGCACCTGTGTTTTCACAATATCAGGGTGTGCTCTTCCTCCACTGTCAGCATTTTCAACAAGTTCTAAACTGAACCTCAGTGTAGCAACACTGTAGGGTTTGTGCACTTAAACCCTAAAATATCTTAAGAAGATCTTATTTTACACTAAGGAAGTTTCAAAAACAAAGAAGTCTTTCAATCATTACTAACAATTACTATAATTTTTGTCTAAATGCATTTGCCAGCTAGCTCATGGAAATCACTCCTATTCAACCTGAATAAGCTCTGCCTGTAATTTTGTTGTATTTTTCTATACTGCAAGATTACTTATAATGGTAATGCATATCTGCAAGTGGATCCTGGGAAAAAATCCAAATAACAGAGAGTTTTTAATACAGGAATATCTTGTTTTGTCAAGTTAATTTAATCAGTGTAAATATATCAGACAATTGAAAAAATACAGAGTAGAGTAATTACTCCAACAAGACTGTGTGTTTATTATAAAAAGGAAATCCTTATTACAAGTATCTGGTACTTGTAATTCCAAATAATTCTAATAGAAGCAAACACTGCGCCTTCCTTTTATTCAAAATAAGTTTAAGCACAAGAGACTTTCTCTGCAGTACAAATATTTGGGGGGTTATGCCTCACATTTCAGTCTGTCACTTTGGGCACTGCACTCAGCAACGATTCAGAATTCTACAAAACTAAATAATCAACTCAATGCTATTTTTCTTTAAAGCCCACTAATGTTTGTGTATTATTTTTCTTTATCTTCGTCATGTAATGATACAAAGAGACACCTCTAAAAGACTCAGTCAAAAATATTTAAAAATACAGCAGGGTAGGTGTCATGATGGGGAAGTTAGGCCAGACTCTCATGCCCACAGTTCTCCCAAAACTTCACCCTTCAATCTGGACAGCTCAGCCAAGGGTTGTCTTTGCTTTACAGGACACAAATATTCAAACACGAAGCCACATCACAAATCAGTTGAACACAAATGGCACAGCAGTTGGAAAAGTGTTTCCAGCAGCACATACAACCCCTCCAAGCAAGGAGAATGAAAAACTCACCATCACTGAGATCCTGCAGAAGGTTTTCTTGGCATGAAAAGTCCAGCTTCACTTTAATGTTTACAGTAAATGTAGCAACTTTTCCAGGTTTTAGAGGAAACTGGCAGAGGGTGTCTTCTAGATTCCAAGTCAAGAAATCTCCATACAGCTTCTCTGTATCAAAATAAGGAAATATTTCATGAGCATAACCCCTGCATTAAGGAAGTTGCAGTTTTGAACTGCTGTAGGGAGCACTAACCAATTTGTCACGTCCCGTTTAAAATCTAAAATATTCAGAATTAAGGTATTAAAAATAATTTAGCACTAGAAAGATAGAGAAGTTACTGGGTACTGACATTGACCTGGAATCACACAGATCACAAAGCTCAAAATATGAATTTAAGTGAAGGAGACCACTACCAGGGAAAAAAAAAAAAAAGGCACAATAGGCAGCATTAAATTCACACTTCAAATATAGTCTGCAGGGGTTCTAAAAGTTCATGAAGGTTTGAATCCTACACAGTTCAACTCAGGAGGTGTCACATGAATGCAGAGAACATTTCATCGAAATATTACATCAAATGTAATCAGCTGAAATTCTGAAACATCGTTCTCCAGTTACTTATTGTCCATGGAGAAGGCTAAGAAGACTATTGGCTTTCATCTTTATAAAGTCCTTCCTAAAAGCTGAGAAGGAGCTTTTTACAAGACCCAAACACTAAGGATGCTGCCAGACAGGATTAGTCCATGACAAAAGAAAATTTGTTAAATAAATTATTTATCATAGGTCCATATGAGATAGGGCATCTGTAATTATTAGGCCCTCCCTCATAAGCCTGACATGCCAGGAAATAATAAAAGGGGAAAACCACCCAGAATTTACTGTTCATCAACACTGGGTCTTCAGTTCTGGCCAGGGTCAACCCACTCCATCCATAAACTCATCCATGTATGCAACACCATACAATGATAAATACTACAAGAAAGTCTATTGATACATAAAATAAAAGTGATGGTTTGACTGGGAGTGTCCTAAAGATAGATTTGTTGATTTATTATAGCATGTTTTCTCCAAAGGATACTGGAGAATTGTTCTGCAAGTTCACTTAAACAGCATTTGAGCACAGCTCTGCCAAACAGGGACCACTGAAAGGCACCCAGTTCATCTCCACATCCTCCCAGGCTACTGCATTTAAGAGCAAGGTAATTAAAATCTGGTGGGATTTCAGAACCTTTCCAAAACCATCATCTAAGATCCACAGGGGAAGTAATGGGGTGGGCAGACTGCCTCAACAGCCACAATCTGGAATAAAGGATCGTTCAAAAGCAGCAATCAGAATTCCAGATTATGTCCAAATCATGTTGATTTGCACAGAAACCTTTGTTTTCCCTTTCTAGGGCAGGAGGAAACAAAGAGAATACTTTTTCCATTAACTTCTACCTAAACAATAACAGCTTTGCCTGAAATACATTCTTCTCACAGACTATCAGGTGTTGTCTTGTGGCTTTCCCCATCAAATCAATAGTACAGATTTCTTTATAAAAACAAAGATGAGGTAAAAATAAAAAATCCTCATAAGAAGTGTTTCCTTAAAGTCACCTCCACCTCACCTAATGATTTAGCTGGAACCATATCACTATTCTGATTATTTTCTTCTACTTTCAAGAAAAAAAAAAAGTAGCTTGGTAAGTATGGCAATCTCCATTCCCTTTTCCTGGTAAGTAAAAATCCAATATGCTAAAGGAATGTTCTCCTTCAGTGCAAGCAAAGAAGGACACATCCCAAGCAGTTGAGCACCAAACTGTTTCCAAAACGTGTTTTCATTAAGTAAGAGATTTATTTGAAGACATTACAAGTGGAAAGACTTTTGAAGTGAGAATAGCCCTTGCAGATACTTTCTAATTAACACCAGTAGTTACAACACAAGATCTAAATGCTTGAGCTAAAAGCTAAGCTGTAGAGAAACATCTAATTTATATTTATCTGACACTTGGTTGTAGTTTAACAATGTTGACCCTGTTCAGTAATCACTATTACAGTGAATTATCCGCAGGCTGCAGACCTTCCAGCTCAGTGGAAGGCTATTTTGGGACAAGCCTGCATTCAGCTCTTTCTCCAGTCCAAAATCTGTGTTTAGCAAACATCTTAAGTGACAAGCAACTGTTATTAGGAGCTGTAAATAGCAACCTGTTTCATCATTTTACTGGATACTAAATCACTAAAATCCTAACAAATACCAAGTAAAAGCTTAATCAGAAACTAACATCGGGTCATCTCAGGCCAATCTAACTTTTAACAGATTTTAAGGTCTGCCAAAGAAAAAATCCACACTGACATTTTGCATAGAGAAACTTGATAGGAAATTCTTTTGAGATCACAAGAACCTCAGGTCTTTTCCATCTTAAATCCCCTGGTATATCTGGCTTTTTGCTATAGTTTATTTTATAAACCCAAAATAGCTATCAGGTCTAAATGCACAGGCATTGGCATTCAGACATTTTAACTTCTCCTAGACCTCGTAGACAGAAACGAACCTGCAGGACTTGTTATGTTCTTTACAATGTGACAACACACTTCAGGAAAAAAGTTAATGCACAGAAGTAATTGTGTTCAGAAAAGAGAGAAGATGTGAGAGGAACCACCCTGCAGACACCAAGGTCAGTGGAGAAGGGAGGGCAGCAGATGCTGCAGGTGCCAGAGCTGAGATTCCCCTGCAGCCCAGGGAGGAGGCAGGGGAAGGACTCTTCTCCCTGAACAGCAGCAGGAACAACGTGTGATGAACTGACCATAACCCCCATCCCCATCTCCCTGTGCCACTGTGGGAGAGGATGTAAAATCTGGGAAAGAGGGAGTGGTGGGGTGAGGTGTTTTTAAGATATATTTTACTTCTTACTATTCTAATTTTGTTAGTAATAAAATTCAGTTAATATACCCAAGATGAGTCTGTTTTGCCTGTGACAGTAATCAGTGAGTGATTTTTCCTGGTCCTTACCTTATGAGACTTTCATAATATTTTCTTCCCCTGGCCATTTCTGGAGGGGAGTGACAGAGCAGCTTTGATGGGTGTCTGGCATCCAGCCAGGGTCAACCACCAAAACAACCCAACTGCAGTTTGAAAGAATTGACAAAGTTTTGTTTAGAAAAAAAAAAAAANTGTTAAAAAAAAAAAAAAAAAAAAAAAAAAAAGTAAATCAAGTCCTGGATATTCACAATTCTTCCTGAACCTCCAAGAAGATTTTTCTTTTGTGGTCTGGCAGATGTGTTCAAAGGCCATGGGAAGAATACAGCTGGACAGGTGAACTTGTTTCTCTACGTTTAAATTCCAGAGGTCAGTCACTTCTAAGAAAGATCAGTGAGGATTTGCTTCATCATCCAGGTTCATTCAGTGTATGTAGCTGGGCTCACCACTTGTGCTCACACTGCCTGGTGGGCTCTGCTCAAGTCCCAAGTTTGAAAACATCAGGGTTATATTTGCCCCTGAGTGGATCAAATAGTTGGTTTATCAAAGCCTTTGGACTGCACTCCCTTAACTGAGCCATAACAAGCTTCTAACAAGAGCTGACTGGAGCCAAAGGGTGGGAAGGCATCCAGCTCTGCACATGTCATCTTTCCAAAAAAAGGATTAAACGGTCTGACCTGGTGAGGGACAGTGTAAGGTGGCACAGAGTTGACCTGACAGTATGGACATGTGATGTCCAACCTACAGATGCCACAGCCTGGCAGGCTCAGGGGTGCAGTGAGGCTCTAAAAGCCATGACAGACGTGTCTATTGTGGCAGCATGACAAGTCCCTCTTGCTGAGCTGCCTCGGGATCTGTTCCACAGCACACGGTGCTGAAGGACTCGAAAACCCTGTGATGTCCTTTGTCAACTGCACAGGGGGAGCTGCAAGTTCTTATTCATCTGAGGGCCAGAGCAGAAAACCCAAAGAGTTGCACCTGAGAGTGACAGAAGAGAGGAAGTAAGGGAAGGCAAGTGTGGAAGTCTTACCCCCAGAGGTTCTCATTAACATGGCACCACTCACAACAACGCCAGAGAAGTTGGTTTCCTCAAGGAGAGTGACTGGCTATAAATGCTAACACAACAAGGGAGGGGAGTCAGGTCACTGCATTGCAACAGCAAATCCCATCCAGGAACTCCAACAACAATAAAAAAGAGAATGTTTGCCATTTACAGCACTCATCTGTGTGCTAAAAGCTGTGACTCCAGAAACAGAAAGTAGGGAAATGGGTCAGGCAGACAGCAGCTGCAAGAGATTCACAAGCAACTGCCAAGACTAAAAGAACTAAAGCAAATCAGGTGCAACAAAGGTTGACTGAAAGCTCTTTGTATTTGGCTGAAATGGGACAACAGCTTCTCATGGGCTCCTGAGCTGACAGGCAAGCTGTGGCCAGGCAGGTGAAGGTGACCACCAGCTTTCAAGGAGACCTTGAGCAGTTTAAACAGGCACATTTCACTGAGGAGTAGTAAAGAACAAGCAAGAGAACTTCTTAATGCACTGTGGACAGTTCATAAGCACCTGCACATGCTCTCAGTTTGATGTGTGACACCAAAGGTTTGTGTTGCTGTTAGAGATGGTTTAATGTCACATCCCCAGGAGTTCCATGCATGTATTCACTGACCAAACAGAGCTGCTGACATTACAAATCTTTAGTTTCCTGTTGAGTACCAGAATCCCATCTCACTGTACAGTCAGTCCATCCTCACACATTTGTATCCATTCATGGTCATAACTAAAATGGGAGAGAGTCCATGAAAAAAGGCAAAGGTTCATCCCCAACACAAGAAAGACATGCTGGACCTGTTGGCATGAAAGACCTGTTGGAGTGAGTCCAGAGGAGGCCACGCAGTTGATCACAGCCCCTCTGCTATGGAGACAGGCTGAGAGAGCTGGGGTTGTTCAGCCTGGGGCAGAGAAGGCTCTGGGTAGATCTTACAGTCCCATCCAGTGCCTAAAGGGGCTCCAAGAGAGCTGGAGAGGGACTTTGGACAGGACATGTAGTGACAGGACAAGGGGGAATGGCTTCAAACTGACACAGGGCAGGTTTAGCTCAAGTATTGGGAAGAAATTCTTCACTGTGAGGGTGGTGAGGCCCTGGCACAGGTTTCCCAGAGAGGTTGTGAACTCCTCAACCCTGGAAGTGTTCAAGGCCAGGCTGGATGGGGCTCTGAGCAACCTGGAATGATGGAAGGTGTCCCTGCCAATGGCAGGAGAATTGGAACTCCAAAGTCTTTAAGGTCCCTTCCCACCCAAACCATTCAGTGATTGATTCTATGATACTCTGCAACACTTCCATGCAATCACATTTGAAATAACATAATTATTGCATGCTTTATGTGGACCATTGGTTCTTCTATCAAGGACAGCCTTTTGCAGTGCTTTACACTGTTTCCACAGCAGTCATGTAAAAAGTCACTTTTTTTTTTTTTTTTTTTTTTTTTTCCTCCAGTAACACAGTTCAGGTCAAGCACACAGTTCCAAATACAAGGGTGCATTTCACGTCTGTGAGACAATGCAAGAAACTGAACATTCTGCTTGACAAGACTCTGAATCACCCAAAGTTCTGCTTTCAAAAGAAGGTTAAGATGATTTCCAGAGGTCCCTGCCCACACAGACATTTCTTCTGATCGCATGATTCTGATGGCACAGTTCTCACACTGTCAGAACAAATATCATCCAGTGCCTCTCAAAGCTCACTCTTACTTCTGTTTTTCTCAGACAGGGATTTAAGTGTTGCATTTCTTGAGGATGCCTGCTTATAGCTTACTCATCAGAAATTTTCCTTTTTCTGATAGACAATTATCATGCCCAATAATATCTAAGACACTGTCAGATACACAAAGGGGCTTCATTGTAAACATCTTCTATAAAAAAAGGAAATACAGGACGAACTACAATTAAAAGTTTTACTGAACTTAGAGGTGAGTCTATCAGTCCTTCTCCTTTTTCCCCACTGTTTTTTTAAAAAGTTGTCGTGGAGAGATGGTGGTTTTAAAGTTGACATGATCTCTTTTTTGACAGTGTGAACCCATTAACATTAACTGTGTAATGTTAAGTACAAAAATTCTGATTAACATATTATTCAGAGGCCCATATCTTCCACCATTTCATACATCAATTTCTCCATTTCACCTGAGTGCTGTATTTGGCCTCTCCATTCCACACATGCAACCCCTGGCCCAGGAGGAGCATGCTGGAATTTCTGAAATGAGAACAGTAAGTCATCATACGTTTCAACTCCTAAAATTATTTCTGGTAACAAGTCTCAGACTGAAAATCTATTTTGAGATGATTGGCAACTCCTGTTCTCTGAGGTTGTGGAGAAGGGGATACTCAGTTATAAAAAAATCACGAGCATGAATAGTGAAATGACCAGAAATCACAAGGTATCACACTGCATTTTAATGCTCTGCCACTGACAGAATAAAACCTGCAATAAAATAAGGTATTTCTACTGTCAGTAAAGCTTATGCTGCTCGTCACCTGCAGTTCTTCTGTTAATATCATTTTCATAACAATGCTTCAGAGGACAAACCAAAAAAAAATACATCACCAAACAAAAGCAGGATTCACCTGTCAGACTACTTTTTAAACTAACATGGACAGGGTATTTCAAGAGAATTAAGTGTACACAGGGGATGTGCTGTATTTCTTCCATAGCTTCAATTATTCTTCTAGCTCCCAATAGCTTATTTTATTTATTGCCTTGTCTTTTAAAGTCTTCTCTCCCATTTTTTTCTTACTGCTCACTGAGTGAGATAGAAACAGGCTTATTTACTTCCACTCCCTCAAGTAGGACAACATTACTGCTAATAGTATTTTATTTAATGAACTAATCAGCATATTTAGACATAAGGAGAAAATAATTTAGACCCAAGAATCTTCCTCTTTACAAGTAATTGCCTCAGGATTTTTTTCTCCAAGTAACACTGAAATTAAATCTAGATTTCCAAAAAGCAGGTGACCCTTTTAACACACAGATGGTTCTACAATTTCCTTCTTCTTACTGCATCTTCTTACATTCTCTTTCATTTCTATATTCCTACAACAAAATCAAACTGAATTCTTTCAGCTCTGTAATGGGGACTATGACATTTATTCTAAACTGACCTAAAAGAGGCATAACACAAATAATCTCCCTTTTAACAGAGAAGAAGGCAGCATTATTATTTCCAAATATAAATCAGCATACACACCCTTGGTGTTGACTGTTTTTGCTGTGACCTCCAGCTTCTCCAAGGGTTCTGTTCCAATATTCTCTAATTTAATGATGAGCTGCTGGGTCTCTCCATTGTACAGCTGGACAGACACGTTAGTGGAGATCTCATCCCCTGAAGAAGGCTGGAGTGTGTGAGCAGACCTACAGAACGTGACAAACAAATTATTATGATGAAAATGTTAAAAGCCTGTCCAAGTTACTCTATTCACTATTCTTAGAAGTCTCAGAAACTACTGAGGATACCAGATACCATTCTCCACTCCCATTTCAGCCAGGGAATTCTTTATAACCATTGAGGACAAAAATTAATAATTTATGCATAAGACAAATGAGATTTCAAACAATATAAAATACGTATTCTTAACTCTGAAAGCTTAAACTACCTGCAAAAACTGTAAGAAAAGGAAAAAGGAAAAAAAAAAAAATGAAGAGCAGGTCATTAAAAATGAGAAGGTTTAGTGGACAGTGCAGGGCATAAACCTCATGGCAGTGGATCCTGGGAAAAATTCCCTGTATGAAAGGTGGAACAGTGACGAGAAATGAACTCCTGGGAGCATGAATGAGGGAAGGAGGTTGCAGATGGACAGAGGTTCCATTCCTGACTGTATCTTTTGTACTAATGCAGAGTGGTCAGAAGGCATCAAGGATACAAGGACAAAAGTTACGGAGATTAATCACCAATAATTCCACTTCTTTTTCCAGGTATTCCTGCCATCCTTCCCTTTGATCCTATCCTTCCGTACCACAAGACAAGCAGCCTCCACAAACAGGAGCAGATTTCAGTCTTTCAGAACAGATCTGTGACGAGGACTTCAAACAAGTATTTTTTGATCATTCAGAATGTGCTGTCATGTACTGTTAGCTTTTCAGGGCTCTGAAATTTGGGCATGTGGAGTGAAAAGGAAGAAGGAATTTCTTTTTTCCCCCTCATACTCAGACAAAAGTGTCATGGAATTGCATACTAAAAAGCAAAACACATCATGTTTTCAATTACTGTATAAATGTACATTTATTTGTTAGTGATTCTCCTTCTGTATATTTTTCTCTCTTACTTTTTCTTTCATCTGTAATAACGGATCTGAATTAACAGTGCTGCCCAGACTGGATTGTTAAGATATAAACAGTGAATTCTTGGCTTGATACATTCCTCTTTGCCCAAAATCAAGGTTTTGAGCAGAACAATACTGCAAAATTATATCTGCATATTTCTATGAAATTCCATGGTTTCAAGCAGTAAAACAAAAAATTCAGGTTTGCATTCTAAAGCAAATAATTCAGATATAGATTGTCTTATTTTATTCAAGTATTGCTTATACACTCAGGTGGAAGAGCTTTTATTCAGCACGTGACTAACACTTAAATATGACCAAATAAAATCATGATTTAATTCCATTTCTCACCTTGGAAGGGAGGTGCTGATCTGCAGCCTTGGCAAAGCTGGAATGACTTCGACAGTGCAGCCATTGGTCTTCACTCCTGGCAGATTGTCCAGAAGGCAATCACTGAAGACTCCAAAAACTGAAGTATGGTACCCTGAGTTTTAGAAGAAAACACCAGTTGTGTTGTGAATTTTACTTTTTTTCTGGCAGGTCTGAAAGTACTAAGTTTACTAGTCAGGTCCTGTCAGTGCATCAGCTACCCAAACCACCACCTTTTCTACAGGAAAATCTTCTCAGGACACAAAAAAGGACTTTCAAACCCCTTAAATAACAACATTTATAAGTACATGGCAATGTACAAACAACACACGTGTTCACCTCTGCATCTGTGGCACGTAAAATAAAAGGAATTGTAAAGAGCCTGTGATTTCTACAATGAACTGCAGTAACTTCTGCAGAATTCTGTACAAGATCAACATCACAAGTCACAGCATGGACTTCATCTTATACCTTGTCACCAAATTCAGTGGTGCACATAAAATACACAAACCTTCAACATACGTTCCCTACTTCCTCAAAAAAATATGATAGGAAAGAATCCCAACTGCATCCAGAAGGATAAAACAATCCTAAAGGAAATTATTAATGGGAAAAAATATGCATGCACACACACAGACAGCTGCCACAAAAGACCACAACTTCTAAAAGTTCAATTTGGTAGAAAAACACTTCTCCACTGATTCCTTACCAGGCAATATTTATGAGTTATATCTGAAGGAAAATTGATATATTGGCACACACAAAGCTGCCAAGCACAGAAATCAACTCCTCTACTTGCAATACATTTTTAGTACGTGGAACTCAAAGGAGACAACTACACTACAAATGTTCTGAATGCTTTGATGCTATTTTGTATTTACTGAAATAGTTTCTGGGAAAAAAAAAAAAAACACATGAAAAATTGTTTTATGAGCAGACACAAAAGCACTTAAGAAAAATTCAGTGAGAACAGAGTTTCTTCAAGTTCAAAACCATCTTCTTTTAGTGTTTAGCTTTACTAAAATGGTTCTTATCCTGTATCCTAACTTTGCATTCCAGGAAGAAGTATTTAAAAATGTGATTTGGTAAGATGATTCACTCCTACTATGTGTTGAATCCATCCTCTCCACATATGCCTCCTTTTCTAGGTCTGCTCATCTTTTGTAAAAGCTCTTCAATTTTCCTCCTTACTACAAACACAATTTTATTTAGGCTTATTAATGAAATGGTATCGTGACTGCAACAGGCCATACACCCTGGCTAAATTGTTTCCACAGAAGCAATCTGCAAAAATTTCTGTAATCTTACATGAACACGATTAATTAAGGAAAAAAAAACCTGCAAGATTATCTTGTGCATTCTCAAGAAAAAGTTCAAGTAATCCTCCTCAGAAGCTTTCCAAATGAAAGCATTAATAAAGGGGAGCTGGAGTTCATTATCCTCATCCCCTCACACATGAGATACTCCAGGAATGTGATTGCTACTGCTGCTGCAACCAAGTGATTCATCAGGCTGCTCTTAATGAAGCCTGGTACAGGGAACAGATTCCCTTTTTTGCTTTTTTCTTTTACTTACTGAGGAGAACTCAGAGTGGTGAACACACACGTGGCAAGCAAAGCCATGCAACCCACAGAGGGGTAAAACTCAGGCTGTTTTGCCAACAAAGAGTGACTGGAGCCATCCCTTACCATTGACTGTGATCTGCCCTGTGGTTTGGGGAACACCAACCAGAGTCACGGGGTAGAGACCGGATTCTGCAGGGAGGGAGAGGGCAGCAGGGAGAGACTCGAATTCTACTCCAGTTGTCAAGAGACCCTGGAAAAACACATTACACAGATAAATCCATTTATGATACACACTTACATTTTTATGCTACATACTTATGTTTTAACCATTACATCAGCCAAACTTTTATGATTTATTCCAATGTACTCATAGCAGTTATTCTGGGGTTTAAGTTGCAGTGACTGCAGCGTGCATCCAAAATTACAGCAGGATTTGTATTCAGCATAGGAAAGTGTTTCAGGATCTGAGCTGGGAATTATGTATGAAAAACTAATAAAAATTTATATCTATGCACAATAAAAAAATCAGAGCTATCATCTGCATGGTGCTGTTTTGTAGCTACATTTAATTGTACCTGTGACCTTAACTTATATATTTGATAGATTCTGGACAGTGGAAATCAAACATCAGAGCAGATTTTGCTTAGTTTTAATTATCTGGCCAAAATATGTTTTCTAAGGGGAAAAAAATTAGTGTTTGCAGATAACAGAGCAAGTTTAGCTTAATCATCCATCCTAAACATTTCAGTGAGTTGGAACAATGCATCCATTTTGCTAAACTGATCCTCTCTCAAGCCTAAATGCCTGCAGTTACTCCTTAGTGTCAGAGAAATCTTTTAGCATCCAAAATTTTAAACGTGGGACAAAACAAGAAATTAAGCAGGAAAAAAAAAATCATTTAAGAAACTTATGAACACAGCATTGCTGTTCTTTGTAGACTGGGGATTTTCTTTAAGCATGGTTAATGAATTTAAAATGCTTAAGCATAGAATGTGCTGTTAAAAGGAAATTTGATTTTGGAAAGCATATAAATCCAAGTTACCAGCTGTTTTTCTATTTATTTTTATTTTTAAATAAAGATGCTACACAAAGATGTCCATCAATTAAAGCAGTAAGCACAACTGGATTAAATCTCAACTCCATGTGGATGCTTCATGAGAACTGCAAACTCTGTTAAAGAGGAACATACTACTTTTGTGAGAAGAGATGAAAAAATCATGGTTTGAGCCACAGAAAAACACATAACATACCCAAAAGCTGTAAAATCGTTGTTCTAGCAATTCCCTCTTTGTAGATTTGACACTCTTGAGACAACACCTAATTCACCCAAAGCTACTCTGGCTTTGTGGAAAGGTGCATTAGAGAACTCTGTCCTTGACACTGCACAAAATTTCCTTTCACCATTTTACTTGAGTTGTAAGTAAATACTCTGTCAAACCCTCATTTCTACTGAATTTTCATTTTCCTCCCATTTCACATGGAGACTTCAGCTGTCAGAAGCAATCCACAAAAACACAAATAAAACCTAACTTTGTCTTCCTATGTGTTCATCACCCAGTGTATCAGAGCTCTGAGAGGTTTTGATTCCCACATTAATCCTTCCCCACAGAAATGGGATGAACTTTCACACTTTAATGCTGATGTAGCCTCAGCTTTCATCACAATCCTGCTGCTTCTGCTTTGGGTGAAGCAAATCTTAAAACATTAACAAAAGATGACCCCATACACTCTCCAAAACTCACTTTTAAAACAGGTACTGAAGGTTTTTTAACTTTATTTTAGTCTCAAAACCACCAATCTATCACTTGGCCTATTATTCAAATACATCTGAATTACTCAGGATTCACCTCAACTAAAACCTTTCATCCAAGGACTCAAAGTCCTGCAAAACCAGTGATAAAAAACCCACAAACCCGCCAATATCTTATTTATCAGCTGTAGCAAATGTAAATAAACAAAACTGACAGAACCCCCTAAATATTCTCTAAAATGTAATGCAAACCATGAAATCAAAGGGAGTTTTTAGTGAACAAACACAATGCAAATGCCAAAACACCTGCACTAAGCACATACTATGCTTGGACTAGAAACTGAAGAGCTTCAAGTGCACCAATACAAAAAGGAGAAAGCAGCATTTGATTCCCCACATTCAGAGCTCTACTGTGCAGTAAAACTTCCAAGTTTTTTAAAGATACTAAGAAACCATTAAAACTCATTGAAATGGGGGAAAAAAAATCAATATAAAAACCAACTAGACTTCAGATTTCCAGACATACATTGAAATCAAGACACCCTTAAGACTTAGGCCACACAAGTTAAGTTTTAAAAGGCAGTCATGTATCTCAGAATGTCTGAACGACGATTTCAAGATCGCAATTTGCTGAATCGGACGATTCTGCAATATTTGCCCAACATTGCCCTCTGGTGCCTAAAATTCTGTAGTTTACCAGTGAAAATCTAATCAAGGCTGAAGTACTCTCACATCCATTAACTGAAACATATCAGCCACACCACCAAAAGTAGGGAAATGTGTTAGATTTCTTTTCCTGAGAGTTTTAGACGTCATTTCAAGTAATAATACTTGGTAATCGTTTAGTCATCACTTACTAATCATTTCGCTTTCTGATACTGTAGGAAAAAGTAATCCAAATCCAAGGTTTCCTCCAGGGAATGCATGAGTCACACACACACAACGTGTTTACATTTCTTTGTACTCTTATAAAACAATTTAAATTGTCTTAGAGTGAATATATGCATGCTTTGATCACAGCATGTCTTTCAATCACTTCAAATCTCATTTTAGTTTAAGAGCAACAAAACCAATTGCATGTAAATGGCAGCATTTGGGGATGCTGCTAAAATAACATGAGTATGTAACTGCTTTTTTTAGGCTTTACTTACCAATCCCAAAATGCAAGCATTCTTTTTTTAAAGTAACACGACCTCAAAGTTAGTTTTCATGCTGAACTTACTTGTGTACCATGTTGTCAAATACTTTACACAAAAACTGTCAAATATTTATTTTAAAGGAAACTTTCCCTACTATTTCTAATAAGGTTATTTTAGGCAGACCCAGAAAAATGCCAAACACAACCATTTTTATTCTTTTTCCCCCTTCACCTTTCTGTGTACATTCTTGACTAATACAGTCTCCATTAAATGTTGTGTAGCAGTAAGTAAATATTCTCTCAAGATGGCAGAAATAGTAAAAGATGTGAACTCAGGAAAGAGCAGTTCATGAAAACTATTTAAACCATCAGAAGCAAAGTTGTGGGACTGATCATATATACATATTTATCAAAATTTTAGATGGTATTTTTAAACATCAACATAGAGCTCTTGCCTAATAGCAGAGTTTTGAAGTTTAAAAAAAAAAAAAAAAATACAACAGCCATTCTTAAAGCATCATTAATCAAAATACCACACTTGATTGTGTTCAATTAAATACAGGCCCCAAACAGAAGGAGAACTACAGAACAAATACTTAATTCTTGAATAATGACTAAATATTATAAATTACAATATTCTCATGGGTTAGGGTAGTATTTTTTCATTTCTTGATATTTATTTATTCAGGATGGTTTACACTGTCTGTAAATCTTGTAGCTTTCTTAGAACAAAGGCTGTGTTTCCTACAGTAAGAGCAGATAAAATGCTTTCCCTCAATACATAACATTGCCTCAAAATTTTTCAGCTTTATTTTTTTTTTTTGCTTTTAATAGGAAACTTGATAAACAAAGATGAAAAATCAGTTAAAATCTTAGAGAACTTCACACATTTTGCATTGCATCTTCACATGTATTTTAGAAGTAGATCTCCCCAGACTGTACCGTGGTTTGCTGCTTTAAGCATTTGTCTCAAGAGACAGAATAAATCCATTGGAGAGTTCCCAGAATTTTCTGGATTTTTTTGAAAGCCTGAAACATGAAAGTCATTTTTTCCTGCATAGAAAACTGCAGTAATGGCAGTAACTGCAAGAGAAACTGCAAAAGGGCTGGAGGCCATCACTCACATACCTGAACAAGTACAGAAATCAAGATTCCTGGCAGAAAAGGCAAAGTGGTGGCGCTTATTTGCAGCTGAACATCCCATCTCCAGCTGACCTGGGCTCCAGCACCAGCATAGCAAGAATATTCTGTCTAATCCATCACAGCCAATTCTAGTTAGGCTCATTTTTGTCTCTCATTCTGCTGATTTAAGGTACCTGCTGAGTTTTATTAAAGCATTTGTTCTGATCAACCCCAAGATCTCTCCTATTTCACTTTATTGACTCACACAATTGTGGGACCCAATCACTTCCACGTTCCATGATTGAACATTTGTCATTTTACAAACACTATTGCACTTTTCAGTAAATCAGCCTTCAAACTATATGGTCCAAAGAGAAACATGAAATAGAAAAAGACAGAAAATGAACACAGAAATGGGGCAGGAATGAAGAACAGGTACCTAATCAGAGTCCCAAACCAGGAATATTCGTGACAGGAAATAAACAGTAAAAACAACAAAGATGGGCAAAGATCCTTGAGAACAATAAAATAAAACAAAGAAAATCAATTTTTCAGGGTTTATCGTCTGAGCAACACTAATCAAAGTCTTGTGCCCACAGTCTTATGTCAAGTCTAGAAATTCAATGCCTTTTACTTAAGCACACCTCAATTAACCTACACTGATTCAGCATTAATACTTCAATTAATGAAAAAGCTCGGGAAGCCTTTCCATGGGGAATCATTCTCCTTAAGAACCTGTGCTCAATACTAACTTGTTTACCATCACAACAGAAATTTAACAAACAAAGACACAGTAGGAAAAGTACCATGGCAAAAGTTGGATTTCATTTAACACGAAGTGAGTAATCTATCAGAACAACAAATCTAACCTGAAGGAAAGGACAGAATTGTAAAAAAGAAACAAGACTACAGATTTCAGGACAGTTACATATTGGTGAATGGTGGACCGTGAAAAGGACAAAGAGAAATTAAACCAAGCAATGGAGAACTCAATGAAGATTGGAAACAAGCCCTGAGTGAGCAGTCATCCTGCAAAGGTGAGGTGCTGAGTCAGGCAGAAGGAAAAAAGTTGTGGGACAAACAAGCTGAAATTGTGACTAAATGACAGAAAAGGGCATGCTTGCTATGAAACTGAATCTGTGAGAGCAAATAATCTGAAAGAATGTGGTATGTGATGAGAAATCAGACAAGAAAAAGGTATGAGGACTGCAGGCATGAGTACATGTTAATAATAAAGCACATAATTTTAAAATATTAAACAACACTCTGAATTATTAAAATGAAAACACAAGAGTTTATTCTTATGATAAAGTAATAATTATTCCCACATTCCAGAAAGTTCACAGATGAATCAACAGCTTAGGTTGGAAGGAAAGGGTAGCAGTCATCTTGTTTAGCCCAGTGCTCAGAACAGTGGTAACATTGGTGGGAGTTCAGGTTTTTCACATCCTGTTCACTCAAGTTTTAAAGATTTCTAAAGATGGAGGTCCCACATTCTCTCTGGACAACCAGTGCCACTGTATGATCACCCTCATACTTGGAAAAAGGGAGTTTTTTATTAGGGAGGGAAGTTTCCCATGGCTGCAGCACATTCCCTGACTCTCATCCTTACACTGGGCACCTCTGGGAAGAGCCCAGCTCTGGTTTTGCTGCACCTTCCCATTTTGGGATTGAGGAGAGCAGTAGGAATTACCCCAATATTCTTCTCCTCTACAGACTGAAGAGATGTCAGTGTTTCTGTCATTTGGGGATCTCCAAACCAGCCTTGGTTCCAAAGACACCTTCTCTAAAATTCCAAATCAAGGGGAACAGGCACTTTCCTCAACTTGCTACAGTCTTGATACTTCACACAAATCTACCAAAATCAACCAGTTTCTCCCAGAGAGCCCACATTAGTGCAGAGCAGAGTTTCTCCAAGCACTGACTAAAGAGTTACGTTAATCACTTCAATTATTTGCATCTGGTTTGCAAATTAATTCCTCTTGTGCTTACCAGTGGAACTGGAATTCAGTGTTAATTGTAAGACAGAACTTTATCACGACAACAGTAAAGAGAAATATTCGTGCTACTACAATTAATTTGCTCAGGAAATGGGTATTGTGCAGATCTATGCAAAGAACTGCATTCCGAGTTCTTGAGTGCACGTAAAGCACTCAGAAGGAATTTCCTCATTAAGAGATTATCCAAGTTTTTTAAATCTATAACGACATCGTTACTTATGCAATACAAATTAGACTATAAATCAAAATATCTTAATCAATTAATTCCCACAGAGACCTTTCTGATGTGCAGCTTTACAAGTATTTTTTCTATTAATTCCTAAAAAATTTGAGTAATTCTGTTAGGGTGAGAGAAAATGCTGCTGGAGAAAGCGGCGTGTTAGCTTCCAAAAATTAGTTTCATTGTGCTATTAAAAAAAATCTTTGGGCATGTTCACTTTCCATGGAAAAACACTTTATCATATGTGGTTTATTATGACTAATTTAGGTCAACTTGTTTGACTAGACACTGCAGTAGACATATCAATAAAAACAAAACCCAAACAAAAATCATGAGCAAATAAATGTACACTGATTCAATTGGCTTGACAGAAGAACGGGCTCTAAGAGATGTGATTTATTTTTAAAGCAATATTAAAGGTAAAAATATTTAACATAAAGGAAAATGCTGGATTAGAACTGAGTGGTCTGGTAGTTGGAGAACCTTTAACCTTTAAATGGTTAACAATTTTTAAAAATACTATTATTTGGAATAAAGGAAGGACAGAAAAAAACCCCACAATTTCCTTTTCTTCAGGATACACTGCAAGCAGCCAACTAAAGTAGTAGAGAGCTTGGGCTTGATCCTTCTAACCTCACATATTTCTCCAGTGGTTTAGCTCACTCCCTTTTGACATTATACTGATTTCAAATAACATAAACCACTAGGAACAACAAATCCATGAGCTGAACTTTTTATTAAAACCCAAAGCTTCTCACACCTAATTATTTTAGTTCATCAGATTTTCAAATTGTGGTCAAAATGGGAATTTGAAAAGCAAGGATGAATGCAGATTTTTAAACCACAGTAGCAAGTGTACAATAATTATTAGGTTTCAGGATATAATTATTACATGAAAACCAGTATATGTAAATCATGTAGCAGCAGTTCTAGTCAATGCAGAAATGTACAGAATTGATTTATAGGTCAGTGCCAATAAAGCATTTACACACTCTGAGTGGCAGAGATTTTTCTTTTCAATACCTCAGCACCAACAAATATGAGAAAATTAACCACGTGGTTAAACTGAGGTTATGCTGGCTTAAACCATCTTTTAAAAATATAGAAAAACATATTTGAAAATCCAAATGAGATTTTTTCTTTTTTTTTTTTTTCAGAAAATAGCAGAAAGAGAAGATTTAGAAAGATGCATACCATGTTTTCTACTCGGAGCTCAAAAGGCATAGGGTTGTACACCATCAACTGAACTTCACACACATCTCCCTGGACCCACTGGAAGTCTGCAAGGAATAATCACAGAATTAAGGCAGGAATTACCTAATCATAGTGTTATAAAAAACCAGCAGGAACTGAGCCATCAGATTGCCATGATGCTTAATATTGCTCTATAATCTTCACAGCCCAAGTCCTACTCAAGAGCATTGTGGGACACAAGCTGTAAATCCCAGGCAAAGCAAGAGGTTAAAGGACTGGAAACATTCATTAACACAGCAACAGTGCTCTAAAGACCCAACACTTAATGGCAAAATTAACTCAGGCATCAATTCAAAACCCTACTTAAACACATCCTTCATGTTCAACACTTAAAGGCTTCCACACTTGGAGTTAGGTACAGCACACATGGCCTTGATATTGGAGACTTGGATAAGAATCAACCAGGTAAGAAATAAACATAAGAGGAAGAAGAAAATTACAAGTCCTCATACCAACACAGCTGATGATAAGGAGTAAATAAAGAGACAGTGAAGTAAAATGAGCCAGGTAAAAAGATGCACTTACAGTTTATATCTCACCACAAGAGACAGGTTCAACTTTACAGGGACTTCACTCTGCCAATTTGAATTTTTTGGGGGGTTTTATAATTTAAGGAGATGTGGGTGGACTAGTGGAAGGTGTCCCTGCCCATGGCAGGGGAGGTTGCAACTGGATGATCTCTCAGGTCCCTTCCAACCCAAACCATTCTGTAATTCTGTGGTTCTGTGGGAGATTACGGAGGTCAGCAGCAGAGGTGTAAATTTCGAGTAACTGTTCAATGCAGAAAGGTTATTTTACACCAGCACTTCATAACCTTTTCAGCCCACAAGTTCTTGTCTACCTTCCAGATTTCTCAGAGTGAACCACATGCACCTGAAGTTCCGACTTTCAACTGAATGTCACAAGAATCTCCCTGCAAGCTGAGGATCTGCAGTCCAAGTAAACAAAAGGTGGTTTAATTACATTTGTTAAATAAATCATGATTATAAGCTAAATTATAACATACATGGATTAGCTTTTACTGGCTTACCCAATGATTTTAACATACATTGCTCACATTTTTACTAGGATATTAGGAAATGTTCAGTAAAAAAACTGGATTATCAATATTAAGACTTTAATGCACAGTTGAAGCCATCTGTACTCTAATTGTACATTCACAATCATTTACTACCTGATTACATTTTGCAAGCAATATTAGAGAGCTCAAGGGAGATGTACTTAATGCAAATGTTTAACTCCAATTAATGCCAGTGGAAATTAAACACATACATCCACAGATGTTAATGGGTTATATTACTGTGAAACCTGAAAAGCAAAAGTGTTGATTAAAACAAAGCATTCAAATTCACCATGGTATGAGACGTTCTGTACATTTCTTATTTAATTGCTTATTAAATGTCCATGATGTCTTATGCATTCTGCAGCCCCCAAAACAGCCAGTGACTGCTCTGCACAGGTACAGAGTTAACCATTCTGGTTTCCTGCAGCAACAGAGGCACCTGCAGCAGCCACAGCAGCACTGATGTCCTAAATCCCCACATTCCAACAACCACCACACTGTGAAATGTCTGTTCTGAAAGCACAACCATCCAACAGGGCTCTCCAGCCACAGGACTCATCCCACCAGGTTTCACTCATGCCAGTGATGTCAAACCTCTGGGAGTGGGCCAAAGCTTCCAGCTGGTGTTTGTTCCTCATGCTGTGTGCAGCAGTGGGGAAACATTTCAGGTGTGATACCTTGTGGCTGACACCTGGTGAAGCAGATTGAGGGATCCCATCGGGATCCTGAAGTTTTGGTACAAAATTCCATCGCTCAGCACTGGAGAGCCTGATTTTGTCCCTTTCTCCCTTCCAAGCTGGTTCAAAGCTCTATATACAAGCCCCACTGCTCCTGTGCTAGAACTCTTTTACCCTCTGAGAAAGGCTCATCCCGTCAGGTGTCAGCAGACCAGGTGTTGATAGATCATCCCATGGTCAAAAAACCCACATCTTCTCACTGATACCAACCTTGGAGCCACACATTAACTTGATGGATCTGGTATATTAATAATATTAATATTATTAATAATGTCAATATTCCTATTAATATTATTCCTTGCTACTAGAAGGATTGAGGAAATCACTCCCTGGGCTTCTGATCCCTCCACCAACTGTCCCAGGGCCTTGAAGTCTCTTTTGATTGGTCTTGGACTTCTCTTTGTTGTTTTGTTGCTGCCAGTCTGAACAACCAATAGCAGATGGTAATCGGAGGGTCTTTCTAGACAGGAATTTTCCAGAAACATCCCTTGCCTGAGCCCCTGAGAGACAGCAGATTTCCCCTTGAGTTGAGTCTGGTCTGCACATGGGGCCCTCTGCTCCCCTTAGAAGGGAGGGAGCCTTCTCTTAGAAGCACCCTTCCTTTCCTTTTGACAGAGGAGGTCGTGGTGCAGGGTCCAGGGGGTGTTGCTTTAGGAGGCCCCTCTGTCCCAGAAGGACCTTCACCCACCTCATCAGCTGTTTGGCCTTCTCGAGAAATTCCAGAGCCTCACCCCTGTTGTAGAAGGTGCCAGATCTACTTGTCAAATTCTGAGGAAGAGGAGGAGGAGGAACCTTCCTCCTGGCAGGTGCAGTGACCTGGTTCCATCCTTCCCCTGTAACAGACCCCTGACTAACAGGCCCTCAACTCACCACCCTGCTGGGTCCTGAGTCCATCTTCTTCTCCACTACAGAGACAGAGAGGTGACCATTCTACTCTACCCTGTGCTTGTCAGGCACAGCTGTGTCCAGTTCTGGTCCCCACAGCTGAGAAGGACACAGACAGACTGGGGAGGATCCCATGGAGCACCACAAAGGTGATCAAAGGACAGGAGAACCCATCTGATACGGAAATACTAAAGGAGTCAGATGTCCCTGGATAAGAGAAGGCTCAGGGCAATATCATCACAGTATTCCAGTACTTAAAGGGCTGCAACAAAGAGGACAGAAGCTCTTCCCTCACAAGGAGCCACAGGAAAACCAAGGGTAACAGACACCAGTTGCTCTGAAACAGGTTTTATTTTCTTACTAATTTTTTTTGTTTCAGTAAGAACAGTGATTCAGCGGAACAACCTTCCCAGGGATATGGTGGAGTCTGAATCGATGGAGGTTTATGAGGTGTGATTGAAATCCCCTGTGAAAAATGTGCCAGGGTAGTGCCACAGAATTGTTTCCTTGGGGGAAAGGTTTTGAAAGGAAAGGTAAAATGAGCTATACTTGTATCAGCTAATACAGGTATTAATAGAGCTGCCAGATTTACTAACAGAGCTGTATTATAAATTCTTGCTGCTTTAGACTATCAGCACTCAAAATCAACAAAATACTTCATGTCAAAAATCAGTAGGTTTATTTTTTATGACTAGCACGCTATTAAAGCAATTTAACTAGAATATAATTATCCCTGTTATTGTTTCCAATCAGAAAAGCTTATGAAGCTGAAAGCTGAAAACATTGCAAGACTTTCTAGATGGGTTTTGTTTCCCTTTGGTTTGTCAGCAGTGCTTGATTTCCTTTGCTGTAAAACAATAACTTAACCAAAACATGGAGTACTATCTCCGTGTAAGAAAAACAGTTCATTTGTTATTGTTGTTTTTAATTAATGTTAAATACATGCCACTAAAATATTCTCATTAATTTGAAGTTAATAAATTTCCCAGCTTCTTTCAAAGGACGTATCTGCTTTTATTTTGCATTTTCTTTTTTTCGCTAAACTTTGAAACATTAGAGGCTTTTAGCAGTGACTGCAATGTGTATATACTTCAAAAGACAAATGCTGTACAGGATCAGAAGCAGTCAGACATCTCCTTAGGCTAAATAAAAACCTAAAAGAAGAAAGTTCTCTGTAAAATGTAAATCTCCTACGGTACACAAAGCACGGACGCAAATCCTAACCAGTTCAAAAATGCAGGTTCCTTTTGTATCCATCAAGGAATAAGAATACTGCATTATACAACTGTGTGACAAAACTGGGAATAAGGTTGTATTTAAACAAAAAAAACATAAAAAGTATAGCTAAGAGATTAAATGCTGAAAATTTAATAGCGATCAAACTTTCAATAAATTACCAAGAGAAATCAAGGAAGCACTTACAGATGTTCCCCTACGTGTACATTTTTAAAATGTATCCTTTAACTAATTCTTCTTATCCTTTTTTTAATTTCTTATCCTTTCTCTTTTGAAATTGAAGTAGTGCTGCAGCAAAGTCACACTGAGCCATATCCATCCAAACTGCCAGATAATCATCCCTGCCTCTGCATATCCTAATCATTCCTGTTTCAGCTATTTATTGAAAATACACATCAACATAAACCCAATTAGAAAATGTGCATGTTCTTCTCAGGGTGAGGGATATCACCTTAATCATAATCAGGGTCCTCAGCAGGGGCACAGCCCATCTATGTTGGAATGAGGAAACCACAGAGGTTGCCTGAGAACTGGCCCTGCAGGCCAGGCACAATGCAGATGAACAAGGAGCCAAGTTAAGATAAAACATCCTGCAAACTTCTGAAGTTTTTACAGTTGGTTCTGTTCCACAGCCACACAAATCTTTTTTGTGCTGACATTAATGCCTGTGGTAGAAATTATCACGCTCGCGATACGCACAAAAGTCACAAAAAGAACTACCAATATTTGTAACTTAATCCAGGATTTCAACAAACCTCTAATCTTTTTCCAATGGCACAATTGCTGCACTGAAAAGCTTTATAATCTTTAGAAGAAGAAAATGACTAATATCCCTAACGGGGTTTATAAACTTTTTCTTGGCTGAGCTGTCCTTAAGTAAGAGGAACTAATCAGTCAGTTCATCATTGTGAGTTTATGTTAAATCAGAATAGGAAAAGGGAAAACCACAACAGCGCATTTTGCTCGGGGCGCTGAAGCTGTGGCGGCTGCCAAGCAGAGCGTGTCAGAACTAAGTTTTCCTTGAAATCTGTTTTGTTTCAGAAGGAAATAAAACTAGTTTATCTCTTCTGAAAAGTCAGTGTTATCACCTATGAGGCTTTATTCCTCTTTTGAATATGAAACTGTGCCCCAGAGAAAAAAGATTTGCTCCTTGAGGACTTGAGGCTAAAAAGCTGGTTATCTCAAACAAAAGACAGCAATGTTCAGGTCTGCTGTCCTTGACCACAGAAGATTCTCTAATTGAACAAAATAATAGAAAATACTGCAAATTATTCTTACCTATTTTCTTACTTCGCTCTTCACCACGACTGTGTGCAATAATTGGAGAATATATGAAGGGGCTTTTGGTTGACACATTCTGACCAAGTAAACTTTTCATTTTGTGAGGTCGCAGACTGGTTGGGAGGTTCAAGAGCTTCACAGATCTGTTGAGTAAAAATAATTTCTAATTATTTCATTTATTCTATTTTATAATGGATGGCTATGTTAAAAATGGACTGATAAATATGAAATGTCAGTCTGAGAATAAAGTACCTGAAATGGAAAATTTGAAGCAAACATCTGCAATACAAAAGGAAGTAACACTAACCCAAGGAAACTGCAGTTTCAGAAAGCTCTCGGAAAACAAATAAAAAGGGAAAAAAATCTTCTGTAGAAACCAACAAAACCAAAACTAGCCAGATCAGTGATTTGAAATCCAGCTATTAATTTCTGAGTGCAGACTGAATAAATACACCACAACTCCAGTGCAGAAGGCAGCCAAATATTTAACTTAAGCCCAGACTACAATACAGACAAGATTTCACTGGACAATACAATACCAATAAAGAAACTTCTCCAAGGTGAATAAAGCTGATTTTAATACAGTGAAAATGCACAGAGTTGCTGCTGGAAGGAAGGAAATATCCCAGAAATTTGAGTGGGTTTGTTAAACAACCAGAAAGCAATTACAAATAGACAGAAAACAAATAATTTATTAGATTACATCCCTGGTAGACCCAATTCCCTACAATACCATGCAGGGAAATCACTGCTCTTCCAATGCTGAGGGGAAGTTACAGACTAAATTTTGGGCAGAAGAACAAGCAATAGATTAGTGGATATTCAGTAAAATCAGCAGCCTTATATAAAACTGTAGGACTCCTAATTACTGCTAGTCAGGAACTCAGCACAATACAGAACAGATATATCAGTATCACATTAATAGCAAGTAGACACACACAAGAAACCAAGATAATGTGTTTCTGCTGAAAAATAATGAAGCTGTAAGAGAAACACTACACAGACAAGTTCTCTCTGTGAAACAAAATACCTGATAAGAAATTACTAAATAACACTAAAAGTACTTTGGAACAAGAAATAAATCACATCCCTATATTATGTGTTGGTGATACTTAGTGGCAGCATCAAAACCATATGTAAAATCACAGACAATGAGACTGAGGAATAAAAGAAAACTGTAAGAAACTCCTGATATTTCATATTTTAAAACCTTTTCTGATAGAATTTTGTTAAAAATTAGAATGCAACTTAAAGCAAAAATGTGAATTATACTTATTTGAGGAAATAAATTTTATAAAGAGCTAATAAAAATGGATATTATTTTATATACAGAAGAAAGTGCTTTGGCTCCTTCATGGTTATTATATAAATAGTGGTGGATAACCTGCTTTACATGAATGCATGACAGTGGAAGGAACATTCCTCAACCACGTATCAGAGAGCTGTACCCTCACAGGTCAGACAGAGAACATGGCAGATTTTTTAATTCCTCTGTGTGAAAAGCTTCAGTCATTTCCCCTGGCCTGACACCACGGAATGCAAATGAGTGACAATTAAGAATTACTAATTTCACCAGCTACCCAGAAGATCAAAATCCTGTATTTGGAAAATGTTAATTAAAAACAACCTTGCTTAGAGGGAAAAGGAAAAATTTTTTTTTTTAAAAATCCCCACTCTACTAAATAATCAGAGGGAAGGGAAAAAAATGGCACTGAGTAAATTTGAAGTAGTAAGAAAAGTATGTAAGGACAACTAAAAACTGCAGTGGTGAAAAGGAGGAAAAATTTCTGCTTTTAAGTATGTTAGTAAGACAATTACCTTTAACACAGGTAAATTATAAAGATGGGAATAGTGCATTTTTATCTGAGAATATATTAGATGATGATTTCATAATGAATGTGAGCAATGGAATATAAAGATTTTGCCAAGCCAAATTCCTTTTATTGCTTTTTAAGTGATGGGGAGAAAAGGTAACAGTGCCACTGTGTTCCTATTTCAATGTGGCATTTCCATGTCTGACAGTATTTTGATTAAGAAATCCACATCCAAAATAAGCATCCCACATTAAATGGATTAAAACTCGCAGACCATGAAATGCCAACAGTAAATAGAAGTCATCCCCAGCAGTAAATGTGTGTTTCTAGAGGGCTCTAGCATGGATTGAATCATAAGCTGAGGTTATTCAACACTGATCAAAATGCCATTACCACACATTTATAATTGTCACAAAAATTAGCACGATTTAGCCCAGAGAGCTCTGCAGTTCTGCAGCACAGCAGGTTCCCAGTGGGCTGGGCAGCTCTACAACACCAGATCTGCTGGGCAGATGTACCCAGAGGCTTTATATTTAAATACAACTAACATTTTATTGGAGTATGAATTTTTATTACTACGGCTTTTATAGAAATTTTAAAAGACAAGAAGAAGGAGGAGAGGAGCAGCAATTCTTAAATGTTACATAAAGCTGATGCTGGGTTCCTCACTCCATGGCAAAACAGAAGGAACTATTCCCAACATTCCAAGCACAGCCAGATCAAGACAAGTTGAAAATATAAGTGAATGTGTTTGTCCCCTTCTCTCAGCATATAAAACATTTTAAGTGACACAGAGTCTTTCCCATTGAAATTCTGGGAATCTGTTGCCAAAATCTGACTGGCCTCTTCTTCCAGTCTCCTCTCCCAGGTAACAACCAACCAACAGGATAAGATGGAAATGACCTCAAATTGCACCAGGGGAGGTTTAAATCCGATGTTAGAAGAATTTTCTTCATGGAAAGGGTTGTCAAGCACTGGAAGGGGCTGCCCAGGGAGGTGGTGGAGTCACCATCCCTGGAAGTGTCCAAAAAATGTGTGGATGTGGCATTTGAGAGCATGGTTTAATGGTGAACATGGTGGTGGTGCTGGGTTGATGGTTGGACGTGATCACCTTAAAGGTCTTCTCCAATCTTAACAATGCCATGGTTCTCTGATTCTAAATGCATGACTCCTACAAAAAAGATTCAATCATCATTTGCCCCATTTTCTTCACTATTCAGCATACTTTTTCTGAATTATTTTTCCTTCAGAAAGAAAATATTTTATTTCAGTTTTCTATTATTGATGCCCAGTGGCTGCTTTCTCTCTCTCTGACTCTCTCTAATGCTTCGTGCCAGGCTTTAACCTAAACAAGTTATTATTCATTGGCCTGACTGCATGATATGCCTGGGCACAGCAAGGAACTGAGATTTAGAACAGGCCAGTGAAGGTGCCAGCTTGAAAATGCAGCATCTGGAAAGGAAGAGTTACAAAAAGCATCAGTTCCAGCTGAGTTCCAAGGCCCGTCGATGGAGACTGCATCCAACTCGTGGACCTTCAGTACTGAAGTGATCAAGTATCCAACTAAAATCTCAGCTGCAGCAAAACACTTCCCTTCAATTGCGTAAGAAATTCTTGAGGGACAGTTCTTCAAAAAACAAAACTTCTCTCTTTCTGAAACTAAAGACCACAAAGTATTTTCTGGTCAACGGCTCTATTTTTGCTGAAGAACTTCTCAAAACAATTTGACATTTTGACATTTTTCCATGTTCCTGTGATCAACATGCATAAAGCAAGATGACTGCATCCTTTCAGTGTCCTTTAAAATTTGACAGGTACTGTGAAAAAGTTAAAGATTGTGTTTTGGTCTTACTTCACAATAGGCAATTTGGTGAAGGGAACAGGAGGCAGCTTCAAACCATCTGGAAGAGTGATGACTTCCATTGTCCCAGGGCATTTTGCCGTGTAGCTTTCCAAGCTCTGCGTGACATCTTTCTTTTCTAAAAAAGAAAAGAAAGTTAAAAAATTATTTCAAACTCGCATCTAATTAAGATGAGGTTACAGCCCTTTTTTGTACAAAATAACTCTAATGGCACGCCAGCTAATTTCTGCATTCAGCACTTGGAGTTATGCTCAACCTCAACAGATGGATCAAACATAATTAAATGACCTTAAGCAAGAAAGTTTTCTAGATTTCTCAGAATTTTTCAAATGCCAGTCCATACCTACTTTTTGTTAGGTTTTTTATTGTCAAAATACAGGTTTCTACAATTTCATCTATTAAATCTACATATACAAAACAATCAGCCTCACACATATTAAGGTTATTAATAATAGCATTGTATGGGAACAAGCCCTTCTCTGAAACATTAGATGAAATAATATCAAAGGCAATGAAGAGAAACAAATTACTTTTGATGTTAACTTGTGTGAAAACGATCTAATCCTCAAAATAATTGTACTGCATCATGCTACTAAATCATTAACAACTGGTAAGAAAAATTTTCTTTGGTTTTGCTTAAAAATACAAGAACATTCAAATGAATATCTATTACTTGGGTTATCTTCAAGAATGTAAAATGATTGCTTATTAGTTTTATCCAGCAATTATTTTCAACGATGTATATAATTGTTTCTTCAAGAAAAAAAAAAAGTCTATTTGGAAATATACTGCTTCAACAACAAATTACATTTGATCTTTATGGTACTTTCCAACTCAAACCATTCTATGATTCTATGATTCCTATTTTTCTGATGAAATGGCAGTCTGCAAACATAAAAAAGCCTGAGAGTGTGTGTTTAGAGGGAAGAATAAGGCAGCTGAAAAGACCTATGTTGTTTTAAAATGAATATTCATAGAATGTTGGAAGGGACTTAAAAGTCCAACCCCCCTGGCATGGGCAGAGGCACTTTCCACTAGACCAGGTTGTTCCACGTGCGTGCTACCCATGAAAACAACTATTCAGTAACTAAACTGTTTCTAGAAAATACTTAAAAGATAAAATGCTCCACGATAAAACTAAGTAGGAAAGGGGAGGGTGACAGCAAGTAGTTATCAGTAGTAGTACCAAAAAAACTGCTTAGACAGGTGTATTGGGTTGTGCAGCAGGGTTTTGGTAGCAAGGGGTGGCCTTTGGGACAAGACACCAGGGGTATCTCCACGATGGAGCCCATTCCAGACAACCCCAAAACAAACCTGCTGCTGCCCAAAGCTGGGCCAGTCAGTCATGCTGGTGGCACCTCTGTGAGAACATATTTAAGAAAGGGTAAAAAATGCTGCATAGCAGCTGTGAGAGGGAGGAGTGAGAAAAATGTGAAAGAAACATATCCTGTAAACCCTGCCAAAAATACCAAAACCTGCCCAAAACACCATCTTGGGCCTTGAAAAGCGCAAACATCCAGCAATGCTTGTGCTGCCCACATCAATCCAGCTTCGTTTGTGAATTCTACAGCCATGAGTATACACTCCTTCTAAGCAAATAAACATTGATTGCAATCCCCTTCACTATGGAATTAATGGCACATAACTGACAAATTGCCTTCCTTGTGTCTGTGTTTCACTGAACAGGCTCTTGAGCCATTCCCCACATTTTAATTGCCTGTAGGAAATGTTCCCAAAACCACAGTAATTGGACATCCACGTACACTCAGACCAGCAAAGCACAGCCAAGGTTGTAGTGGTTTAAGACTGAGTATTACCACCAAAATTTCAGGTTATTTGCCATATTATGAGCAAGGGCACCTAGTGCAAGCAGAACCCACTGAGACGGAAATCTTCACAACTACCAGGAATGATGAAGACAATACTACAGCATGTGCTTAATTGTGCTTGAAACCAAAAGTCTGTCATTCCAGAGCACTGGCTTTCATGCCCTAGTGTGAAACACTGTCAGTTACTGTTCTCAAAGAAACCAGGATGTCATTTGCACAAACAATTTGTTTACAGATTTTTGAGCTGCATGGTCATTTCACAGTAGCAGCTCCACGCACTTTCTGTGAAGACAAAGCTAAACCAAACGATTTTTCCATGTTGATGTGGTGTGAAACACAGCTTTAAACACGCTGCTTCCAGGCCAGCAGCTCTGTTCCTTTTTTTCAGCACCACATCTCAGCCAAGATGCTGAAGGAATCCACATCTGCAGGACACAATGAGACGTTATTCATGATGCAAAGGAGCTGCCTGATCCTGCCCAAGAGCCACTTCTGAAAGCAAACACTGGAGCCTTCTCCCTCGAGGAGCACCTTGGCTCCCTGACCTCTGTGGCCTAATAGTTGCCAAAAACCTGCTACAGCAGACTGCAGCTCTGAATTCTCACAGCTTCTGCCTGCCTGTCATTGCATTCTGATAGAACCTCCTGGGAGGATCCACTGAACTCCTCAACCTCCTTCCTGACCCACAGTTAGATTCCTGTGACTGTTATCACCAGCACTTATCTTTTTGAAAAGAAGAGACAAAAAACAGCTGCTCTTGGAGGTCTTTACCCACCTGGTGCCTTCATGCTTGTACAGGTCAGCAGGAAGGCAATCACCACTTGATCCTGTGACCTGTGAATTCACCTCAACAGCTTTAAAAGCCTGTCCTGCAGCTGGGAGCACCACTGGATACCCTTGTGTAGGTATTAGAGACTCATTTGTAGAGTGAGGAGTGACAGCTTATTTTCTCATCTGGAATAACTGTGTTCACAATTTCTTTTTTTCCCCTCAGTTTCTCTCCAGACTCACTGACAGACCAGGATCACAGAATGGCTGTACCCAAATAAAGCTGAGCAAAGCCACTGTCAGCACTGGCACTCGAGCACATTGTGCTCAGTTTGTTCAGTATAACTCCACAGTAGTTTCCCCATTCCATACCAAATTGGTTTTGACTGCTTCTGACAACTGAAAATTTTGCAAGTCCACCCATATTCTTGGAATTTCATTGCTTAACTACTTCACATCAACATAACGGGCATTGGTTTTGTGTCCAAGCTGCTTCAAACCTTCTTCTAATGTGAGAACACAAAAATCTGAGAGCTTCAGGTGCACAGTTAGAAACCATTGGTGATTGAAAGCTACTAAATGTGAAAAAGACAAGACTTTCAAGTGCTCTTCACAGTCATGGGGAGCAGTATTTCACAATAATGGAGCCACTGAAAAATCAGACCAGGACAGGACAGAAGGTCAGTTATAGACTAACATTTTTAAGCATTTTTAAGTTATAGACTAACATTTTTAAGTAACTGTGATTTAACAGTATCACACAAACAGCAGTTCATGCCTTGGCAGATAACACAGAAAACGAGAGGAACACAATTACTGTGACTGTAGATTTTAGCTCTTTAAGAAATTTAAAATATCTCTACTTGGGTTCAGTCAGTACCCATTGAAAACTAAAGCAAATAGTAAAAATGTGACATTTGTTCTCTGGCAAACAATTGGTTGATGTTGTGTTGATCAAGTCGTGGTGTCCCTTGTAGTACAACCTAGAGCCAGGTACAATAAAGAAAGGGAACATTTCATGTCTGACCCACCAATCACACTGGAACAACTCAATTTCCTTATGCAGCTCACTAAAATATTGAAAACAAATAGCTAAAGACCTTCTGACTTCAATTTTACCTCAGTGATAGGCCCAGAATCAACATTTTAACAAAAACTCTCGTTGCCCTGGGTGCTTTGTGCTGGCTGAGCTTTTTTCTTCTCCTTTGAAAACATCAAATAATGGTCACAAAGGGGAACTCTGAGGAGAGCTCCTGCAGCAGTCCTGACCCAACTCTCTCAGGACAAAGACTCAAACACCTCCTTAACAAATTAATAGTAATATATAACAAGACAGGAAAGTCAGTCTGATGACAGAAGAAAAGCAAGAGAAAAAGTAGTTTTTGCACCCATAAATATACATATGGCCTTCCTGTGCCTTAAGGGAGCCTACAAAAAAGGTGGTGAGAGGCTTTTTACAAAAGCATGTAGTGACAGGACAGAGGGAAATTGATTCAAACTGACAGAGGGCAGGTTAGGAACAAATTTACTGAGGGTGGTGAGGCACTGTAACAGGTTACCCAGAGAAGCTGTGGCTGCTCCAACCTGTAGGAGTGTTCAAGGCCAGGCTGGACAGGGCTTGGAGCAATCTGGTCTAGTGGAAGGTGTCCCTGCCCATGGCCGGGATGATCTTTGAGGTTGCTTCCAGCTCAAACTATTCTATGACTCTGTGATATTTCCTTCACATACACACACAAAGAGTGGAAATTACTTGCTGAGCCCTAGAGAAGAAAAAGTCTGTGTCTGCTTCCAGGGGCATCTTGAGTCTCACCCTGCCATGAAGATGCAGTGTACTCTTTAAACTGAAGAATTTCAAGGAGGCCACAAACTAGGTTAAGACCCTCACAAAAGCTGCAGCAGAAATCGAGTGTTCACAGACAGCAACCACCACACACTTTGCACCCTGCAGTTAATCACAGATTGCAGGACGTGCACAAAGCTCTCCAGAGCCTTTCAGGCAGTGCCTGAGCTCTGGTTTGGGCAGATGCAGATGGACAGGGAGTATCCCATTAACATTATCAGGGCATCCCTTTCTGTCATGGTCTGACACTGGCCGAACACTGGGCACCCACAACACCCACTCACTCACCCTCCCCTGCCACAGCTGGGCAGAGGCGAGAAGGGAAAAAACCAGAGGGTTCATGAAAAAGGACCGGGAGAAAACACTCTAAGGACAAAGCAGGCTCAAACTTTAAGGTACAAAGTGATTTATTACTAACAGAATCAGAAGAGGATAAATGAAAAGTAAAATAAGCCCTTAAAATACCTTCTCCCCCCCAGCCCCTCCCTCTTCCCACCGACAGCACAGGGAGACAGGGTGTGGGGGTTTGGTCAGTTTGTCACCCAAGTTTTCCTTCCACTGTGCAGGGAGAGGAGTCTTTTCCCCTGTGAGACTGTGGGGTCCCTCCCACAGGAGACAGTTCTCCATGAACTTCTCCAGCATGGCTCCAATCTCACAAGCAGCAGTTCTCCCAATTCTGCTGCAACGTGAGTCCCTCCCACGGGCACACAGTCCTCCCAAAACTGCTGTGGCATGGGTCACTCATCCATGGGCTGTAGTTCTCCAAGAACAGGCTGCTCCAGCCTGGGAGCAGGGCCCCTCTCTCCACTGGGTCTCGCACTGGATCACAGCCTCCTCTGGCATCCACCAGCTCCAGCGTGGGCACCTCCCCACAGGCTGTGGGTGGATGTCTGCATTCCCCGTGGGCCCCATGGGCTGCAGGGGCACAGCTGCTTCACTGCTGTCCTCACCATGGCCTGCACAGGAACCTCGGCTCCGGCACCTGAAGCACCTCCTCCCCTTACCTTGGTGTCACCATGTCGTTTTCCTCACATGTTCTCACCTCCTTCTCCTCTTCTCTGGCTAGAAAGAAACTGCATGTGCCACACTTTGTTCTGATTTTCTTCTTAAATCTGTCAGCACAGAGGCCTTACCAACCTCTCTAAGTGGCCCAGCCTTGGCCAGCAGCACGTCCATCTTCAGAGCCATCAGGGACTGGCTCTGCCGGACATGGTGGAAGCTTCCAGCAGCTTCTCACAGAAGCCACCTCTGTGCCCCCCTGCTACCAAAAACCGGGCCCTGCCAAACCAACACACACCCCCCTCCCAAGCACAGCCAGGCCAGGGCTGGGAGAAAAGCACCTCGGCAAGAGCTGCACGATCAATCCACTCCTGCAGCACCTGGGCTGGGTGACAGCAGAACAGAGCAGCTCCTCTCATCTGCAGGCAGCACCAGCTGCTTCTCCATCCCTTTAACTCAGATAGGGGTTGGGTGATGGCATTTTCTACCGGTTTTGTAAACAAAAAGCACCTCCAATATTCTGAAAAATACATGGAGCAAGTAAACACGACCTCAGACTGCTCAGAGGTCTGATATTTGACCAAGCTGCTTTGAAAGCAACACAGGAACCCTGGATGTTCATCCCAGTACTGTCTACTGCAAGAAATGTGTGTGTTTTCCCCAGACTCTAAATCTGTTCTTATGGGGAAAATCAGAAAGGCACTGGCAGACAGCAGAGAGTATGAATCCCATTTCTTTAAGAAATCAAGCAACATAAATCTCTAAAGAAACACAGCAGAGACTAATAAAATTCACTGTTTGACACAGAAAACAGCAGAAACTACAAGAAAATAATTAATCTCTGCTACCCAGAGAGTTAGACCTGCTTTCATGAACAGACCATCATGCACTATATCAGAGACTGACTCCTTCCACGTAAAGGATTCAGTTACTTGCTGTGTAATAGCCCATCTTTGAAAAATAAGTTCTCAGTTTACTACTAACGTTGCAGGAAGGGGGAAGAAGATAATATTTTAGACACAAATAAAAATAGCTGTCTTATAGAAGATTTTTTTTTAAATTGACATAGCTGAAGACAGAGTTCATAAAGACACCATTAAAATTTCAGTGTCTGGTTCTCCACCATATCTCAGAACTTCAAATATCTGCATAATTCAACACTAAAAAATGTATTTTGTACACACAGAACCAGTATATAAACCACTGAAACACAATAACAGTTTTTCCATTTTTAGTAATACCAGGAGTCTTACCTTTACAAAAAGTGGAGTAAATTCAGCATAGATAATATCTATAAAAATAAAGTTAAGGACTGTTGTAAAGCTGCTTCTGAGCAAGGTAGGATTTGTAAATATTCACAGATACAATGGCACAACTGTTAAACACATCTGATTCTGGATTTTGCGTGGAAGAAGCAGAGACAGAGGATGGAAAGAACAAAACACTGATTTCTGCAGAACATTTTCCTCCATATATTGTTATGCAAAGTCACAGGAATTTGGCCAGAAAGGTTTATCAGGATACAAAATTTCAATGCCTGCTTGAGAAAAGGATGGTTCAATTGTTAAAAAAACTGGGAAACTGTCTGAAAACTTTAAATGAAAACACGACAGCTCTCTCCCCTAATGTACAGTTGAGTTTTCCCATCCTTCTGTAAAAACATCTCTTCAGTATCACTCCTATCCTACTCATCTTTTCTTAGCACATCCCATCACCCTCAATGGACATCATATGGGGAGTTCACTAAGGTACATGGATGATCCATTTTTAAACACGGATATTTCTTTTTCCATATAAAGTGCCAATTTCAATAGCAGCCTTGACTCCAGTGCTTTAATTTGAATTTAGGGTGAGAGAGCAGTATTGAGTCTGTTAAATGTCATATAAAATGTATTTGAATTTTAGTAATATAGCACCTCCTAAAATAGCTTCCTTGAGTACAAAAAAAATAGCACTTAATAATACAGCACAAATTCTTCATGTCTTCACCTTGCCAATTAAAGTAGATCTTCCCCAAAGGAATATTTTTTTTCTGGAATAAAAACCCTGCAGTGTGCCTCCATTTGCACACCTGTATCTTTTCCCTCAATTAATTGAGGAAAATCAGACTTCTTCAGGATCAGAGGTACCTACAAGAAGAAGGGAATTTTGAGCTAAAGCTCAGGAACTTCATTTTGCTCACCAGTGACCTTAAACACATTAATAGAAAACTTTTGTCATAAAAAAGCACTATTTTACTGTAGTGATTGATCTGCTGTTTTATCTATGAATGTGGCTATGGCATTGGCTGGAGTTTTTTCTGTACCTCATTAACACTCAAATTTAAGCAAAGATAAATCACATGTAAAGACCCTCAGGTTTGTCTGTAATGCTGAACATTTGATTCACAATACATAATTTTTTCTTTCATAAAACATATTACTTAAAACATTGTTGCTTTTTATATCTATGAAAACAAACTCAAATCTTTTATTCCCATTGCTAGTTTACTCCATTTGACTTATTCATTCCACTTCAAAAATAAAGAAAATCACAGTTTGAAAGACATGTCTTTTAGGAAAATAAATGACTCTTTCTTAATAAAGCAGTTTGAGCAAAGTTATTAAATTTAAGTCAGCTTGTCTCTAGAAAACACAAATTCCAGAGAGAGATTTTAAAAGAGTGGGAGTTTAAAAAAAGCAGCAAAAAGTGTTGTGGATAAACAACTTTTAGGGGCAGGAACACAACAGGGAAAGTCATGGTACCATGATGAATAAGAGTTAAGTGGTTTCTGTGGAGTCTCCTCCTATTTCATATACAATCTCCCAATTCTTTTATTCCAACCCATCAGAAATAATTTCCAGTCAGGCTTTTTTAATGTATTCATTCTTACACCACACTGTGCCACTGCTATCCATCAACCACACGAGCTGACAAATCTGCTTAATTACATTTTTATACCTATATATACACATACACTTATTTATATAGATGTGTACAGGTAAGATATGGTACTATGCTGAAGCTGTAAAATATTTCAAAGTAATGGCTAAGAACTACCAGGCTGCTATAAATATTCCTGGGTAATTATATTGAAGATTTCCATCTTCATCCTGAAATCAGTTATTTTGAATATTACAAGACCAAGTAAAGTAGCTCTCTTTTGAAAGGTTTATTGGTTGGGCAAAACCAACTTGCAGGTACTTTGTCAATTAAAATACAACACAGTGCATTAAAACCAGTTCATCAGTATCAATTATATAAACCTCACTCCAACTCAGAAGTTTACATCAAGTTTTAATTTGCATTATACGCTCTGTTCAGTCTGATTAAAGCATCATTCTTTTCAGCCCTTGCAATCAGTAACATTCACCTTTCTAAAAATGAATTTACACACTACAGATGGTCCTAGGAGAAACGCTGCCCTAATTTAAATGCAGTTTTGAGTATCTGAAGCATTGCAGCACAAAAGAGAAGCTGTAGAGCAGAGCAGTTGGTGCCCACATCACACAGCTTCGGGGGATTACCTCTGACAGCAGCAGCAGACTCCCTAGGAGCAGGTTTCCAACACAGGATCTCTTATTCTCCACTCTCAAGTAACATTATCCCAACCAGGTCTACTCTAGAAACTCTTCTAAGTAACTTTGGCTCAGCAACAAATTGTGATATTGTCATTTTTGCCAGTTTTCTAATAGCTTACAACTGTTTTGGTAAGTGCTGCTTTGGGCTGGGGTAGAGTTAATTTTCTTCACAGTAGCCAGACTGGGGCTGTGTTTTGGATTCGTGCTGAAAACAGTGTTGATAATACAGGGGTGTTTTGGTTATTGCTGAGCACATGACTGGGACTCTCTTTCCTCAACGCCCTAAACCCATTCACTTATTGTTTCCATCTCTGCTAATCATTAATTAATCAATGTACCAATAGATGTTGTTGGTTTTGGGTTTGCTTTTTTAATCACACTCATTTAAATGCTCCATCACTCCCTCAAGTCATGCTTCAAGGATGTTCCAGCCTCTTCCTATGAAATCACAACTATCCATACACCTACTGTTATTTACTAGAGCTTCTTATAATGCACCCAGTACTGAGGCCAAATTTAGTGAACTCCAGAGGGATTCAAAGGATGGAATTTGGTTTAATTCACTTCAAGAGAAGCATCAATGGCCAGGGTCATACAGTAAGTACTAAAACAGCCATAGATGTGTAAGGAGAGTGATGAATTTTGTAAAGAGAACCACTGGCATGGCCAGGGTCAGTTGGAAGAACTTCCATCTCTCTCTGAACTCTTAAAAAAATAGAGCAATGCACTTGTCATTTGTAATTTTAAAGTGAGAATAAAAACAGTTTAAGAAATTAATGGCAACTGTAGGTCAGCTGTTTAAAATTAAAATGCTTTTAGCATCTTTGAACCTTATCTGGTACCTGAAATTTATTACTACTCATTTTACAGTTCAGATCACTTCCTACCATAAACCACTTCTAATTACATTTCAAAATAATTTCACAGATTTATTCTCTGTAGAGGAAGGACTAGCCTTGGAATCTTCCTTCCGAAACAGAAAACCTTGATCCAAATTTTCTGATACAGCTCAATCTTCCCTGGGTGTCTCTTTCCATACCTCAATTATCTTTCAGTTCTGGCAGGCTTCCTGCTTCTGTGTGAAGTTATTACTTTTCATGAGTTGAGCAAGTTACACCTCAAAATCTTTTCTGGGCTTATGTCTTTATTCGTAATATTTATAATCTTGTTTCCTCTAACCTAAATATGAAAAACAGGGGGGAAAAAAAATCAGCGTCATGAGAATAGGCTGGAGAAATGGCAAACAGAGGGGAGAAATGGTGAGCCACTGAAATGAGCTGAAACTCTCAATAGCTCTGGTTACAGCTCTGTAAACATGGGGAAATGAGAAAGTCACAGGAAGACATGAACAAGAGAACAGGAGGCAGCGAGGTGAACAGAGAGTCACAAGTTGCTCCAGCAGTCCCTCAAAAAAAGATGCAGTTTTAAATCATTCCATGGCCTAAAGTTATTTACAGGCTCACAGGTTATTCTTATCCCCTGCTCCAGTGAAATCCATTTAGTCCCATCTCTGTGGGAAAGTGTAACCCACCAAGTGCCTGTGCAGCTTCACTTCATTTTCCCAGGTTTGGATAGAAATTCATGACAACGTTACAATTTTAAGTAAAGATCCTCAGAAATTGAGTCTGGTCCTTACTGCTGCTTGGCAGGGGGGCTACAAAGGGTTACACTCAAAGCCATTTCCACATTCACTTTTGGTCTAGCTGTCAATTTTCAGGAGCCCAGTTTAACATTCTTCCTTATTTCCCATAGTTCTACATAGCAATTTGAAATTTAAATGACACCGAGGGAATGCATATGCAATCTGCTCTATAAATAAAAATGTCTGAAATACTGCATAATTTCCTCTTTCAAACTGCAAGATCGAAAGACATATTTTAAGAGTTGTAAGACACCATGTCTGACATCATCAAATTACACTCAGGCCAGGCTTAACCATAATTTCTGAAGATAAACAAGGGCTGGGGTGTCTGTCTTAGATCAAGCTCATCACATCTTTGCAAAAAGCACAACCTCACCCTGGCAGCTGACATCTCACCCATCACCTGAGCACAGCAGGCTTGAGAGGAAGAGGTTCTGAAAGTGCTCTCAGATTAATGGTGTGAAGTCCCTCAGCTAGCAAAAAGTCCAAGCTGTCAGGGCATCAAGGTGGCCTGCCCAGCCAACACTGACAAGTCCATCCCAAGTCACCTAGAGGATGACGGGAACTGAAACAGCCTTCAGCAGAAATTTTGGCAGAAATTCTTCATTAGTTACAATGATCTCTGTACAGGCTGAAAATAAGCACCTTTTGGGAGTATCCAGTGATTTAAGAATCAACCACATGGAGGAAGGACAGAAAGGCACACCAGGATATTCTGGGAAGTGCAGTTCTCTCCATCACCTACTGTCAGCTGGAGAATAAAGACATCCAAACCCCTGGGCAACAGATGAAAAATTACTTCTGCATGTTTAATGTAGAGTCATCACAGAGTCAGTAGTTTAATTAATTAAGTACATGACAGAGCAGTTGGGATCTCAGATGTGAAGGCTGTCACCTCACCAGAAGACTGGAAAGAACTCAAGAGCAGCAACAATAACCCCAGGACAGGAAGATCTTGGCAGAGCTCCACTGGGATGCACTGAAAAGTGCACATCACTTCCCAAACAACAAAATAGATGAACCTTGAGGATCTTTAATGAACTTTAGTACAAAATTATTAAAAAAAAAAAAAAGAAAGAAGGAATGGAGCACTCCTAGTTTCATCCCATGCCATGCATGGTAACAAAAGGTAACCTGAGCACAAGATCTGTGCCACCAGAAGCCAACAGCAGGAATCTTGAAATCCTGGAAACCTGCTGAATGTCTGAAAGAACATGACCCTGCAGGGATGAGGGACTCTTCTGATCTGCACAAGTTGAAGGAGGCAAGTTTGCCTTAATCCTCAACAGCAGAAAGGAATTAGGTTCCAAACATACCCAGGAAGGAGATTAAAATAGAAACGAGGTTAAATGTTGGGATCCAAAGCGATAATTCAACTTCATTTTCTTGTAGAAGAGGAAAGAAAGAGAGGAAATAGAAAAGTATGAAAATGCCAGGAATGATGACAAGAAGCACAGAAAAGGGGTTATCCCACCATGGCTCACAGAGAGGCTCTAACAGATGAGCCAACTGAGAATTATTTGCACACAGTGCAAGTCAGAGTCCTTCTGAGCAGGATGAATATTATCAGTAAAGAGCCACAGTAAAATAATGGTGGTTTTTTCCAAATATCTGACTTTACCCAATTCAAATTCACTGAGCTGTACACAGTTTTGTTTCAAAAAGCATTATGCAAAAGATAGGTTTAATTCCAAGCAACTTTGTAACTGCACATTTTAATTCTTATTTAAAGAAAGTGATTCTTAAGGGCTTGTTACCATTAAAACATAATGGCTTGAGATTAGAGCTTTTATGCAGAATTTAGTGCCTCTTTTTGCTTAGCAGAAGACCACATTTTACATATTTATGTAACTAAATAGCTTAATTTTAAATCAAATTTTTAGCTTCCATGTTGTTAAAATAGTGACTGACATTTCCCATTTACTTGATGATACTCTTTATTTAGATTTGCCAGTCTGCATGGTTGGAAATTCAAGTAAATTCAAGTAAACACAGACAAGCTGTATTTTTAAATGTGTCATTCAATTGAAACATTAAATTTTGTTTTAAACACAAACCAGTTTTGACTATGCATTTGTGTTCCATTAATAGAAGCAAGAACTTCTAATTAATAGATCCAGATTTCATTGGAACAAATAAATCTCATCTGCTGAATTTCTACTTGGAGAACAAATATTTTTTTTCTGTTTTCTGAAGTCCCAGTATCCCAACTTCAACTGAACTGCTAAACGAACAGAATTAGATTTTTAAAAAATAGAAAATATTCCTTTTCTGTGTCTAAAGTCAGCTAATCCTGAGAGAAAAATGGTTAGAAGGTCAAGTTCCAGTGCCAAATGTTTAGCTGGTAACTTCCTCTCAGCTTAAGAGTTTCCACTTCTACTTATTCTAACTTGAAAAATTATCTGCAAACTACTCAAACTTTAAATATAAGAACAGGATTTAGCTGACAATCAATAACAAGCTTTAAAAATATGAAGTTTATTTAGGAAAGAACACATTCAAGTCAAAACTGACTTTTCAAAAGAGTGAGTTTTCCTCCACCCTTAGTAACTGGTGACTTGGCAACTTCCTATGCAGCACAGAAAAACAGTAAAATCTTAGCACTCTTGAAGTCCAATGCCACTGCATGATTTATATTTTCTAATTAAACCTTCATTTGATGAAGAAAACCTGGATGTTTCACTGTGATTATCAACAGTTTATAAGGGAAAGAGTTCACAGTAAGTGAAACAGTAAAATAATTCTCTGCTTTCAATTGTCTTGCTTTTGCCCTTTTTGTCCTTTACTTCAACTCAAGATTGAAGAAGGTTTATTGGTTTATTTTTTTCCCAATATTCTGATATTTTTAGAAGAACTATAAATTTAAAGGGATTTTCTAAGCTAAATGGACCCTTGCACAACATCAGGTTGGACTTGATGATCTTGGAGGTCTTTTGGAACCTTACTGATTCTATGATCACACAATATCCATCTCAGAACAATTACCAAAAAAATTACAAGCCACAAATACATTTCTGGCACTGTCATCCACAGTTTAGCTCCTTTGGAACACCACTCACTGTGTCTGAGTAAGATCTTATCAATAAAAGACACCAAACTCAACAGCAAGTTCTATTTTGGATGTATTCAGGAGAGAAGGAGAAAAAAATATTCCACTATTTTTCAAATACATGGGACAACAATTAGTTTGATTTTTCAAAGGCACTAAACATCCCAGTTATTATAGGTCTTATGAAACTGGAAGCTTTACTCAGACAATGTCTGAAGGCAAGAAACATAAAGCTTGCTTCTCTTTAAGAGTTCAAACCTTTTTAGGATTAGGGATTAGCAATATCATATGGGGAGATGCAGAGTGGAAGAGCTTAAAACCTTGTTTTCAGCATAACTTTCCATACATATATCAACAAAGTTTCACTGTAAGTCCTGGAAAGTCCAAGGACCTTTTGACAGCAAATATGATCTACAGGCTGAAAGTAAATTTATTCCAGTTTATCAGTTCTTCTCCTTCCTCCAGCACTGATTTGAGTCACTGAACAGAGGGAATAAGGCAGGCAAAGACCTAAAGTTTGCCAACAAAGTTCTTGGGTGCAGGAGTTGCTAAGGAGAGAGATTTGGTCATAACTAAAGGAGAAAAGAGAAGAAAAAAGAAAAATAAAAACCCTGCACTTTTTGACTTCCATCCTCTTTATTGTAAGCAAAGGAGTAACTGGAAAAAAGATGCATTTTTTACTTAGCTTACTGAGAAGCAAAAATAGTTTTGGAAATCTTTCAGCACTCATTAAGATCATTGGTCTCATTAAGCTGGGTGATCAGTCAGTCTGGAATATTTTTCCTAAGAAATGTAATACAAACATTAACAGTTGTCACTTTTGCCTTTTCCAGGTGATTCTGTAAATGCTACATGACCCTACCCCACAGAAGGGTCCTCCCAGACATCATTCCCATTGCTGAAAATCATCCACAGACACGTTCACTGTATTGGCAACCTTTGACAAATGTATTAAATCCTGTTAAAATTTATTGCTGAATTAAAAAAATAAAATTAGAAAGAAACTGCAGAAATGTACATAAACTTAAGGCCACCATCCGACCTTCTAAAAGTTAGAAACAGAATGGCTTGAGTTGGAAAGGACCTTAAAGATCATCTAATTTCAACTCTCTGGTGACTGATTATCATCAACAAACTACCTCAGGCACACACAGAATTCCCCAACTTCCACGCTCTCCATTCCTTGTCAAATATTTCAAAACAGAGTCACACTACTTGACCGTGGGTCAGAAGAAACTGCAAATATCTGCTTCTTTCAGAAGTCATACCTTGGTCAGAAAGGAAGTCCAGCATGGTCTGGAGCAGGAAGGAGAGGTGCCTGACACACAGGGCGGGATTGCCCATTCTCCTGGAGGCGTAGACGAGTTCATGGAGCAGACGCATCTGCACCGCAGCCCATCCCCTGTGAGTTCCTGGAGAAAATGCAGGTATTTATTAGACTTGAAAGCTGGAAGTCATCACAGACCCCTTGATTTTGCTTTTCTCCATATGCTAAGCAGTAATTTTATGGCACTTGTACCAATCACCCAAAGGTTGTTGCAAAATCCAAATCTTGTGCTCAACACAAAAATCAGAATTGTTGTGTTTGCTTGAATATCTAAACATTAACTCGAGTTTTGTTTTATATGCTTGTCTATCAACTAATAACTGTACCATTAAAATTCAGAAGATGAATTTAACACTCTCCATGAAGCAAAGCCAAAATTATACACAAAACCTTTAAAGTTTTGGAGTCTTTTTTAATTCTCTGGACAAATTCACATGAGATTTCATAAAGCAATTGAAATCATAGAATCACAGAATGGTTTGGATTGGAAAGGACCTTAAAGCCCATCTTGTTCCAACTCCCTGCCATGGGCAGGGACACCTTCCACCAGACCAGGTTGCTCCAATCCCATCCAACCTGGCCTTGAACACTTCCAGGGATGGGGCAGACCCAGCTTCTCTGGGAAACCTGTGCCAGTGCCTCACCACCCTCACAGTAGGGAATTTCTTCCTAATATCCAGTCTAAACCTGCTCTCTGTCAGTTTGAAGCCATCCCCCCTTGTTCTGTCACTCCATGCCCTTACTAAAAAAAAAAAAAAAAAATCTTGTAATTCTTAACTCTCTTTAAAGATCAAGCAAGAGAGAATTTCTCTAAATGCTTTCCTGGCCAATAAAGGCAGTAAAACTTCAGAACACGAGGCACATATCTTGATTTTCAGTGTTTAAAACTATGTTTCAGACTATGAATTACTTTGTATTTGCAGAGTGTCTGTGGAAAGAATAAATAGATCATTGTAACATAACCTTTCTTTCAGAATCATTATATGCAGCACTCTTCATGAAGCTTAACCTGATTTTAGTAGTAAGCAGCAGCAATAATTTTTAAATAACAGATATTTCAAGATGTGCGATATTTCATAAACTTCAACAGCCTTCCTTCTAATATCACCCATCACCATTTGGCAAACTGTTTCAGGAATATTTACTGCAACCAAACCTTGAGAGTTTATATTTTGAGAGTCTCGTTATTTTTCATGTGTGAAATGTCATTTCTATCTTAGAGTTTACAATGATCTTTCCATATGTCTCTAAAAGAGCCATTCTGGGGGTGAAAATCAGACAAAGCATTTCAGTGCAACATGAAGGTAAGGTAAAAATGAAAGATAAACACCAATCATGTCTTTTTTTGCCTTTTCAATCATCATTTCTTGCAAAACTTCTACAACCCCTTCTCCCAACACAGTCCCATGCCAGGCCACAGAATAATTTTCCCAACACATTCCCTCTTCCCAGACTTCTTTGCATCTTTCCACCCAGTCCACTTGGCATTTTCTACCTCCTCTCACATACAATTTGACTGTTAAATCACATCAGTTTAAAAAAATCCCAACACTAACCATCCATAAATACAGCTCAGTCCATCACTTCCTGCTCCTCTCCTGCAGCCACAACATTTAGGGAATGGTCCCCAAAACTGCTGCTACAGAACACAATGCAAGGTTTTGGAAAGGTTTACTTAAAAGGAGCTTCCAAGCAGCTTTTTAGCTGTCTCTGATCTCATTTGTGGGGAAATGTGACATATTTGATCCTATTAATTACATTATATATATGTATGTATGTCCATATACAAAAATATGTAAAAGGATTTTTAATCTTTTGTTATAAGATCAAACAGCTACAAAACCAAAAGAAGCACAATTTCTGATGCAACAGTTGAGGCACTGGAACTGAAAAAATATCCCAAAATACAATATGACCTTTTTATGTACTGAGGAGTATATTATCAAAACAAAGACATTTTTGAAAAACATAACCAAAGTTTTCATAAATAACACCTAATTACTTCCTGCAAACAGGGAACCATAGCAACATATTCAGCAATGGCCTGCAAAAATTTGAAATTACTGGAACAACACTAAGAAAAAGTGAAGGTACAGTGTTAAACAACTCGAACTTGTTTCAGATTTGTAAACAATTCAGGTTCAGTATGAAATCTCTCAAGGAAACTATTACGGCAAGCCAGCTAAGTGCCCCAACTGTGGTAACCCATACTTTGCCCAGAGACACCGACCTTTGCTGAAGTCCTGGGGGTCCAGGGAGAGGCTGTAGCCAGGCAGAGTCTCCAGCAGCAGTTTGTAGCAGGCCCTCCAGCCGGGCTCGGGGATGCTGGGGGCCGCGCACTGCATGGCCGCAATGCGCTTGAAAAACGCCGACTTGCGGTGGAAGCCGATGCGCTCGTACAGCTCTGACAGGATGCTGTAACGCTGGATCTTCTCCTCTTCTGACAGCTGGGGTTGGAAGGGAGAAGAGAAAAGGATTGGTTTTGATCGAAAATTTAAAGTGCTGGGTTTTAAAAAACGAACAGGAGGGGTAAACACAGTAGCAGACATCGGCGCTGCAGAAGGCCAGGGATTTGCACACAGCCAGGCGTGACAGCTTCTACCGCCAGGAAAACTTAAGTTTGGTTCAACTGTTAACAAAAACTGCAAAGATGGTGTTCTGCAGCTTCAACTTTATTTGTCAGTAGTACTAACAAGTAAACAGTCGAAACAGTAACAGCTAAACAGCTCCACACTGAATGGAAGATACTTAATGTGATATTCATGTGAATAAAAGGAATGCAAAAACATGCCACTTCCAAGATTTACTGGTCTACTGAGTTAAAGATTTTCATCCCTTTAACATTAAATCTAATCTTGAAAACCCAGGCTATGAAAGCAAGAGACTACTGTCTCAATTTTCACGCCTCTAATCTTTGTAAACCACAAAATTTTCATTCCATTAAACTGCACTGTGATTTATACACAGAGATTCAATCACAGAATCATAGAATGGTTTGGGTTGGAAGGGACCTTAAATATCATCTCATTCCACCCTCCTGCCATGGGCAGGAACATCTTTTTCTAGACCAGGTTGCTCTAAGCCTCATCCAACCTGGCCTTGAACAGTCCCAGGAGTGGGACAGCCCCAGCTTCTCTGGCAAACTTGTGCCTCATGACTGCTTTGCATGAAGCAAGTTTTGGAGGGCAGCAGTGAGTTCAGTGTGAGCTTTTCCCAGCACTGTAAAAAATAATATTAAAGTAGAAAAACATCATAGAAAGATACAGACCCAGATTTCTTCACTGAGTCAAGTATTGGCACAGGCTGCCCAGGAATGTGGTGGAGTCACCATCCCTGGAGGGATTTAAAACACAAGCAGATGCGGCACTTGGGGGACATGGTTTAGAGCTGGGCTCAGCAGTGCTGAGTTAATGGTTGGTCTTGAGGTCTATTCCAACCTAAACAATTCCATGATACATATACAGACTACCAGCAAGTGAGGTGGAATTTAGTTAAAGCTCTGTTGGGCTTAAAGTTGAAACGATCTTGATAAGGAACTACCACCATGTGCTTCTTTAGCTTATCAGTTATGTTGGCACAAATCCCAGGTAACTTAATTCTTTTCCCCTCTGGCCTGAATGATAATCTTGCTTTGGAGTCAGCCAGCCAAGAAGAAACTGCCACAGAAAAAACTCTGGATGATTCCTGCTCTAGGTCCCAGGAACCAGCAGAGCAGGCCAATGCTGACACCTAGTGCACAGAGTCTGGCACGATCAAAAGCACTAAAACGCACTTTAAATTACTCTAAAGCTACCAACACGTTTTGCAAAGGCGTTTCAAGTGACAAACTTCACCCAAAAATAGCCCCGAAGGACAGAAACAGCAACTCATTCTTCAAAACTACAAGTATCAATCAGTCTGTTTCACTTCAGACACTTAAAGGCTTGGACAGTCAAGAGAAGCTGCTCACCACACTGGCTGGCTTTTACAGAAATGATTAAGTCTTATAAGCAGAGCTTCAAAACATCTTTTAGCCACTTAAGTCCTGATACAATGACAAAAAGTAGTCTGTTTTCCAAAGTCACTTCTAATTTTGGACATAGGGATATGAGACACATCAAAGAGGAGTTTTCAGAGGGCACCATGACCTTATCTGACAGTTCAAATCTCTGTACTTCAGGATATGAAGAGACACACAGACTAGCAAAGCATTTTGAAAAGTTCCAGACAATTTTAGAAGCAGAACTTGCTATTTTCTTCAGAACTGACAACATAAGACGGTGCCCAACACAACAGTTCCACCCATCCCTAAAAAAGACCAAACCCTGTACTAACAGTTGTGAGAAAAGGCAATTGCACCAAGGTGAAAACTTTCAGAAATCAATGCAGCTGGAAAGAACAGAAGGCACAAAAAGAAAATACAGAAAAATTTTAAAGAAGTTTATCAGAGTTCCCAAAAGCAATCACTCAGAAAGAACACAAGGTGTCAGACTGAAGTTACCCATTTATGCCATTTTTAACAGGTTAGAACAATAAAAAATACCACAGCAAAGTTGAAAAGGGCACAAGCACGTGATCAGGAAATAAAGCAAAAAACCTTAAAAAATCCCTATTAAGAGCTATTCCTTAAATACAAATACTGACAATGTTCACTAGATTCTGTAAGATGAGAAACTAAATTCTTTAAGATGAGAAAAGGCAGGGTCATGCTATTTAGGCAGACAGGAGCACATACTAATCATTGGAACAACTATGACACAGGCAGCAAATTGCCAGAAAGTTTTATTTTCATCACATCTAAGTTTTTACCACTGTTACATAATTTGTTGCTTAATGATTGTCCTCAAAGTTACTGAAGTATTTTCCTCAGCTGCAGGAAACTGTTTCTTCATCACCACAAAGACAGCAAAATTGCATTTTCCCTGAGCACACACAGTTATGTGTTACCATCCAGGAATTCAAAAGAAGTAAAAGAAAAAAGGAGGAAAAAACCCACAGAGATACTCCAAGTAATTAACTCTGGGAAGATTGCAGCAGGCATTCTGCAGGCCATGGGTACAGTATTCACAAACACCTTTCCTGACCTCACAAATTAATTAAAGTTTACTGCCTGTAAAGGGGCTGCAAAACAGCCACCACCTGAAGCACAGCATCATTTCCACCTGGTTAATTTTTATTTAACTGCTCTACCAAACCAAGTTACAACAGCACCTGGAAAGGCTGTAGGTCACTATCCAAGTAATAAACCAGTTTTTTCTCAGGCTTCTTTTCAGGACAGGCTTTCAAGAACGCAGCTTTTTATTTGTTTTTTAATTATTCCTTACTACATTAAAATTTTATCATCTCCCTTTCTCTGTAATTATATTTTACAACTTATTCCTCATAACTGGATGCAAAGTTAAGTCTTATTACCCTGCAGCTCACCAGAAAACAGCAATTACATAATATTACTAGACTGAGTGTGAAATTGAATTTATGGATAGGAACTAGTTTTCCTCTTTATGAGTCTTACACTTTAACCTGTGAGGTGTTTTTACTGCTGTATAATATTGGTTGTGCTGATGTTCTATTTACCTGCAAGTGATAAACAATGTCCTACAGTTTATTCCCTCAGCTATCACAGGATGACTCCTCCTCTGAGTTAGTCCAAATTATAAATACAACTATTATTTGTTTCCATGCTTTACACAGTAAATCTTAAAAAGCTGTAAATACAATTCCCAACCATACCTCTCTTTATGGAAAATGCACTTCCCAGCCCTGGGGAAAGCCCTGGAAAGATTACCCTACTCCAACTTCACATAATAATGCCAAGTTTCTCCCCAGCCACACAGAGATCCCAGTCTGTGCTGGTTTAGGCTGTACTGGCAGCTTAGATCAGGGCATGTTTTTCATGTTGCCAAGCTTTGTGCTTGTGTATTATCAGGCAATATCTATCAGCTGTGGAAGTGACAAGTACTTGGCCATTCACTAGGTCTTGCTTTTTCCCTCTAATAAAAAGTGAAAGTTGCAATATCAGTGGTCTCAGGGAGAACAGGGGATTCTCACAATGGCAGTAATTGCTTCCAGAAAAAGAAACAACAACAATATTGGAGTTTGCAGGCAACAAGAATAACAGCACCGGAAGAGGATGGGTGAACAACAAAGGGGGCAGAACTGCCATCAAAAAAACAGGTTACAGAATTAAAGAGAAGGCCCTTAGCACTACAAGGATTATGGCAATTAAGGTACTCTGTAACAAAACTGATGCTTTTTATGACAGCTTATCAATTAATTAATGTCTCGTTTGTGCTTTGTTAGAAAATTGATTCCAGAGAAAGGATCCTCTGCAAATGAAAGGAAGTATTCTACCTCCCTCATAAATTTGCTGTTGCTGTCTGGGCTTAATAAGGTCAATGGTGTGGACTTAACTGCTCATCTTACCAAGATGTAATGAGCAAAAATCAAAAACCAGGAACAAACCTAACAGCTTTTTATTACTTCTTTCAACCACAGCAGTCTGTCTGTGAGCAGTGACACCAAGCTTGAGACACTGATCAAGTGTTAATGTTGTTTTGTGGTATTACTGAGCACTTTCCACACAGTTCCAAACACTGATTTCCCCTCTGAATTCCTTTCTGATTTGGCTTAATTAAGACTTGGCACTACACAACAAAAATTCAATTGATTAAGAACACTAATCAGGCCCTTCAGCTCACTCTGCATCAGGCCATTACTGATTTGCTTAGTTGCAATGAATGAGATGCAATCAAGAAAATTAAAAAAATCCACTGCAGATCAGTCCCAGGCAGCTGTTTTTCCTTGTACAACATCACAAGAGAACAACAATGGGATTTTTTTTACCTTCATAAGGGAGAACAAGCAAGGAAGTCTTTAATGTCAAACTAAGTCCTCATGTTTTTAGGTGAACTCTCAGTACCTCGTAAACCAGACTCACAGATGTGAAAATCCTCAGAAGTCAAGCTCTAGTCAGAAGGAAGGCAGTGATACAAAAAAATAAACTGCAGTCTCCTGAGCCTAAGTAACTTTCAGTACATTCTGCTGAATGATAAGAGAAAAATAACCGCACTTTCCGACCGACCTGCCGCAGGTTGATATAAACTGCATTTTGCAGAAACTCGGAGGCTTCCATGCTCCTCTTCTGTATTGCCAGGACTCTCACAGCCTTCACACAAGCTTCCAGTTCAATCACACCAGCGTTCTTGTACTTGGAGAGGGAGAAAATTAAAATAATATTGAAGTATTGCACCTGTTAGATTTTATATGCGTTTCTGCTCGGCAACATAAATCAGCTGTCACATCCTCCAAACCCAGCAATTCCTTAATGCTAATGACTGCACTGTTCAATTATCAACATATGCCCAAGTGAAAATTAAGGTGTCATCTAAAATATTATTATGCAAAACACCCATTTTCAGCCTCTTCAGTCAATGCTCTAATTTTGAGACACAGCACAGCTTCAGTCTGAGAGTTCAGATGAGGAGAAAAGCTGGGAATATTGGTACCATTTGGGATAACCTCAGATCTATGGTTGCTTGTGAGTGTTGTGTCTGCAAATAAATTCTACCTTCACAAAGCAAATATTTTTATTACTGCATCCATTTTCTCTTTAGTTAAAACAATATTCCTGATGACAGGAGAATTAGAGACCAGTCTGAGTGTTTTAGTATCTGTTTGCAAAACCTTTGCTGCAAATGACTGTTGAGTGATTTAGTTTCCTTAAGGAAGCCAAGGAGACAATGCAGACGTGCACTGAACTGTTGGTGATAACAAAACAGGCAATTTACTAGGCAGACAAATCTGATCTGGTGATTTCCTCAAACAACACTGATCCTGGATATTTGACTTGGCCCACCTCCTGCTGAAGTTAAGCTCTCTTCAGGTATTTTCATTTGAAAACTAATGGGGGAAAGCAAGCTCATAACAAAATGCAGGAGTTACGCCAGCAAAGCTGTCACATATTCCTCTCTCGTGCATTTGTATTAGCAAAAGCAAATCACTGGAGATTGAATCTGTTTTAGAAGGTGCTACAAAAGTTTTTTCAGCTCAGTGAGGGCATAAAAAGTATGTAGAAAGTGCTGCTTCCTCAGCAGTAGAGCAAGGAGTTACTCTGTCTGCAGGTCTGGAACAGACAGAAGGTAACTGTGCTGTCTTGAAGGGTTATAAATCAGTCCTGGCACAAAGTTCTTTGTTATTGCAAGTGAAGCTGCAGTGAAGCACAGTTATTACTTGCTGAGAGCATAGTGCATATTATAAATAATCAAAATATAAATATCCTGCCCTAAGCCCAAAAAGGCCAATAATTTTATACTTCTAGAGACATCATACTCTTTCTAGATGAGCAATGTACCCTTAAGGTAACATTAAAAAGCTGAATGCGTCCCTGACAATTACTGTTTTATTGATGGATTCAAATTTATCTGACACTATGCCCAGAACTATCACCTTTCATTGCTCCTGATCATAAATTAACTCATGCACACAACTGAACTTGTTTCATTTGGAGAGTCTCCCTTCAACATGGCCATGAAAATGCCTGTAATAAATATTTACAAGCTTAGCCTAAAGATACTTTATCAAACAAGAGAAACCTGAAATTAAAAAGTGATTAAATAACTCCACTGCAATACAACTCAACACAACTAAACTTACCTTTATTGGTGCTGTGGACAGCGAGCCACTATTTTCACAGCACAAAATAATTCTTTTTCTTTTCCTATTATGAATGCAGACATTAAGCTCCTTTACCATCTCAGGCTCTGAGCATTTACACAAAAACCTAAAAACTGCTCCAGCAGAGCTGGAACCTGTTTCACAAACCTCACTGCCATGCTTTGAAAGAGCCTCCAAAACCAAAGCAACAGCAGTTCACTGTTGGAAAGAACTTTGGTGAAGTGTTTTAAACAATATCCAGGGTTACCTTGCCATAGTAAGAAATGGCTTCTTTATATTTTTCTATGATGTCTTCAGGACTCAGGCAGTTCTTGGCACGTCCTATCTCAGCACTGGTGTCTGCATTTATCCCGTTGGAAGTCAGAGCACCTAGAACAGAGCAGGGGCAGAAATGAGCACGATGACTCTTGGCAAATGCTAAATATCTAAAAAGCAAACTAGGGTATGCTGTAGGTTTCACACAGAATACACAAAGTACACTTGTCCTACCCAGAAAGAAATGAAATAATCTTTCACTTAGGAAAAAAAAATATATTCACGATTTTTAAAACTTATCTGAATGTTTAGACTATGAATAAAATAACAGATTGCTAAAATTATATTATGGCCACATCTGAATACACAGTTTTAATCTTTGAACTATTTCTCCTTTAAAACTGTGTTTCTAAAGCACACCTTAGAAAAAAAAGCCTCAGAGAAAACAGTAAGAAATTGGTTTTCTTATATAAGAAAGCAGGCAAGAGACAGAAAGGGTCTATATAAGGGATAAGAATGTGAAACAGAAGCCAAGGAAATCTGGGTTATTAGAAAGAACATGAAAATTTTATTTATAGAGTTTGATTTTATTGAGGAGTTAATATAATAAAAGTGAAAACACATCAAAGGTTTGGCAAGGCTTGATACCTTATTACATGTTACTTAATCTGTAGGATTATACAGTAATTTATTTTGGATTATACAGTAATTTATTTCTCCAAGGGGTTTCTCTGCTAAAATGGCAAAAAAAATCTGTGTTTCAGAGCTGGCCCTAACTCTCAATAGACAGTTAAAAACTACTGTGAAAGATATTTCTGAATATACTGAGGGAGCAGAAAGAATGTTTCTTTAAATACTTAAATTCTAAAGCACCTCTATTTATGTGTTTATTAACTTTAAGGAATCAAACCAAGCACATCTGGAGATTAAAAGTGTTTTTATGGAAATGGAAGATGTTTGTTCATGATGACTGAGAGAGAACCATGACACTACAGCACTACATGTGACCATTCAGGTTGGTCACTTCAAAAAGATTTTAAAATCCTCACTACTCATGGAAAGAAACCCTGTTGATTAGAATTTATGGAGACACAATCACAGAACTACAGCATTTATTCTGTGCCAGTTACCCTTCAGTCTCTATAATTTCTCAAGATTTATAGCCAAAAACTGAAGCATCAGGGATCATTACTAGTTTTGGCAGGTGGCAGTAGCTATCTAAACAATTGCAAAACACATCAAGTAAGAGAAGAAAATACTTTGGAAACATGCAGGAAAATAATGTACCTGGATCAATGAGAACTTCTTGTGCCCCTAAAAGGAGGAACAAAAATGATTTTTTTTCAGCCTTAAATAGAGCCAGCAAAGTAAGTTCTTAAAATGTTTTATAACATCAGGCTTGAACAAAATCATCAGATTTATCAGGATCATCACTGCTATTTTGAAGGACTGCCAATTGTAATTCAAGTAGTCACCATACGTTAAGTCTCATTTTGTAATAAATAAATGTTAAAGTCCCATAAATTTGCAATAAATTCTAAGACACCTTAAGAAGAATTTCAGAATTTTCAATGTATAATTTAAAGCCATATCTTTTTTCCTTTACCTTTATTGTTTTAGTTGGCAAGTTTCCATCACAGCCCACTTAGTATTAGTGCCAGGACCTATAGTACTTAAATCTCCTTGTGGGAGCTCATTTAATCTCCACAATACTCCAGAATAACATTTTCAAGTAATTTTCTCCCTTTTAATTGTCATTAATTTCACTCCATCAAATTTTCTGAATAATTGAGTCATGTCAACCCAATAAGCCAGACTATCCATGTAAGAGCTGCCAACATTATTGCAGGGTTGGATAACCAGGTATGTAACAACTCATTGACCTAAACTTTGGTTAAACACAGCAATAAAATTGTTAATATCAAGGGTTAAGCAGTCAAAAACAATTGTTTTATCAGCACGAGAGGCCCTCCCTTCAGTTGATTTGCTCAGATTCCAGACAAGTGAAGCAGAGACTTAGATCCAGACCCAAAGATACGCCAACACTTCTCTCAGGTGTCCTAATTCTGCCTGGGGAAGGAGGAAGGTCAGGCGATAAAATCAAGAGCTTAGAACTCCCAACAAATAAAATCCAGTAGAGGAACCCAAAACAGCAAGCGACCTAAGCATGAAGCAATCCAGACTCATCTTGTTTGATATACAAATCCCATAACTGACAGACCACAGCCAGATTTCCTGGCCAGCAGGAACTGGGCACCTCAGAATCTTCTTTTACGCTGAAGGCTGCAGAGACACATCCAGGAATTCGAGGGGACCCAGCCTAACCCTGTCCCCCTACAAACAAAAGGGTTTAGATACCTGAGGAGTCAAAGTTCCCTCTTCACAGAATCACAGAATGGTTTGGGAAGGGACCTTAAAGACCATCAAGTTCCACCTCTCTGCCATGTGCAGGGGCACCTTCCACTAGAGTAGACCCCATCCAACCTGGCCCTGAACACCTCCAGGGATGGTACAGAGCAGAAGCTCGTTTGTATTTTGGAGTCTCTCTTTCCAAAGATGTTTCTACATAAAGCAGACACCCCATTTGCTGAGCAGCCAGGTCCTGTGCTGGAGCCTAAAAATGCCAAATGATGGAAATCACAAGGGATTCCAGAGGAAGATGTTTCTCTTGGCTGGGTCAGGACAGGAAACTTCAGTGAAGGCTGAAGTCTAGGCACAAGAAGAGGAGCAGTTCCAGGTACAAGAGGAAGCACTAAAGGTAACTCTGACATCTGCATGCCTCAAAATTAGACACAAATGTCAGTTCCAAGTGTGGCATTTCTTGATTTGCACAGAATTTGGAAACCCTTTTTGTTTCTGGCTTTATCCTACAGAAGGATGCAGTGGATTTTGTTCCCCAGATTAAGCACTGTCCTCACAAAATTAATTATAGCAAAATAGATTATAACCAAAGGGACAGTTTGAAAAGATTTTAAATGAAAGGCACTGCAGAGTCAAGAAAAGGTAATAAAAATAAACTTTCAGAAAACTTTGTAGGAAAATGACATCACAGCAACAGCTGTTTGACAGGATAGAGTTCAGCAGTTCAGATCTCAAAACCGATATCAAAACTAGAGTTAGGGAGTAGTATCTAATGGGCCACAAAGTAATATTTTCATCTGCAAAGGATGACAAAAAAAACCTGTAATCAGTTTTTGTTCACAGAAAAGTCCTTTGAAAAATCTTGTCATATGAAACTACAACATTTTTAAAATACAACTACACTAACAAGTTCGCAAACAGAACTTTGAAATACAAGACAACTTACATAGAGACCCAGCAAGAATATACCCAAAATATATTCAATTATTCTGATAGCTGTGACTCATTTGTTGCCTTCTTTAGTAAGAAAGTGTACCCATGAAAACAACCAGATTGCAACATCTCCTATTAAATATTCGTTGAAAAGCAAACAAAGGTCACTAACCAGGTGAAATTGTATCAGCCAACATAAAATGCACTCACAGGTCATGGGACCAAATGCACAGATTTTGATGACTATTGTATCAAAAATCAGTATTCTGTCCTGAAATAAAGTAATTTTACTATCACAATTATCTGGTTTCAACACACACAGTTCATAATAAAGATAATACAAAGCAAGTGTTTACTAGACTTATAAAAGAATAAAGATGCAAGGTTGCTTTTTTTAGATGAAGGAATTAATTTTGACCACATTGCACAAAGAGAACTCAACACAGCTCTTAAACCCAGCTTTGTTTCAGTGCTGGGTGAGTACAAACAAAGCAGCAGCTGTGCTGGGTTAGCCCAAAGGCCCGTGTAGCTCACACTGGTCAATGTATTTGCATTTCCCTACTCCAGCCCAGCCTCTCCTGGAAGCCACAGAACCTTTCAGGAACATTAACAGCACATGACAAGTGTCAGGTTATGTGCCAGGCTCATCTGCACAAGCACAAAGGAGCAGAGAGGATCAGGGACCATCAGCTGAACCCCAATAACCACATCAGAGCCCACAGAGCTGTCTGGGGGGAAAGCCCAGCCCAGTTACAGAGCAGCTGTCTGGGTCCCCTTACAGACAGGCTGGGGGGTCACTGCCTACAGGGATATGGGGCTCATTACAGGGAAAGAACATCTTGGGATTGTACAAGATTCCTTTTGGGGTGTAGGGGATGAGCCAAAGACAAGGAGAAGGAGGGATTGAGGCAGTTTAGCATGAAAAAACAAAGGGAAGTGCATGTGTTGGTCTAAGCACCAAAAACTGGAATGGGGCTCTGGGTCTCAGCCTTGTGGGGTGAGGTGCCAGCAATTGGTGCAGTCCAGTGGCCTGAATAGCTCCTGGATGGGCTGAGGCTGTGTGTGTGTTCCCTGTGGGCTCCTCCAGGCCTGCTGGGAATGCCTGCTCAGCCTCCTGCCTGCCTGGACCTGGGGAATGGAGCTGCAGCAGCCTTGCCCCTGGCACTCCACCAGATCTGATGAGCAGTTCCATGTCACACCTATACGCTGGATAAAGAGGAATTCCATCCATTTGCCCTCCATCTTCTGAGCTCTGTTTGATGTCCTCCAGTTCTTCTTTTGAAAGAGACACTGAACCTTTGACCCTACACATCCTCTTCCACAGTGTTCCCTGTATTACAGATCACTCTCGTATTTCTCCTCAGCCATCTCTTTTGCACTCCAAGAGTTTAGAAAAAGTATACTAAACTTTAAAAATTACATTGGCTTATTTCATTAATGAAATCTATTTATTAAATGTTGACTTTAGAATAGCAAAAAAATGCTGAATAAAGCAGACCCAACTAATTTTTCTTAATACACGCAGCTCTGCCACATCGTATCTGCTTTTTGAAAACTGTCTGTACCTCCTTCTGCAAAATTCAAACTAACACAGACACTACCAACAATCAGGTGAAGAAATCAAAAGCTTTGCAACTCTATTGCAATGCACAAGTGTTGACATTAACACCAAAACAGAAAAGTCATTAATGTAAAAATCTTTTTAAAAAAATTTAATTCTTCCCTCCAACTTCCCTCCCCTGTTTAATCCCGTATAATTTCACAGAGTTAAGAAGTAGGGAGAAGTTTTCAGATGTTCAGTGGTGGCACACAGAATAAAACTGAAATCCCATCCTTACCTGGCCTGTGCCTGTTGCCTGCCTCAGCAGAGAGAGAACCTCCTTGAGCCCTGCGAGGTCCAACTTTACCCCCAGTGCCACCCGGGTAGTGATAGATGACAGATGCTGAGCACAACCCCTCAAGGGCAGCTGCAGAGAAAAGGAAAAAAAGTCACCAGATTAGTAGAGACATCTGCAAGAAGTGAAGTTATCATGTGGTAAAGTTCATTCACACAAAATATGCCTCAAATTGGAGGTCTAATGAAAAAGGCCATGGAAATTGTGAGATACTCAGTGTGCTTTTCACCTCTGTGTTCACCCTCAGAGCTCCCATTGCTCCAATCCTACCAGAATAATCTGTAGGAGTAAGAACCTGTCACAGTAGAGGAAGCAGACATGAAAAGCACTTAATCCAAGTGGATGCAATTCCACAAAACCAGGTAAAATGCCAAGAGAGCTGTCCAAGGTGACACCAGTCTCTCATCATCTCCAACAGGTTCATGCCCATTGGGGGAGGTTTCTGATGGCTGGGAAATGGAAAACATCAACTTTGAGAAGCAAGTACCAGCACAGACAGATCAACATCAGCTCCCTGGAGAGGCTATACAGAAATCCTGCTGGAAGCACATGGAGTGAAAAAAGGTGTCTGGGAACAGCACACTTTGGTTTATCAAGGACAAGTCAGTCTTTGGCAACCTCACTGCCTCCTATGATGAGATGATAAGCTCAGTGGACAAAGGAACAGCAGTGGATGTTGTGTATTTTGGCTTTCAAAAGATCTCAGGGTCTCCCACAGAATTTTTACAGCCAAATTGGGAGAGCTGGCCTATAAAGTAGGTGGGAAATCAGATGGGCAGCCACACCCAAAGGACTGTGATCAGCCAAATGGCTGCCTGTGACCAGTGGTGTCCCTCAGGGGGACAATGCTCATGTCTGCATTAACTGCCTGGATGATTGCGTAGAAACTTCCTGGTAACACCAAAGTGGGGGGAACAGCAGGACAGGCCTTCAGGGCAGAGAGAACTCGCCAGGCTGGAGACAGGGGCTGCCAGGAGCCTCATCCCAAAGCAAGGCTGGTGGAAGGCCACCAGAATGGTCGGGGGAATGGAGTTCCTGGCGTGTGAGAAGCAGAGAGAGCTGGGCTTGCTCAGCCTTAAACAACAAGAGGCTGAAGGTTGATGTTCCTGCTGCCTTTCAAATACCAAACACCCACTGGTGAGGCAGAGAAGAGATGGAGGCAGGAGCTTCTCAGAGGTGCAGAGAATGGATGAGGGTCAACACAAGCGGACACAGGAAATTCTGCTTTAAGGTAAGACCAATTTATGTTTTGTTGTTGGGTTTTTTCAAATTATAACCAGCAAAAAGGTTAGAACAGGTTGCTCAAAGACTGTAGAACTTCCATCATTAAATATACCTGAAACTCAACTGGACAGGTCCCTGAACAACCTGATATACCTGGATGTGATATAAGCAGGAGACCAGACTTAAAGAGTCCTCTGGAGGTCTCTAAGTATACTCTGGTAGCCCAACAGATGGGCCTTAATATATGTTCATGCTTTGCACAAGGAGAAAATTTTTACTTTCCTGCTTGAGGAATCCCGAGCCATTTAAATTTTTGGAAATGTAGAAGGAAAGAAGTGTGAGGTCAAAAGGTGTTAAAGTTTTCACAGTATGTAACCTACAGGGCCATTAGGAACATAAATGAATTTCCACATGGAATGAGACAGCTAAACGCAGAACTGGAGACAGTGATTGTTCTGAATGGGTATGAAATTGAGAAGCAGAAATTGTGCTCAAAGATCATTGGTATGGCAAATAAATAACAAAAAGCAGGTATGAAGAAAAGGAAAGGGAAGGATGGAGGAAAGGCAGGGAAAAAAAAGGAAATCCTAGGATGTAATATGAAAGGACATTGTGCCAGTGGCAGTTTAACACTTGCAGTTCTGGGAGATGTAAAGGCAAAAATTATTTTCTAATAGTCCGCAGTGGACACCCAAAGGAAATATTTTTAAAACACCTATACAATCCAGTAAACAAAATCAAATACTTTCCACGGAATCATTACAAAACCAGACACATTTTTTTAAGTACGTGCTTTACTACAGCAACACAATTTATCCTGGTTAGGTTTTCCTAAACACATTCCTTTCTCATGTCTCATTAACCAAATTTTGCTTCAACTTAATTCTTGCTCACACCTGATATTCAAGATGTTGGTCAACAAAATCATTCACAATGCCTGTATAGAGGAGAGTTTGATTTACTTGGGTTTAGCAAGTGATTAGTTGGTGCTGTATCACCACCCAATCCTACCTCCAAGCCACAGGAAGTCATTGACAGAGCGCAGCAGCTCCACTGCCATGTGATAGTGCACCAGGGAATCCTGCAGCATCCCGGCCTGCAGGCACAGGTCCCCCACGTGCTTCCGCATCCGGCCCTGGCAGCGCTTCTTGTAGTGTCTGAAAATGAAAGGGGCACTCCAGTTACTGGCAGGGAATGCTTCTTTGGGGTCACAAACACCTAAAGGCAATTTTCTTTCCTCCTTAATAGCAGACCAACGTTCATTTACTCTCTGCCTCTCTGCAAATATGAATGCTAACTAATGTAATATGCAAAAGGACCAACGATTTGAGGGTATATTGGAAAAAAGCAACGTGTCACATGTTTTGGTTACACAGCATTTGCACAGCTGGAGTCACACTCCCTGAAAGCCTCCAAAGCAAGACTCTTTCAGGCTACAGTGAGTATTTGGCTGCCTTTCCAAAGCTGATATGCTGCTTTTTTCCTTTTTCAGTACACCCAAAAGCTCATTGTTAAGCCAGGGTGGTCTCTTCTTCTGCCTTTTTTCCTTTCCCTCAGTAGGGAATGGATTGTTCTTGTGGTCCCAGGAAGCTGTTCTTGAATAAATCCTAGCAGCCCATGGATGCTTCCCATGGAATCCCTCCCATTTTGGCTCTGAGCATATTGAAGGTGACCTTCCCAAAATCCTGCTCTGGGCCACTGCTCTCCACTGCTGGGACCCTCTCCACACACAGCCCAAAGGTGTCAGGGGCCCAGAACCCCCAAACCTCCCCAGACCTCACAAACCTCCCCCTGCTCCCAGCCCCTTCTTTTAAAGGGATGATGAGTGAAAAAGCACCATCACTTCAGGCAACAACTGACAGTGTTTCTCTTCCTACTCTTTTTTTTCCATGTTAAAATGAATGGTGACGTTCTTTCCAAATGAACAGACAAAGCCTACTGAATATATTCAACAGACACCTTGGTACAGCTGAAAAGGCAACTTGGGCATAAATCTGTGTGATAAAGGCACTAACCTTATTATTTTTTAGTAAGTTTCAGCTAAAGAAATGTAACAGATGCCAAGCAAGACACACAGGACCTGGAAAATGCCTCACGGTTTAAGTGACAGTTCAGAAAACTCTGCTCTCCCAAGTCTATGAACAATCCTCCTGTTCTCCCTCCTGCAAAAGTATTCCCTGGCAAGAATGTCTGTGCACTATAATTATAAAATTGTTTTATGAGGGAAAAATTTAAATGTCAACTTAGATATTTTATTAATTTGTCTGTGTCACTTTTAATAGTATATCCTGTTGTTCTAACAATGCCTTCTGAAAGGTACATAGAGAAAGGTATGCAAGTTGATTTTCCACACATCACACTGAGGAAAAATAGACTCTTATTTCTTTGGATGTTTTAAATTAAAATAAAATCTATCAAAAATGAAATTCAATGAAAAGAATTGCTGTAGATGTCATTCTTTACTGTATACATGAAGTCCAAAGAATCTGGTAAAAGTACAAAGAACCATCTTGGATCGATATAGTTCTAAACTTTGAGCTTTTAGGAGATGTAGTGATACTTTTTTTATTTAATTAAGTTCATCAGAACAGCTGTTGAACAGGTTGCCCAGAGCAGCTGTGGATGCCCCATCCCTGGAAGTGTTCCAGGCCAGGCTGGATGGGGCTTGGAGCACCCTGGTCCAGTGGAAGGTGTCCCTGCCCAAGGCTGTGAGCTTGGAACTGGATGATCTTTAAGGTCCCTTGCAACCCAAACCATTCTGTGATCTTTTTAAAAGTTACCGAGACTATTTGAACTCAACTTTAAACAAAAAAGAAACCCAAAAAAAAACCCTAGAGTAACACCCACTCTCCAACTATTCCCTAGAGTGAGGCTTGAATTTAAGAGGAATGCCACAATTATGGAATGAAACCATGTTTGGGGTAGTAGGTTTTTTTCCAGCAAAGAACTTCCCAGAGGACCCTAGAGATGAACTGAAGGGTCACTGAAATAATCTCCATAAGGCATCTGAACAGACTGTCTTCATGAAGACTGTAACGTAAAAAAAAAAAACAAAGGAAAAAGGGGATAGAACATATGAAATACAAGGGTAGGAATAGGGATATTCATTTATTTCCTTTAGATTTGAAGGCAGAAAGGCCAGGAGAAATGGCAAGAATCTAAACAATTACATGTTACTGGTTTATTTGCCTTCAAGGCTCTTAGCTTGGCCAAGGAGAAGCAACTTTTCAGCCACCAAATTATGTCTTATTCCTTGCAGTTGGTTTGGAAAAAGGAGATGAAGGGAAAATAACTGATTTATATGGATGGGGGACAGAAATTGAAAAAGAGAAGATATACAGAAATACAGACAATGTCCTTATAGAAACTAAAGCGAAAAGCTATCAGAACCACCGTTATTGTATACAAAAAAAATGGAAATAATAAAAAGAGACAAGAAGTGTGTCTCCTATTGCTTCTCTCCATCTAAAACATTACAAATAATTCCTATATAAATGTTTGCACTTTTCTGATTTATCACACCATAGCCACAATTGATGTGAAGGTGCTGACATTAAATGAAACTCAATACGACTGTTGTTCTTTATCTTTCAGATGTGTCAAGAATTGAAACCTTTATCATTTATTTTTCAACAGGCATGTAATTTATGGCTCTTTTTAAGAACAAAAATGCAAGAAAATTCAGAGTGAAAACTAAATCTGTTCTGCATGAACTATGGAAAGGCACCAAATCTTACCAAGATTTCAATCTGAGCTTTGAGCTATAGAAAAATAACCCCATCAAAAAGTTCCTTCGTAATCTGGAATCAGCATTGCACAGGAGAGTTTAAATTGGTTATAAATCAGATATTCCTAATCTCTGCACTCCAGGATGAAAATAACATTATGAGTTTTATATTACTTTTCACTTTTCCTTTTGTTTTTCACATAAGCAGTGGAATTGGACAATCACTGTTCCCTTGCACAGCTATAATTCCTCTCAAAGATGCCAGTGCTTCCAATTCCCTGTCTCTACACTTTCAAGCAATCTCTGTGTTTATGGACAAATTAAATTTCTTATTCTCTCAAAGCTGTAGTTTGTAAGTGTTTTTCCAGATAGCATATAATTAAGTTCATAAATATGAATCATCCAGCAAAGAGATGATGCCCGACTCCTAAACCGGGACCTGATACCGGAATCGTTTCGATCACACGGCCTCACCAACAGCTCTTCCCAACCTAATTTTGCTGCTGATTTATGCACATGTCAATGTATCTGAAGTTTGAAGGCCTTTATTCAGCCAGACATCAATAAACACTGCTCATAAGAAACACTGTTCTTTGGGAAACTCTCCTTATTTATAGACAAACAGATAATTTATTCCTGGTGATGAAGAAATTTGCTATTAATTATTCAAGGACTGACCTCATTCCACCTATTTTTAGGTTCTTCAAGGTGGTGCCAAGACAGGATCCATCTCCTACAGTCCCTGCAAGCCTTTGCCATCCTCTTGGAAAATATTTTCTCACTAATTATAGAGTGAGTTTGTACCAAACAAATGCATAAACTGTGTCTTAATTAGGCACTCACCATTAAGTACAATGAATCCAATTACTTCAAGTATATCCAAAAAGACAAACGGCAAAGGCTCCATTAAACGAAACCCACTCTCCACAGACAGCAAAACTTAATTTACCTCTTCTTAAAAAAATCCAGTATCTATATCAGGCCCTTAAAATCATGTCCAAGTGACTCACTGTTTCTTCAGTGCATACTGGGGTGAAAATTTAATGGGAAAAAAGTCCTATGTGCATATATTTTCATATATATCTAGATATATATATATATATATATATCAGCATAAAATTATGGTTGCTCATTTTAATACCAAGCTAGTTTTGCTTCACAACTTTAGCTGAAGAACCTGAATATATCTGCTGTCTGATTTATTTTTTATTAAAACACTGTTTATATATTTCAGCTCTCTCCTGCTTAATCCTAATCTATCTGGGGACAGGAAGCCCATGTAAATTTAGAACTGCTTCCTCTAGGGTAAGAGGACCACCTTTTTCTAGGCCAGTTCCTTGCAGCACCCTCCTGCCAAGAGCAGTTCCTATTAATTCTTCCTCTAGAAGATCATTTACAACATTAAATTTCAAAGAAGCACCCAAAATCTCACCCTACAAACCCTTCCTGAGTGTGATGCCCTCAGAACCATCCCCAGGGAAGGCAGTGCCACCTCATGCAGGACCACCCACGGAATGCTCCTTCATGTCAGTCATCCAAACTCCTCTTCTGAAGGTCCTCACCACAGGGAAATATTCCACTGACTACAGAACTAGTTAAAATCTTATTTTCTAAAGTTGGTTGGGTTAATTCTCTACCAAACACACTCTTATATTCACAGGAATAACCACAATCATGACCAGTGACCACTGCTACTACTTCAAATAAATCTGTTCCAGGAACTACAAAGAACTACTTGATTTCCATTTCTGCCTCATTTGCTCTACAGGATATGTGCTTTATTCTTTCATCTCCAGCTCTTTTCTAGGATCCCAGGATAATTTCATGGAAAATTCAGTGCAACAGTGTTATAGTACAAGACAGAATTTATTTTCACTACAAACCATCCAGAAACAGGTTTGAAGAAATTTCTGGATCCTCAAAATTTGGCTAAATTTACAAACAAGAAACATGCAAAATCAATTTTCAAAAGTATATTCATGCAAAATGCTCCAACAAAAATTTCCATCAGGTTCTACTAATTCCAGTTAGCATGCAGAGCTACAGATATCACCAACCATAACATTATCCAGACTGAAAGAGACACAGCTACGGCGTTGGATCGGCCGCCAAAACTTTTGAATTTGGAAACCAAACACAGGCAGCAACAGCTTCATGGCTTTGGAGTTTCAAAAATAAAGCAAATTCCAGAGGCCAGCAGCCGCCTAAGCAGACTATGTGTGTCCTACAAAAAAACTCAGCATTGCTACCAAATATAATTGCCAAATGCGCCAAAAGGGGGCAACTGCAGTGGTGAGGCTCCAGGCAGCAATTATTTTTGTGTGTACTGAAAAAAATAAAGATAAAAAGCAACACTAAAATGTGCAATGAAGGCGAAGTGGAGAGGCAGGACATGGGAAAAAAAGCTAACTATTGTCAAAGATACACAATCACAGCCTACCTTTTTAGACCCAACAACAAACTCACAGGGCAGTATGAGAGAAGAAGGGGGGAAAAAAACAGAAAGGAACAAAACAGAAATTAGAAAGACAGAGAACAGAAAGAAAATTAACAGCCACATACACATACTGAGATCATCAACTTTGATAAATCAGTGCACAAATCCCAGCTATGACACCATGGCACATCTATAAACAGGGCCCTACATTCTCATCACTCCATAGCATTAAGTGAATGCCAGTACTAAAAAAGAAAGCACCTAAGACACAAACTGATGTAAACAACATTAAAATGAGCTTATCCAAGTAGATTTACAATCATACTTAAGTATGTTTATTTTTAGCTGAAAACAGAAATAAAATAGAAAACTTAAAACAAATGGGATTTTCAGTATTTCTGGCACATATGTTTCCTAGTTTTCAGTTTCTAGGACATTTTTATCATAATGAGAACATGTTCTCCATCAATCTCCCAGCCTCTACAAATAACTAGCAAGTGCAACTGATTTCAGAAACTTTTTCAATTATCCTCAGCAGCCCTGTGACCACATAAATATTTTACCCAATTTACAGCTGAAGAAACAGAAAGAAAAAATTAATCAATTTGCCAAAATCCCAACTTGGCTGAATACTCCAGGAATTAAACCAAGGTCAGCCTCTCAGTCCTACAACTTCTGTTTAACAGGACAACATTTCCTCAAAACTTTTTAGGACTTAACCCACTATTTTTCATACATAAAGTCAGCATGATAATTCATCTTCCTAATTTATGATCTTTCCAGCTCAAAAGAAGCCAATCATGTTGCAATTATAATGCAACTAAGCTAATGAAAGTCTTCTAACTAGGTGAGGGAGAAGATCTGGTTTATATGTACAGCCCTGATCATCACATAAGTATTAACCTTAATATTTGACACTAGAATACTTGGAGAAGAGTATCTCTTAAGATACAATGTTCAGTAGTTTTAATTAGTCTTTAAATCACGTGATCAGAATTACTGTGTCCCATGTAAATTCTTAACATATTTCACCCAATCTATCATCCCAATAGCTCCAGGTTACAGCTGCACCACACATTTAATCAGACCTTTGCTACACACTGAAATGTAACTTCAATTTTAGGAGTTATAGGAAAAGAGATGCTTATTTAGCCTAAGAAGACATCCACGATTACAGCAGCAGAGATATACCCTCTGTTACAAGCATAGAGAGTGTGTTTTCTCTTCCATCTATTTAATATAGAACATTTGTTGCTTTTTAAATTATTGGTTGCAGACTGACTGGGAGGTTAGGATATATTATATAAAAAAATTGAAAATGGATAGAAAGTATATAAAAAAGATCAAAGGACTTCCTTTGCCTTTAATCCACAGGAAATTTCCACCTGTTCTAGAAAAAGCTGTTTCATTTCCCTCAATATCTCAATAATATCAGGGTTTTTTATTTCATTCTGCAAAATCATTATTTTGACAGAGTCAAAACCAACAAAGTAGCAAAAGTTGTTCTACCAGATGTTCTCATACCCACTTTCTGCATTCAAACAGCCTTGAGGCCTCCCTGAACAGAATTATACATCCAATCTTGCAAAACCAGAAACTGGTCTCTATTGAAGAAGGTCCTTCCTAGCCCTGTATCTCCCTGGTTTGCAGTGCTTTCCCTTAATTAGTGAATCTGTCACTACAGAAGGGAATGTGCTAAAATAAAATCCTCTGATTGCAACCCAAGCAATAAAAAACTTCTGAGTAATAAAATGCAATATCAAGACTTTGGCTTGAAAGTATAAGTTACTTTAATAAACTGGTCTGAGTTCAACCTTATTCCATGGACCTGAGTTTCTGCTTTAGAACACAGAGGGCAGAGATGCATCTGGCTACATGAAAGGTGCCTATAAAGATTCCTGTGCAGAGAAGCTAAAAATGTATTTTCATTCAGCTTTCTTAAGTTTTAATGTTTAAATCCTAAGTTTTAAAAGAATCAGAACCACTGACTCTACAGCAAAAGAAAACTGAAGAACTTTCTTACCATTGAACTGAACAATTAGAGTATTTAGCACCTTTTCTTTGAGCAGTTCAGTGCAGCAAACATTTCAAGCACATCCATTGATCCAGACTTACTGAAAAACTGTTTGGTATTCAAACCTCCCAGCACGGGTGTGTGCAGAGCTGAGCCAGTGATTAACTCTGGATAAAGCCCTGCGTCTGCACAGGCAGGGTCACACACCTTCCATTCTGCAAAGAACTGAAGCACCACACCGAATCTGTTTGAACTCCTTATAAAATATCTGCTTGGAGATGTGTGGGCACACATTCTGCAGTCACTCGAGCTCCCCACCAGTTCAGAACTTCACAAGGAGTATTTCCCACTACCTACAACATAGCCACTGCTCAGAAAATAAGTCATTTATCTAAGAAACCGATTTCCATAGTACTGTTTTTTTAGAAGACACAACTGAACAGCAGAATTCATTCTGATTTTGAGATTTTTGGCCAAAAATTGTCATTTTCTCATCTAACTGGAACAGGAAATTTTAATTACATTCAACCAAATTTCATTCAAACCGAGTAAATAAAGGCAAGATTGTAAAAAGGCTTGTCCAGGCTACACAAGTTTACCACCCACGTACAAAAAGCAGTGACATAGTAATTTATACTGATAATTGAATGATAGTGCAGACACAAACCAGGGTCCAGCAAGTCAGAGTCAGTTCAAGTGCTCACCAAAGAGGAGCAGGGCCCAGGGGTACTGGTGTTTCTTCAAGCAACCACAGGTAATTTAACAAAAAGCTTCAAACTAATTAGAAACTTGGAATGCTTTCTTCCCATTTCCAAGGCTAACTACGCAAGCAGAGCTGATTAATGTGACCTAAAAGCTTCACAAACCTGCCCGGACAGCTCTGGACAACCCTGCCTGGACACCTCTGAGCTTTTACACACAGCAATAACCTCTGCTGGCATCCCCACAGTACAACACAGGTATGAACACCACTATTTCCACGCACATCCTGGGTTTTGATAGGGCTTCCACACCTCTGTCTTTGCCAGGAAAAATGCTTCCATCCCCTGGATTTGACTGCAAACAGCGGAGTCAAACAGATTTTGCACCTGCCTATAGCTATCAAGCCAGAATTACTTATCCCTTGCACAGGAACTATGCAGCATTCAAATCTGACAGGTGAGTATGCAAATGAGGAGGAAGAAAAAATGTGGAGGGGGAAAAAAGGACTCTAACATACAGAAAACCAAACAGTTGTAGCAAACAGGTAGCAAAACAAGACAGGTAAAAAGCGGTAACAAATAATTACATAAAACAAAAAAAGACTGGAAAAGGTGCTGCACTTCATCCAAATAAACAGTCATTGTCTCATAGAATGAAAATGTAGACAGAGGTTTAGAGGAAAAAAATACAACAAGTAGGATTAGTCAAATGCTACTCAGTATGATATAAAATTAGTTTCATAGATGCTAACTGAATTTTTAATTAATACTGTATATCTATAAAACATTGGAAGCTTTCCAGCAAAAAGTCTCATCACAGCAGAATCTGTCAAACTGCTCCGTGACTTCTTCCTACTATTTGATGAGCTTCATCAATTACATGTCTATATGTAAACAAGCTCAGAACATCAAACATGCTGAGAGTACAAGTTAAATTCTCTTAAACTACAGCAGGCAGACACAGAAATATCAGGGCACAGCCTCTGCTGGAAAAAAGGTTCACCTTGTTCTTTCTAAAAGGTTTATCCTAAAGGCTGGCAAGTGCCACAGATTTTTTTTTAAGACCTGTGAGCTGACAAAAGTAGCTGCTTACCTACTATCGGTGTCCAGACCTACAAAATCCTTCTTCTCAAAAGGGACACAGAGCAGGGGGATCTTGTCTCCAGACTTATCAGTGGCTCTGTCAAGCCGCTTTGACTCCAGCACTATGAAGAGGGACTCGATAAAATCTTCAATTCTCTTCTCCACCGTTTCACACTCATCGTAACTGGGATAAAACGCCACATCCGTGCGGGGCTGCTCTGCAATCTCCCCTTGAAGCCCAAAGACAAACAACCGGGAATCGTAGAGGGTAGAGCCGTACATTTCCTTGTGAAGATGGAATTTTTCAAAAGTCTGAGGCCACTCCTTGGCAGAAGAGCAGTCCGTGATGGTGATCAGCCCCACGACTTTGCGGTGTGTCTGGAAATCCCCCCACTCGTTGTTCTCCGGGGGATAATGGTGCCTGTAGCGGATGTAGAGCACTCGCTGCGAGTCGCGCACGTTGACTTGGCTCACGGCTGAAATCCGCTTGTAGATCCTGAAAAAGCTCTCCTCAGGTACAATGCCAATGGGCTGAACCACGACCAGGAGGGTCTGATGATCCTCAGCACACTGCATGTAGTCAGGAACACTCATTTTGCATCAATTGCAGGCTAGTGAAAGAAAAACGTGTATTATTTTTTAACATTCAGAAGTACACGGGGTTGCTGAATCAAACTAGGAGTTCAAAGCTAAATACTTCTGCATCCTGAAGGTATGTGCTACAATACCACTATTTGCTTCATCATTTCTCTAAATCTTCAACCATGCAGCCTACTGACGTTACACTGTGCTCAAGCAGTACTTTTAGTCACCTATCAAACAAAAATCTGTAAATTAGGGTTTTCCAACTGAATCTCACTCCCTGTGCAGCTACACAAGCCAGGTCACACAAGTCCCTACCACAGCCACTGGGCAGAAATACCAGCTCAGAAGATCCTGTCCGACTCAGGCTCTTCCGACCCATTTTCTTGGAGAAATATGCAAAATTGTGTGGGGAGAGATGTAAACAGACACCAAATCGGGATCACCAAACTTTACACAGCAGTCAGTGCTCACACATGGCCAAGCAGAGGAGAATCAGGACCAGAACACCTATTTTTGACAAAAAGCAAAGTCTTGCTTTCTCGTAAAACACACATAGGTAAGGACCAGGCAATGTTTTCTGCCTTTACATTTGAGTAGTTAGAATTCCTTTTCTCCTGAGCTCTCTGAAACCGATTACTGCACTGCAGCTGGGTCTTGAATGAAGATGCACATCCCTGAGTCCTTTCATGTCTGAGACCTCCTGGACCCCACGGATCCCTTGGTGAATTTCAGCTTCAAAGCGTGCCCTGAATCGTAAATACTACCAGAAACACAAACAAACCAAACCTCCACAACAACAAACACACTGACAAAACAAAACAAAACAAACACTGCCCAGCTTTAGACTTGACACCACTGCTTTTACAAGGAGAACGACGAGTTCCGAGCCCACGGGGGCACAGGTGACAGAGAAGCAGCTGCCTTGAGGAAAAGGGCTCCTCTGAACTACGGACTGTACCTCCCCTCTCCCACCGCACTGCCCGGGGTCTGCCCAGCAGCCCCATTCCCACGGGTGCAGCCCCGTTCCCGGGGGTGCAGCCCCATTCCCAGGGGTGCAGCCCCAGTCCCAAGGGTGCAGCCCCAGTCCCAAGGGTGCAGCCCCATTCCCAAGAGTGCAGCCCCATTCCCAAGAGTGCAGCCCCAGTCCCGGGGTGCAGCCCCATTCCCAAGAGTGCAGCCCCATTCCCAAGAGTGCAGCCCCAGTCCCGGGGTGCAGCCCCATTCCCAAGAGTGCAGCCCCATTCCCGGGGTGCAGCCCAGTCCCGACACTTCCCCCCGGCGGAGGCCGCAGCGGGAAGGCAGGGGGGCGGTGGGAGCTCTCCCCTCTCCCTGTCCCGGGCATATTCCGCGCTGGGCCGGCCAAGCTTAGCAAGGAAAACGAATAAACTGCAGAAGAGCCAAGCGCAGCAGAGGCGCACAACCTCCTCAGCTCCGTCAGGCAGGGGCTCAGGGGCAGCGAAAGGCGCGGGGGAGCTGCTCTGGGGGGAGCGGCTGCCGGGTGGTAACCGGGGAAGGGGCACTCACAGCCCGGCCAGGAGCCGGTCTTTGGGCAGCGGGGATGGGCGGTAGAGCGGGGAAGGGGCACTCACAGCCGGGACAAGGGGACGCGGCTGCCGGGAGGTAAGCGGCACTCACAGCCGGGACAGGGGAGGCGGCTGGCGGGCGGTAGAGCGGAGAAGCGGCACTCACAGCCGGGACAGGAGCCGCCCCACTGCCGCCGCCGCCGCCGGAACTGACGGCAATGGCCGCTCCGCACCGCATGCGCGGCGGGCCATGGCGGGAGAGTCGTGAGGGGAGCCGAGCGCTTCTCCCAGTTTGGGAGACGTGAGGGAAAATAACCGCATAAAAGGAACTGAACAAGCTTTAGCCTTGGCCTTCAGTTGGCTTCCAAAAAATGGGCAACATTTCCGCGAGGGAGAGAAGAAGGGGATGGCAGCACAAGCTGGACTGAGACAGGGGCTGAGCAACCCCGACAGCAGCACGGCCTTAGGGCCAGAGAGGGACGGGGTGTGCTCAGCCCGGTCACTCACAGCCTCCCTTCTCCTGCCAGGGGCAGCTCCTGCTCCCTTTGTCCCTTTGCTGGGACACAGCGACTCAGGAAGGCAACTCCACCTGGCAAGCTCTCAGCTGGCAGCGGGGCAGAGAAGAGCTCTGAGGGTCCTTCCCCTGTGCCTTCCCACCACCAAGCTCAATACCCTCAGAAATCCTGGTAGTTTGATGAGGGTTTATTTCTATACTGAAATAATGAAAGACCCCGGTAGTATTTGTAGGTAATTCGCTGTCGGAGTAATGTCATCTGTCTCCACAAGATGTCACAAGACGGTAAGGATCAAGAAAGCAACCCAGCCTTCCAGACATCCATGCAGCATCCCAGGATATTTGTGCTTCCCTTCAGATAGAACGTACACAGAATGGCCTCACATAAGATGTAACCTCAAGGGAATTAAGAGATACAGATTATCTGCAATATCTGACTATAATTGATGTCCCCAAATACAGCAGTTTTGGAATTTTATCATATACTGTATTATCGTTGCACCAAGGTGCTCACAACTGCTTATGGTGCTATATTTTATTAATCAATCAGTACCATCTGTAGCCTTGTCCTTATGTACTGGGCAAATTCTATATAAGATAGTAACATTCAGTTGATAAACTCCCTGTGTTTTCCATTTAATGATTCCTTATGGGTACATTCCTTTTTCCTCAAAAATCCATGAGAATTATTGTGTATTCTGGAAAAGCTCCTGCTCTTCCCTCTCATACTAAGTAGAGATAATTTAGTGGCCTTAGCAAATTTCTTACCAACACAAACCTTCAGGCATGTTGTTTGTAAAACATACTGAAAACTTTTTTATAGAAACTATTAATGAATTGATGCAAACTATGTGTCATCACTCTGGAAGTGCTCGCTCGCCCTGCAGCTCTTACACAAATAGACACAGGAGAATTTCTGGAGCCAGCAATTCCAGCAGCAAAACCCCATCCCACAAGCAAGTTACAGCCTTCCTACACAGCAGGCACACAGCGTAAACATGGGAAACGTGTTAATAATGAAGATGCAGCCCCACCACCACTTCATAGTTTACACATGCTCTCCACACCTCCCCACACCTCTGGCAAGCGTCAGGATGACCAGACACGTTCCCTGGTACTGCACTACAGCTGGGAAGTGTTGAGCAGCCTGTAATTACAGTTTGGCTTAACAATTTTGTAGCCAGTAGCCTGTAATTGGAATACACACAGGAGGAGCCCAGTCTCCCATTAAAAACAAGTTCCCTACACTCCTGTGCCAGCCTGGGGCTGAGGGGCTGTGGTAAGGGGTGAGGAAGGGGAAGCCCCAAGGCTGCTCCCACCTGTGCTGGGGCAGCAGGAATCCACCCAGGTGGGAAGAGTGACTGGAAAGCTGCTCAGCACAAAAAGACCTGCTGGAAAAGGACCTGGAAGTGCTGGTTGACAGCGGCTGAATGTGAAGAGGGGCGTTCCCAGGTGGGCAAGAAGGCTGGTGGCATCCTGGATTTCTGTGTCAGCAATCGCGTGGCCAGCAGGAGCAGGGCAGTGATTGTCCCTCTGTACTGGACACTGGGGAGGCCACACCTCGAGTGCTGTGTCCAGTTCTGGGTCCCTTAACTCAGCAAGGACATTGAGGTGCTGGAGCATGTCCAGAGATGGGGCACGAAGTTGGCGAGGGGGCTGAAGCACAAGTCTGATGAGGAGCAGCTGAAGGAGCTGGGGGTGTTCAGCCTGGAGAAAAGAAGACTCAGGGGTGTGACCCTATCACTCTACAACCACCTGGTGATCGGTCACAGGTGGACTCGACCACCTCAGAGATCTTTTCCAGCCTACTTGATTCTGCAATTCTATGAAGGGACTCGGCAACCAGAACCTCTGGAGCCTCGGCACGCCCAGGTCCTCCCGGAGAGGCGGGAGCCGACGGGGCGGGGGTGCTGCTGGGCAGTGGGCGGGACTCTGTGTGGGTCCCTGTATTGCAGGGAGCTGTAGGGAGCTGTAGTCCCGGCAGCAGGCGGGTCTCGGAGCTATAAGGAGCTGTAGGGAGCTGTAGTCCCGGCAGCCGCCGCCTACAGCTCCCGGCGGGCTCCCGCGCTGCCGGGGACGGGCTG
>VZTJ01000476.1:124762-164032 GCA_013397795.1 Orthonyx spaldingii
CCCGCGCCTCCCTTCTCCGGCTGAGGGGCCTCTGCCTTCGGAGCGCTCCCGCGGCCCCGCGCCGGCTCCCGCTGCCCTTCTCGGTCCGCACCCCGAGACTGAACTTACCTTAAGGCTGTTTAGAATCATAGAATGGTTTGTGCTGGGAGAAACCTTAAAGAACATCTATTTCCAAACCCCTGCCGTGGGCAGGGGCACCTTCCACTATCCCAGGCTGCTCCAAGCCCCGTCCAACCTGGCCTTGGACACTCCCAGGGATGGGGCAGCCACAGCTTCTCTGGGCAGCCTGTGCCGGGGCCTCACCACCCCCACAGAGAAGAATTTCTTCCTAATATCTGATCTAAACCTACTTTTTCTCAGTTTGAAGCCATTCCCCTTTGTCTTGTCACTACATATTCTTGTATATAGTCTCTTTCTTTCTTTCCTGTAGACTCTCTCCATTTAATGAGTCTCTGCACTGAGTACCCAGTGTATATGCAGTTAAATATGGTGTTTCTGCCTTTAGGTAGGGATCAACTATATGTGTGAATTCTTAGTTTGACTATTTGGTTTTAATTTTTTAGGAACTTTTTGTTCAGTATTTGGCTACATACTCCTACAAACACGGCAGAGGGAAGGAGAAGAACGCACTGACTTACACTGACCTGTCTCATACCGCAGAAGAGTGTGAAACCTTTCAGTTCCTTGCAGGTATCAATAGCAAAAGGGTAAATCCAGTGTCTGCTTTGGAAAATGAAATCTTGCTCTTAATGCTCTGTTTTGTGAGGACCCAGTTCTTCTACTGGTCATTGATCTCCTGCTTAGCATTCAGCTGGAACTCTTAAACTGCCTCACAAAAAAACATTTCTTTGTGAGTGGGGATTTTTCTGCTGCATCTAAATTATGCAATTATACCATATACAGTTCTCAGGATATTGCCTTAAGCATTTCTTAAATTCCAGCAGTTCCATCTGAAAGCTTTCAGCCTGTGAAGGAAGAGATCATTGCACATCTTTAGGTGAGAAGTTATGTGGCCCAAAAATGACACAGGAATCTGTAAGTTCTGTGAAAAAGGGCTTCATCATATGGTCCCTCTCTCCTTTTAGATACATGCACACACACGTGTGCACACACAGTTTTTACTGATACTTGCATTTTTGTTACAACACTTAGCTCAAGGATATAAGATGCTCCTAGCCAAGTCTTTCTCTGGGTTTCCCATGGATCTGCTTCCACAGCACGCAGTTCTGCTTTGTCTCAGGTCCATCATTGCCATGAATGAGTGTTTTAATGCAGAAAAAAACATTTCTACAGGACATAAGTAGCTTTGTTGGATCTAGGGCTGTTGAGCACTATTTTACATCAAATAATTTACATCAGCAGACAGTAGAGACAGTTGCCAGTAATCAGTCATGAAATAGAGGCCTTATCTTTGGTTACTTGTACCATAACTGGGTAACTCCCTCCTTCTCTTACAGCTGTGCAGGTCAGAATAACTTACCTAAGGTTTGTTAAAAATATTAATATTTATTTTTGACTCATTAGTGGTTTGGATGCAACAGTGTTAATGAGGCAATACAAGTATTCAAACAGACTATAACAGCAACAATTCTGCCTTTCAGATATCTTGCCAAAGAAGATCCTAGCTAGCAAATACCTAAAAATGCTTGAAAAAGAGAAGCGAGATGGAGAAGTGAGGGAAGACAATGATGAGGATGAGGAGGAAGAGGAAGAAGATGAAGCTGTTGGTGACAGTGTTGGATCTTAAGACCAATGCAGAGTTGTTTCGTAGTTGATTCATTTTCTATTGTATAAAGGATGTTATTTTTGTGACTGAGAATCCAGATGCTGGATATATTTATACACTGAGCCATCTGCTTTTGCTTTAAGAAGTTTAGAAATTGAACTCTGTACTCGTTGAAGAATGGAATTCTTCCCTCAGAAACACAGCAGGGTAGGAAGAGACAGTGCAAACCTGACAGCAGAGCTTGGTCAGATGATTTGAAATGACTTTGTCAGACAATCATTACCCAAATTTAAAATTTCTTACGGGCAGCTTTCAGTTCAAAAGCTCCAAAAGTGGACCAAGTGCATTAAAAAAGTTTGTAAAAACAGCCACATGGGCACCAAAACGGGGTAGAGGAGGAGATCCATCCCAGGGGCTAATGTGGTTCTGCAGCTGTGGTGGTAAATGGAGTAGAAAATTATGTAAATATGTGCATCTAGGACCCTTTTCTTGAATGAACTCCACTTCTGCAGTTTCTCCTGCCAGAATGCACATGGAAGTCTGTTAATTGTGGGCTCTTGAGAATGAGCAGCTTCCCTACCATGAGAGTGATAGAGCTGGATTTTTCATTTGGTTTTGGTTTGGGTGGGGTTTTTTTTACTACAGAAATGGCAACCGTCCTGTGTAGAACTTTACATGCAACTTTTTAAAATAAACGTTTTGTATGAAAACTGACAATGGATGCAGAAACTTCCTGCAGTTCTTTCCAGCTCCAGCCACACACATGGTCAGTGTGGCAATGTTTGCAGAGTGCCCTGGTCAGTCTGAGAGAGAGAAGTGACCAAGATCTCTCCCCAGGTGTGAGGAATGCCCCAGGCAAGCACAGGAATGTTAACAGGGAGTAAGAACCTCCCACTCCAAAAAAGCTGGGCAGAAAATCAGCCAGAAATTTGTCTCAGGCAACACCCTAATGTGGAGGGCATGGTAAAGAGTTCCCAGGGAACTGAACATCTGAACCCAAGCTTTTCTTGGGTTGAGGGCACAGACACACTCAGCTGCTCTTAAAACACACAGCAAGGAGCTCCAGCATCTCCACAATCCAGCACATCCCAGATTTGTGCTAAGAAAGCCAAATGGAGCTCAGGCAGGTAAGATCAGGGACTGGCAGAGCTGCTGAGCCACACCAGCAATGCTCCTGCTACTTTTAACAGGTCAGAGGATGTTGCACTGTAAAAAAATGTCCTGAAGTTGCCATAAATGAAAATCATGTACCAGGAATGCAGCAGCGAGTGCTGAGTGGGGTAGATCCCTGGGGAAATTCCCAAATGGGTAAAGGCAGAACTACACCATTGTTGGAAGAGTTGGTTTGTGCTTTTTGTTTTTAACTATTATTAGAAGTGCATGGAGATGTGTGGGAAACTGAGTGTGGAATGCTGTTTGGGGGGAGGGGGTGCCAGGTTTTTGGGAAAGAAGAAAAGATACACCAGCACAAAATTGCACAGGGATTCTCCAGCATAAATAAGCAAATAAAATACCTGTCCCAGAGTTCCCTTGGGTGAGTTACAACCAAAGAGAGGAACATCCTCAAACAGCCCTGGCAGAGGTCTGACCACATCCCCACCCCTGCACCCCGGGGAGAGGAGGCAGGAGGGACTGGCAAGGGAGTGGAAAGTGTTTTGTGATTTATTTTCTCACCATCTAATTCCATTTAATTTGTCAGTAAATTATATAATTTTCCCTCCAATCAAGTCTGTTTTGCCCATGACAGCAGCTGCTCAGTGACCTCGCTGTCTGTACCTCAACCCTTGAGCTTTCTCATCCTATTTCCTCCCTCTGTCCAAACTGCATCATTTAACATGAACTTCCTCAGAAGTATCTTGACCTGTTTAAGGTGTTCTGGGATTTTAGGCATTGGAACACAGGCCAGGGGACACTTTCCAGGATGAATTATTATTATTATGGACATGTTTCTATCTTTTTTCCCCCTACAACATGAGCTTTGAGATCCCTCCCCTCTCCCCAGCCAATGCTGCTCAAAAGGACATGAAGTTTCCTAAACTTGCCAAAATGACAAAAGAACTGTGCTTACTAGGTATAAATCACCATATTTCATCCCTCTTAGAAGTTTCCTGTGGGATGATGAACATATTCTGTGAATTACTGAGACCAGAAGAATTTGCAGGCCCTTCTGGATTCATTCAGCCAGAATCCTCAACGGGAACGTCAGAACTGCCAAAATTTGCCACAGCCCTCTCCAAGGCCCTGCATCTGCCAGAGCTTGTTGCCATCAAACCAGTGAAGGGTTTTTTGTTTTCCCCCAAGAGCCTGACACAGAGCAAAACCTCATCCAATTCAAAGTGGTGTTTCAAAAAACAAGGGAAAAAACAAAGGGAAGAGACAGCTCTGACAGGATTTCATATTACTGAGTAAAACCAATCTGTGTTTGCAGGGTTGGGCTCCCAAAGGAAGATCCTTGGCATCCTTGCAATTCTGCTGAATGCTTTGTAGTCAACACCGGCTGCTACATTTTCTTCATTTAAAAATTGATCACTATAGGATTCACTCAGCAAAAAAAAAAAACAAAAAAACAAAAATGGCATTTCAGGCAAATGGTTTCCAAAATGCTCCCCTTCCATAAACAATTCCAGAATTACACCCTGTACACAGTTAAAGCAGCACGGATTGTCTCTGGCTGGGCACACAGCAGGTGGGAGCACAGGGAAACATCCAAAACAAAAATAAGGAGTGAAATGCAAGGCAGGGCAATGGGACCAGAGATTTTGGCACAGTCTCAGAGTGCACAGGTAACTGCAGAAAATGGCCAAATATTAAATGAAAAGACATGAAACAACATCTTGTAAAGATGAGGAATTTTATTTCATTGACATACTATGAGGCAAAACAAAATTGACACCATACAAAATAACTTTATAAAATATCATTCACATCATTATTTTGTCAGGAATTACAGCATTCTGAGCTTGTTACAAGTCTTATGTTTTGAGGTGAAAAACACTATGCTAAATCTTTAGTATTAGTTGTATATATACAGTAAGAAACCAGCACAGAACCTGTTAGGTTTTTCATGAGTTTATTGCAAAAGTAGTGCAAAACTATTTTACCTTGCAAGCTGTAAAACAAACTTGGAAAAGGACCCACCTACGCTTAAAAACATGACAATAAATGCTCAATTTCACAGCCTTTGAAGCTTCCTTCAAACAATTCTCAACAAAAATTCCCCATCTCTGCACAATTTCAGATTTTCACCGACTCAGAAAAGAAGGAGTAGAGGGTGGACCTGCAGCAGGGAAGGGGCAGAGAGCCAGGAGGGTCCTGCTCCAACATGGGGCACCTGCTCTTACCCATGGATTTGGGGAATCACCCCCAAAACACCCACCAGTGGGGCAGGTTTGGTCACTGTGTGCCCCCATCAATAACCTGCCCCTTTCCACACTCGTATTTGAGAAAAGAGTCAAGAAAGCAGAACGAGCAAACCCAAAAACAATGTAATTAAGAATAAGGAACATGTATTGTCTGTTTTAGGAATATAGTATCCTTTTCCTCCTCTTCCTGAAGTCTATAAAGTGAATTTCCATGGTCCCCCTCCCCGTGTGTGCACACTGCAGGGCACATCCCATCCCAAACTTGTGTGTGATCCCAAGGCAGGATACTACATTCTGTGAGATCCAGAGAAAACAACGGCCTAAAACACTACCGGGGTCCCCCAAAGCAAACAGGTAGCTAAGTCATCTCCTAAAAAACCAGAAAAGCAAACAAATGCTACATGAAAAATGTCAAAGAAACAAAATGCAGCATATTCAGGCTCTTTTTTTTTTTTCTTTTTATCTTGAGGTACCTATATAAATATTACCTTCTGCCCAAAGTACGATTGGTTTTGTTAAAAAACTAAAGTCCTTATCAGAGCCAATTGCAGGGCAAACATTATTACTGAGAAAGTGCAACTATGCTGATCATTTATCTGCAGCATATTAAAGGATGATTAGGCTTTAGAAAATATAGCTTAAGTCTAGACCTGATGGAGCAGTTTTATAAAAACACTGAACAGAGGCATTTTCCTTTTGTTTGAGTCTCTCTGGAACAGAAAGCCTTAGGAAACAGCTTGGAAGTCCTGCCATGATGGAATGTCAGCACTTTTACAATCCCATATATAGATTTTTTTTTCTTTAATATTTAAACTAAATACAATTTTACAGCAAAGATTCCCCCTCTGTAGTAGGTACTGGTAAAAAGTGGATTTTTAGAAAATTTTTTAAACTTCGAAAAATGATAGTGTATCACAACTTAAAATTTTCCAAAAAGGAATTCTTTTTAAGTAAAAAAGGTTCACAGAGTAGAAAAAACTTACACATAATTGTAAACTGTTACATACAAAACTGTGGAAAGGTCCGTGATGTTTTATTCCCTCACCCTTACATGTGTATTCCTTAAATTTATATTTATATATACACATAAACACAGAAAGTCATGTGCTATATGCATATATAGAGACACAGAGATGTAGAGACCTGGGGTCAGGATTGAACAGTTCCAAACTTACTTTCTTGGATATTTCTCTTTGCCTAGGGCAGCTGTGATACTTTATTTTACAACTGGCTACACCGAAAAATATTTTCAAATTCAGTTTTTTGTGGCGCGGGTAAAATCCATTTGCTGTTTTTAATCAACAAGATGAGTTTTGATTGTTGTGCACTGGGGAGAAGAAACACAAAGGCACAAAGAACAGAACTGAAATCCAAGATTGGTGTCTCGGAACAAGAACCCCGAGCGTTGGGGCTGCGGAGGGGGTCGGTTTGGTCGCCTTTGCCAAATCTCCTTGACAATTTGAGTAATTAGCACCCAACTGGTTACATGAGGTAGATCCAAATTGGAAAAAAAATAATAATAAAATAAAAGCAAGCTGGGTCCCCAACACTTTTTTTTTTTTTGCCTCTATTTAAAATGTTTTAAGGATCCTATGTCAGTCGTAAGAAGTGGAAGCGATGGCACCTACCCGAAGCAAGCACGGAACTCAAGAACGGCTTTTTTTGGGTGTAAAATGTGCAGTGTTAAATCACAATCTTCCTTCAGGCAGAGATCTGCTGGCAGGGGGAGGGAGGAGAATATGTCTGACAACAAGGACAACAAAAAGCTGGGATTTGGGAAAGCCTGTTTGGGGTCGGCTGCTGGAGGAAGGCCCGAGACAGCCAACGCCCAAAGAGGCATCACAGTATAGACAGCTACAGGTGTCCCTTATTCCTCAGGCCAGGAGACTTCCTTCACTGACATTTCAGCTCTACAGGAACACCCTCCTGTGGTTACACAGTATTTTTGCATACTCTGAGAGAAATCTGACACATTTATCACTTCGTTAAGGCTTAGTTTAAAGTGGCGTGGCCACACAGGATCACGCAAGTGCTCACCTACGGCAGCGAGAGAAACAAGGGATTAATGACACCCCCTGTGACCCCCAGCACTGCCCAGTGATGCCTCCAACCTCCAGGGGAAATCCCACAGCGCCAGGGATGCCCTCCAGAGTCAGCTGAGGGTAATTCTGGGTCTGGTTTTGCATTACAAGTGCTACTCTTACCCAGCCAGCACTACACGGTTCATATACTGCAAGCACGAGACAGCTCCACAGAGATGCAACACACACACAAAACTACTCAACACACATTTAGTACCACTTGGAACGACCTTAAGATCATTTCTTTTTGTCTTTTTTTCTCAAAAAAAAAAAAAAAAAAAGCAAACTTTAAATGGTCATAGCCACATTTTCATTGGAGGGAACATTTACAATATGAAGCCTCTGGATTGATTTTTGGTTCTTTTTTTTAGTTATTTTATAAAAAATAATTTAAAAAACGATTTTGAAACTATTCAACAAAAGATTAAAACCTTAACAGATAAAGTCAGTTAAATTTGCAATGTACCAAAATTACAGCAAAAAAAAAAAAAAAGTATTTAATCGCTACATTCTGTTTTCCATCTCACCCTCCCAAGATCAGGTTAACCACTCTGCTGCACAGAAATCTGGGGCTGGACCTTGATTCATCACCTGCCCTGCATGTTGAAATTTTTGTGATTGTACAACTAATAAAACACTGCAAAAGCCAGGGAAATTGTGCTTATTATTTCCAGCAAAATACTGCCTTTGTGTCTTTTACAGCCAGCCTGTAACTGTCCCCTTTCCTGTCACTCACACAGAAATGGACACACACACACAGAGATCTAGAAAATCTACTGAAGTTGATCAAGAAATTACAGAAAGCAAGCGGTAACACTCTTCAGGATAGCACAGACCTTTGCCAGATGTAATTCCTCATTGCACCCTACTGAAAATTTGATTTTCCAAGGTAAATAATTCTGAAACTTACTCCTTAATGGTTTCTTAGAGTTTGTTTAGTTGTTTTTTTTTTTTTTCCTTATTTTATTTTCTTTAAAATGAAATTACACAGTTGTCATTTGTAAATGAGATGAGCAATTGAAGGGCTCAGTCGTGTTAAGTTCCATGAGAAAATATATCAGGAATAAAAAAATTTGGGTCAAATCCTTACTTTTTTAATAACTTAGAAACAGAGCTATAAAACAGTCAAGTTTGAGCACCTCACAGCTGGTGCAGAATTAACTTTGGTGCAATCTAGGAACAAAATTCACTGCAAGTCATGTTGGTACATGAGAGGTCTGATCCAACCCACAGCAGCTGAGGTTCTGGGCTGCCCATAACACCCAGACAGGATCTGCTTTGAGTCAAGTACATGGCAGGCAAAAATGTGCAATTTTACAAATACTGGCACGAGTGAAACTTCCTCTACTCATGGCTTTAAAACCAGGAAAAGCTGACAAATACAGAAAAGAGTCCACATTACTAATTTCTGACAGGAAATCTAACCTAACAAAGGAACACAAACAGCACCAGCCACAGGATTAGAGACTCCCCAGCTTACCTGCTGATCTGTTCACCATTCAAGCTTGCCATGCACACTCAAAAAAAAACACCCATAAAATGGCCAGAAAAGTTTAAATTTACATTTTGGGGACAATTCCTAGGCTTGCCCCCAGGTCAGACAGCATCTGCAATCCCATCTGATGAGCAGAGAGCAGCTGCTCCAGCAAGTAGTTTAGATGTGCTTGAAGGAGGAAAAAAAAACCAACAAAAACTGAAGCACATGGTACAACAGCACATCCAAAATGTGGGGAGAGAAATACAACTAAAACCTGTGCACTCCTAAGAACCCCGTGGGAAGGATTATTCCCTTTGACAGAGGGAATAGCAAAGGCTCCTGAAACCACACAGGGAGGCTGGTTGGTGGAAGAGCAGCCACAGGCAGTTTTAGGATGGATCTGCTGAGGCAGGGCATGGACAAATCCAAAGTAATTTCTCTTTTTTGGGGGATATTTTGGTGGGAGGAAGGAGCAGCCACAGCCTTCACCTGGTGCTGGGGGTCTGTAGTGCTGCCATGGGCAGAATTCCCACAATTAACTCCTGCCAACCTGTCGTCCCTCCACATCCAGCAGCGCCCCTGTCCTGGCCCCAACCAAGTCACAGCTCCCCAACACCACAAATCAACTTGGGGGGCTCCCTACCAACCTTCTCCCTTTGGGATGGGACCAGCAGATGGGTGCAGGGTGGGGGATTCCTGAGGGGCACTTGCAGGGAAGCCAGAAGGAAAAGTAAGGATTAAACTGTCACCTTAACAAGTGCTTTAATTGGCAATTCTGTAAGGAAATGTCTGCGCTCCCTTCCTCACCTCATTTCCCCAAGGGCTGGGGTACCCAGATTTTCTCTTCTCTGTGGCATGAGCAGCACCCAGCACGGGGCTCCTTCCCTCCTTAAACTTCCTGATGATCCCAGGTTTGCCTCGTCTGGAAAACACAAAACTCTGCTTCCATCAGTGCCACAGGAGCTGTTCAGCATCTCTGCACAGAGAAAGCCCTGCCAGCATTAGTGTCCACGATCTGCAGTGCACAACGTAGTGAAACATCTCAAAAGCAGCCATTTCCCCTGCACTTCACACTTCTGGGGGGCTTTGTTAAATCGTGACTGAGAACTGAACCAAACTGACAGGATTTTACCCCATTCAGTTACCACTGAGCTGGTTTATAATGGTTTATTCACTTGCAAAATCTGGGTTCCAGAAAGTCAGGACATCAGCAATCATCTTGCCATGGATGAGATTCATTAGTGCCTACACACAGAGGTTAAGAGGAGGAAATTGCAGGGAGCAGAGAATCCCAGAAAATTCACTCTGATAGACCAAAATCCACAGCAGAGCACCCAGTCACTTCTGAACAAAAATCAACTTTAACACTGCTACGAAACCACAACAGCACACTGTGCTCCAACAGGCATTTCTGTCAGCAGAGTGGTTTGTTCTGAGATGAGGAAGCTTGCTTGGGTTAATTGTAAACAAAAATCTGATGCATTAACACAGCTTTCTACAGTTTCATTTTAGGTCACTTAAAGCACCCTCAGTCCACCTGCACTTATGTCAAGGTTGAGTTTTGGACAAGGCTTTGCACAGAACTGACACTAAATAGTCCCAAGATGCTCAGGTTTGGGGTTATTTTTTTGTGTTTTGGTTTGGGGTCTTTTCCCCACATTTTAAAGTTTATAATTTTCTGAGCAGGGAATAAAATATTTTCACTCTTACAGTCACACATCAACTTATTTAAAAAATACATTAAAAAAAATAATCCAATACATATTTTTTGCCTCAGACTCAAAATACATTTCAAGCACCTTCATGTCATTTGCAGAGAAAACCTGACATTTTCTGGCCAACAGGTGAAGTACAGAAACATTTTTCATTTGGGAAACAACAGTATAGGAACTCAAGTGAAGGGACAGGTCCCAGAGGGAGCTGCTGCTGTGGAGTGACCCTGAGCAGAAGCAGCTGTGCCAGATGTGCCACTTGCCAGGTCTGGTACCCTCTCAAGTCACAGGGATTTCTCTGGAAGACAGAGGGAAGGCTGAGCAGCCCCCCAGGATCACAGTATGGCACTGCCACTTCCCAGCCAGGAACAGACCAGGACAAACCCAGCCCCTCTGGGAGCATTCTGGCTGCTTAGTGGGAGGTTCACTGCAATTAATTCTTCTGTGAAGGAATACAGGAGGTAGCCTTGAACTGCACCTGCTTTGTAACTGAAGATTCTCACAAACCTACTTTTGTAGTGATTTGGCCAAGAAATTACATTCAAATGAACACTTCAAAGAAACTACTCTGACAAAGCAACTGAAACACTAAATGGGATGGAACAGATTCTGTGCCACACCAAGCACACACAGCACCCCCTTTCCATAACATTTTGATTAAACCCTCTCAGAAATGCATCCTTCCAGTCATTAACCCTCAGAAACAGAAGACAAAACTTGCTGGTTTGCATCAGACAGTGGGGCTGGAGTTGGGGTCTGTCCCATCCCCGAGGGTTATGGAAGCAAAAGGCAACTGCTGATGGATGGGAGATCCATGGGCAGCCAGAGGTGACACCATTCCTTAGCTCACAGCACTGAGACATCCACTGCACTCCCCAGTCCCTCACCAGGCAGGGACAGACAGCAAGACACTGCAATTGGATCCCAAATCCCTGTAATTCCACTCATTCTGCCACATCCACTGGTTCTGCTTCTACAACACATGGATCAGATGCTGGAGCAAGCAAGGAAAGCCTGTGAGAACTACATCTGATAATCCAGGTATTATATTAATGTCATCAGTCATCAAACTGATACCAAAATTAGCATTTGAACCTTGCACAGGCAACAAGCACAGTGAGAGCTGAAAAACTGCATCTCTGTGGTATGGGAGAAATGTGCACAGAGGAGAGAAGGAAGAAATGTTTTATAAATTCAGACAAACCCTAAATATTTCCACTGTAATAAAGCAACTGTGCCCTGCTTGGATTGATACCATAACGCAAACAAAGTATAACAACATTTAACACCAAAGGTTGTATCTCAACACTGGAAAATATGGCAGTATTCTGGAAAATATAGCATGGAATGGTATCCCCAGCATTTCACTATTTGTTGTACAGAGCACTACTTACAGTATTTTCAAACAGCTACAGCAGATGCAAAAAAAGGAAAAGTCTTACAGTAAAAAGGGAGTTTAAAAAAACCCAAAAAATCAGTGCAATTACCTTCTACTTGAAGTTTTCCTTAGGAAAGATGGCATGTGTGCATCAGGAAGCATGTTACCAAATGGAATATAAAAGTAAAAAGCAAAGGACTGCCCTGCATTAGGGATGGGGAAAGCCACACAAAGAGAGATGCTATGGCAGGAGAAGAGTATTAAAAAAATAGGAAAACAAGTGATTTTAATTACACTGGTCTCAAGTGTGAAAAATACTGAGAACTCTTCTTACATTCATTTAGTTAATGTGAACAAGATGTCTCTAAAGAAAAGAATAAGTCCCTTATGGGTTATTTATGCCACCAGAGATGCTTATTTGACTAAGTCAAGAGCAAGTATTGTCCATCTAACCTCTGAAGGTCCCAGTCCTGCATTCCCAAAACTTGTAGCTGTGAATGAGCAGAACCTGCAGAACCAACCTGTCCTCACTCCCAGGGATCAACGTTTTCCTCAAAAAGAAACAATCTGCACGTCCACCAGACCCCTGCAAGAATCCACTGAGCTTGGCTGAGGGGTGTTAACAAACACCTTCCTCCTGGCCTTGGCCTCAGTGAGGTTCTGGGCTCCTGCAGCTGAGACACAGGTGAGCCTTTCTTTGAGGGATCCAAACAAACAGCACTGGCAGCAATCACAAAGCCCTCAGATCACACTCTGCTATTTAATCAAAAGCCTCTGGGAACACACATGTATGCCTTCAGTCAAAAAGAAAAACTTAGAAGCACCTTAGAAACTTCAATCTTTTCAGAAAAGAAACTTGAACTCCTCACACCTACTCTCCAAAAGTTTTAATTTGAAAATCCTTGTGGAAATACCTCTTGTCTTATGTTACAAAAATGATCCAACAAGAACAAGACTCTGTTACAACAGACAAAGGCTGCAGGAGTTATTGAGACAGGGAGAATTAAAGCCAAACCTTCACAACTTTTTTTTGCTTTTACGATCAGGGAACACTGCCTGGGGGTCTGGATGGAGATCAATGGTATTTGTTACCTGACCAGACCAAGAAATGAGGGAATTCCTGTGCCAAAGCTTCTGGAACATGGAAGATCATTGATTGTAATTCACAAAGTCAAATATTCTAAAGCAAACCAAGCCAAAATAAGGAGCTCTAAAAAACAAGTGATCTCACACTGTACATCAGTGCATACACACACACACACGTGTTCAATTGCATAGGGCTGTCTTAAATGCCACATAAAGGCAAAGACAAATCCACCTACTTCCAGCATTTCCCAACAGGACATTTGCTCCTAAGGATCAGCTCAGTTGTTCCCTGGGTGCTGGAACAGATGGAGTGGACTCGTTACTCTGTTCAGCCACCGGAGCAGAAATTTCCACCACCAAGTAAACCTCATTACTACATCAGATTTTGCACATCGGGGAAAAAAAAGACAAACTTTTAAGTATTTCATGTCTTCTGACAGTACTTTTCACCTGCCAAGAGGGGCACTTCACACTTGCTGATGCTGTTTTTGGGGGGTTGTGCAGTGGGACTCCTTTGCACGGGCTGGAAAATGCCCCAAGTGCCTGAGGGTGGCACAAGTTTGGTTACTGCTGACCTGAGCTGCACAGTGACCCAGAGACTCAGAGCTGTGACCTCAGCTGGCACTTCCCCAGCAGCAACCTGTGGGAGACTGAGACTTCTTGAGCTTTGTGTTGACCTGAGAGGTTGCTGTTCTACACCAGACACGTGGGAGGCACAGAATAAAAAATAATACTGGGATTTTAGGTGTTTGTGGCAGGTGGTTTTTTTTTTTTTTTTGCATAGGAGACATTCTTGAATACGTAATTTATATTAAAAATATTCCCAGAAAGAGAGCTGCTGGACTGCCAGCATGCTGTACTTTACAAAATATATAATTAACCAGTTTTTTTTTTTAAATGCTTTAAATTATTCACTAATTCACCACTGGTGGGAGGGAAAAGGAGGGAGACACCAAGGCATAAAGAATTAGCAGTATTAGAGGCTTAGAAAGATCTCTAAAAAGGTGAAAACGTCCTGAAATGCACATAAACATCCCAAGTTCTTCACACTCAGGGAAGGAAAGCTACACAAAATTTCTGCTCATTCCAAGAGGATACACAAACAACAGCTACTCTCAGATTAAGGGCTTGCCTAGAACTCCTTTTCTCACAAAGAAAACATCTTAAATAGGATGCAGTGCAGTCCCAGGCTGCTTCAGAAATGAGATTTGAAGTCAAGACAGATCCTGCCCTCCTCACCTCATCTGACCACCTGTACAATTCCTTTGTCCCAGATCTCTGTGGAAAGAAGGGGATGAATTTCACATCCAAGAGGTCTCTGCATAACAGACAGCAAATAAGTTAAAATGATGTCTTAAAATGGATGATCTTTATCCTATTTGATAAGAAGAATTCATACAAAAATAATTCTTATATAAAACTCTGCCAAATTAATATCTTCACTGAAATAGGAAAGCTCTCAAGGAAACACAGAGAAGTGCAACACACCCACCACGGGGAGGTTCTGCAGCTATGGGGTACTTGAGGGGAGGTAGGTACAGCCTCGCTGGCACACAGCAAGACAGACAATGCTACCTAGTATTTGCTTCAAATTTACAGAAATCTCAATTTACAGAACTATGACCAAGAAGACACTCTGAGGCAGCAGCCTAATCACCCAATTAGAATAGCACAAATACAATTATTCTGTTAAGAGATTCTACGTTTCACCTAAAAAAAACACCGACAACCAACACACTGCTACGAGGTGAAGATCTGAACTGGAATTATGTACCTAAAAGTCTTTGTGCAGCAAAGGCTGGGCATTTTCTAGCTTATCCAACACCACCTGGTTGCAGCTGACCTGCTCTGTGGCCCAGAGCTCTGCATGGGTTAAAGCTACTCGCGAGGTAAAAGTGTCCAAACAGAGACTGAGCAGCTGCTAGGAGAAAAGGGAAAAGACAAAGCAAAACCCATCAGTGGAAGAGAATGAAGGTTTTCCAACCTGCCTCTCAGCATGTTATTTCAGTTATCCTATGGAAAAACAAACTAGATCCAGTCAGCATAAACAGCTTTCCTGGGCTTTTTCCATTTTCTCCTAAACCTGCTCATGGCATCGTCATTAGTGCAATGGTTTACGTGTGTGTTATGGTTTTTATGAATCCAGTGTGCAAACTAACAGAAGCATCTGTCTAATAATTATCAGTTTTAATTAATGCTTCTCCCAAGAGAATGGCAAAACTCTCACCTTTCCTATGGATCTTATACATAATGAAGAGAGTTTCACCTCCCTCCCTAAGTAAACTTCAGTTTCCTAATTTTTATCTTTACTGCATAGATTCTCTGCCTTCTGCCTAACATCCAGCGAGCCACTCTCCTCTAGCAGAGCTCCTGCTTCACCACCACCCAACATATAAATAAAATACCCTTGTTTTGTGCTTGAATGAACGTAGGATGTTGGCCTTGTGTGCGTCTGAACCGCAGAGGTAAAACCTGCTGTGCTGTGTGCACGCTGAAAAAGCCTTTCTGCAAATCCCAAGCTACAATAGACACTGTCTGCATCTCTCACCTCTCACCACGTCGATTGCATATTTTTTTTTTTTTGCATTTGAAGAGTAATGTCCCCACGAGAAGGATTTTACTTTCTAAGTTCAAAGCATTCTTGATATGTTAACAGAAGTATAATGAGCACTCCTTAGTAAATAAAAATAAATAATAGCATCTAGTCTATCACATTAATACTGTGAAACATATATAAAATTTACATTAACTCAAACAACAGTGAAAAAGGATTGTACTGTATTTATCACCACAGACCCGTATTCTTTAGAGACTTTGGAAAGTAAGTGTCACAGTCCTGTATGACAAATCCTAAAGTTAGCTGTCAGTATGATTTAAAAAAAAAAAATCTTTACAAATTTTTTAAATGGCACATTTTCTTTTGCCAATCTAACTGGAGCTATTAAAAGCTTAGGTACAGGTTTATTCTTTTTTTTTTTTTTTTTTTAAATTCACCTTTAGTCTATGAAAAACATTTTAAAATGCAGCACAATAAAAAACATTCAAGAACAAGCTTCAGAAAATACATTTGCCCTTAGACACGCAGAGAATAATCTGAGAATAATCTTTGTAAGACAGTTTAAAAACCAGAATTTTGTCACGTTCTTACTTTGAAAATAAAAATTTTGTAAATGCATCTAGGATAATCAAGGCTTCATAAATACTCAAAAAAAATGCTTTGCTTTCCTTTGTGTTAAAAGCTGATTCACTGCATTTTAGCTCATCAAGCCTCAGTATGAATTAGATCTTTCCAAACTACCAAAAGCAACTCAATGAACAGCAAACTGAATGAGGAGTTTTGTGGGTTGGGTTGTTGGTTTGGTTTTTGTTTGTTTTTTTTTTCTTCCCTAAGCCCTGAGATTGCAGCTCTTGATTTAATTATAAAATATGGGTCTGTTTTATACCAAGCAGCTCTGAGATTTTTGGCAAACCACATTTCCGACAAGAGTGGGGTTTGGTACAAGAATGCAGTTTGTGATCAAGTCTGAAATTCTGGACGGAAGGCTTCCTTGCAAATGGGAAAGAAAGGAATTAAGATGCATCACTCATTGCTGGCTGTCCCTGGGCTGGGGCATCTGTTGGTCTAAGTGCAGCTGGTCTGGTGTGAATCCAACTCTGCCTTGTCCGGAGCCGCTGAACATTAAAACATGTCAAGCAAAGTACATCGTGCGCAGCGTGTCCTGGTGCACCTGGACTGCCTTAGCAAGTGCTTGGTGATCTCTGCCATTGCTCTGGCCAGAAGTGTGGCTTCCTTCAGCACTGAAAGAGAAGGGAGGGGGGAATACACAAAACAACGGGTTGGGGGGAGGGGAGAGAAACCCTATTTAATCTGCCTCTCCTTACACATGTTTCTGTATCATTCGTTTCTTCTGAACAAAATGGTCAAACATTAATTACCCTTAAAGCACCACTGAGGGTCTAAAAAACAAAACAGCACACACAGGAACATCTTTTGCTTTGTTTCAGCAACATAATTCACTGGTGAGAGCAAATTCACCCTCAGACTGCTGAGGACACCACTGATCCCAGAATTAACAAACCCACCGCCCTCCTCCTTGCTTTCCAATTCTGCACTAATTTTGTCCTAGAGTGATTTTATGTTTTGTATTTTATGCTATATATTCCATATCTGCTATGCTCAGAAATTAGTTTTTGTCCCTTTAATGCACTCAGAGAAAAGTCAGCACGGTTTGTTTATGTTTACATTCTTCAACTCCCGAGGCAGCAGCAACAAAGGGACAGTGGAAGATAAGGGGAGAGTTTGCGCTCTCAGAGTCTCTAGGCTTCTAACAGGGAGCGAGAGACAGGGAGTTTGTCCTTTGGTTTTTTTTCCTTTGGTTTTTTTCCTTGTTGGCTGAAGCAAGAAGAACTTTACCTGGACTGTGTTTCCTTTCTCTGGGATTGGTTCAGCACCTCTCCAGTCCAAGACACTGGGACACCTGCCTGGGGGGCCCCTCCACCAGCAGCACACTGGGCCTGGCCACTGAGCCCGAGCTCTGAAGGGACTGAACCTGACTGAGCCACAGCCAAGGAGGGATTTCTCTGACTCACTGACTCTTCAAAACAACTAGAGGTTCCATTTGTGTAATACTATTCATTTGGTTTGGTAAATAAATAGTTTTTTCCACTTTTCTCGAAGGAAGCTTTTTCCCAAAGCGGTTTGGGGGGAAGGGCTGCTGAAATCTGCTCTTCTGAAGGAGACTCTTTTGGAGGTCCCCTCTCCAAATTTGCCCTAAACCAGCACAAATTCAAAACTCTGGACTCACCTATCGTGCTCTTTATCCACCAGATGGTACCTGGCTCTGAAGGCCACCAGGTGTGCATAGTATGCAGGAGCAGGGATGGAGACGGAGCGCGTGCAGCGTACGTACGTGTGGCACAGCTGGTAGGTGAGGATCTGCAGCTCGTCCGAGGAGAAGCGATTGTCATCCCACAGCACGTGGTAGTGGGAGGGCCTGCTGGTTCCCTGCAGCCAGAGCACACAGCACATCAGCATTCCCAAAACATCTCCTCAGCTTCCATCTCTGCAGGGGAACCGCAGCGAAACGGCCGCTTCCTCGAAAGGCACAGGGTTCTACACGTCAGCTCGTTTTTTCTTTAAAAGGCAAACAAACTCCTTCCTTGCTCCCCATCAAACTAATCCCTTCCCCTTTTTTGATAGGATTGTGTTTTCCAGAATTTCCCCTTTTTTGATAGGATTGTGTTTTCCAGAATTTCATCTCTGAAAGTAAATGATCGTACTGAAATGCAATTCCATCTTGAAAACCTCAGATCTGACAAAAAGCCATCAGATGAAGCAGCTTTAGGCCAGACTTTAACAGCTAAAAAGTTACAATACCACACAAAATGTCTGACCTGAATCCCAGCATGACTACACAGGTAGAAATCAAACTCTGAGGGGTGGGTGATTTTTGTGTCCACTGTGGTACCAGCTGGAATATTTCCACTCTTTCCAACCTGTGTGAACAGGAAATGCAAAGACACTAAGGCACAACACAAAGGGTATTTTTTTTCTTTTCAGCTGTATGACCAGGAAAACAAGCACAAGGAAAAGATCTATAAAAAGCAGAAAAGTGAAGAAAGAATGTGCAAAACTGAAATCTTGTTCCAACTGAAAATCTGCAGTGTCTCTACTATGGAGAAAAAAAATAAAAGAGACAAGCTGCAAAATCTTCTTAGAAATTACCTAAAAAGATTTGTGTTTCTGAATAATGTAAAAAGAAGTTACTGCAACCGATTTGCCAAATTCTTTTCACCTTCCCACTCCAGGACAGGAGTAACTTTTCCTGTTTATACCTGAGAAAGGACAATCCTTCTTTGTCAGACAGACCTCCTCTTCCCTCAAAATCTCTTCAGAGCAGAACGTCAAAATACTCTTTACTTTCAAACATTTTAACAAATGTAATCACGGCATTTATTAATATAACAACCACCTTCATGTCAGCTTTGGGAGTTACTAATTATTGCCTTGAAGCCTAGTGGGCTCCAAGTGTTCCCACAGAGACGCCTGACAGAAGGAAAAAGAACTTGGAAAGCCCAATTTGTGAGCAGAGCTTTGCCATTGGGAACTCTCCATTCTCAGCAACAACTCCGTCCTACACTTGGGGAGTCTCCTCTTCACACAGAAAGTACCAAAAATCAACCTGGGGAGTCTCATCTCCACCCAGAAAGTACCAAAAATAAGCAGGAATGGGTGACTTGGCTGCCTGCTGGTCGCAATCAGAACGTACCCGCTCGTTTTTATCCGTGCAGAAGAGTCTGGTGTGGTGCCTTTTCTGCACAACTATAAATGTGATGCCAGGCTGATAATCCTTCTCCAGTTTAATGCAAGCCTCCCTGATAGCCAGCAGCTCGTGGTGGAGAACCTGAGCCACAAACAGAGAGAGGTGTGATGAACAGGAACTGTTGCCATCATACAAGTTACTCTTATTTATCTCCAGATTTATTTATCCACAGATAATTTAACACGTTCCTTCTTGCACTGTCACTCAGAGTAATGAGATGTCAAAGCATTCAGGACCAGACCTTAATTTCACCTCCTGATGAGGGCAAATTACATCAGCAGTTTCCTGAGCCAGGAGTGAGCTGCTTCCGTATTTGTTCAGCCCCATGCACGAGGGTTGGACTAATAAGCTGCATATCAAAATCTTTTTAACTGCCAAATACAAATGGACATTTAATTAGGCTGCTGAATATACAACAGACTAATTATTTTTCAGACTAGCACAAGGGATAAAATCCAGAAGTGCTCAGCTGCTCTTTCTCAGCTTTGTGCAGTCCCACGTAGGACTACAAATATCAAGAAGGAAACTGGAACAAACCCAAAAGCAATGATTTGGAATGTGGGTTAATTATACATGAAAAGTTCAATGAAAACCAGTGAAAATTGAAAAAATGTACCAAAATTTTATACAAAAATTATTTATCAATTCAAAGCAAGTGACCTTTACTCTCGTCTCCCTGCATTTTGAGAGGCTGACTCAATTCAGTATTTTTCAATTTACAAACATAAATACTGAAAAGTGTATATCAACAAAATATATAGAAAAATATTTCATAAAATATGGTACTTGCAAGCAAACAAAATAAATATAACAAAGTATCCAATGAGTTTTATCAGGAATAGAAGTGACTTTGAAAACACAGCATTTATTAATCCTGGTTTAAAAAAAACCACTTCATTCTTCCTTGCTGCCCAAGTTCTATGGGATACAGTCTGACTAATAATTCCTAACTAGGAAGCAGATGTGGAACATAACTTGAGTGCTAAAACTACATTTTTCACTTAAAATTCTGTAAGGGGAAATATTTTTAAGGGGAAAGTATTTTAAAAAGCACATGAAAAATATGGAAACACTTGTCCTGCCTGCTTGGTTGGAATCCAACAAATTTGTTGAGGTTATACTTCTTTTTGTAACTCCAGCCACATAAAGGTGGAGTTATAAAACTCCCATTACTACCACAAAACTACACCATCAGAATTTCATAAAGACAAATATCACCTGCTGGAACTGGCCCTCAGAAACACCATCCCTGTAGAAGATGATGCGAGTAGGTTTGAATCTCGTGGATTTGTAGAACTGGATAAGCAGCTCCCTGACCATGGCAGCCAAATCCTGGATGATTTCCTGGCGGTGCTGCTGCACCCGGACGGTGGCACAGTAACGATTGGGATGAGCATCCATGCTTCCTACAACCTGGGGAAAAATGCTCAGCATCAACCCAGAAAGCACTTCAATAAAGGTATTTCATGAGGAACTGCACTGTCTTTAACAGTGTCTTGCACATGAGCTGGCCTGGCAAAGCAAAGATTTGTAGCTGAAATCAAAATGAGCTTGGAAATAGCTTTGGGTTTAGCCCACCTGTGGCAGCACACTCTGCTGAAAGAGAAAACAGATTTTAAATCCCAAATTTAAAATCTAAAAACTTATTTTAAACCTAAAACCTGATTTCCTATTTCCACCTACAGGCACTTAAAAAATCAAATACAATTTGGAGCACTGATACCATGAAACTATTAATTTAGTTCAGACTGCAGCACAGGAATTAGAACTCTGGGACACTAAGTCCTTTTTTTTTTGGATCCATCAAACTGACATGGTGAGAGACCACAGAAATAGCCACACCCTCCACCAAGGGAAGAGATTTTCCTGTTTATGAAACATCAACAGTCATGTACTGTAAAACTGGCATGGGACTTAAAAACAAACAAACAGAAATTAAAGTCAGCACTGAGCACAACTCCACGTTGTTTTCCCTGGACACACAGGTACAACTTTTTAAAACAGATACTGCACATAACATCACCAAAGATCTTCGTTATTAAACAATCCTGAGCAGCCACTAGAGCTGTTTGACATAACACAAGATAAAGACCATTCCCTATATTTAAGAGGTACATTTCCAACACATTACTGCACATTTTGTGTTTTCTGGAAGCTTGAGTCCCCAGAAATCACAACTGAGCCAGCCTAGTTCCCTATCAGCAGTGAAGAAATTCTGAACATTTTTAAGTGCTGAAGAAGCAGATTTAAACATGCACCAGCTCATTACAGAGTGCTGATAAATATCAGCTCCCAGAAAAGCTCCTCTGTGCATCAGCAACTCAGGCATTTCACAAGCTAATACACACATTTAAGTAATTAGCATCGGAGCAAGCTCTCTGAAGTTTCATTAAATTCCTGCAGAAAAATAATTTATAATGCTATAATTAGGCAATCAGAAGCAATGGACCACAAAAGGACTGAAAGCAATAAAATGCATTAGAGCTGAGCAGCAGGAGGGAGCTGGGATTAAAGACCAGGACACAATTTACTCACTGCAGCAATGGAAGGCTTCTTCCCATCCCCAGCTGGTGGGTGAGTTACATCTGCACCAAGAAATATGACAGGCTGCTGGAATACTGGGGGTCTGGCAAAGAGAAAGGAAATTTGTAAAAGCAGCAAGATTTATTAAATTAAATAATTTAATTATTAAATTAAAAGCACATTAAAACTCAAATAAACAGCACTCTACTTCTGCAGGGAATTCATCCACTACTGGCACTTGATCAGAGTTGGTCACTTGTCCTGTGGCAGTAATTAAAAATCCTGATTAAGGTTCTCATGCTAAATACTTAGACAGATTTTTAAAGCACAGCTAATTGTTGCTCTTAATTAAAAATTACTTTAAAAATAAATCTGTATTTTTTTACCTTGAAGAACTGCAGTTTTTATTAACCGGACCATGCAAAAGGAGCAAAAGTTGATGCCTGAGTAACAAACAGCATCTGAGAAAACTGTCCCCACACAGCCAGACCCTGCCCCACAGCCCACTTCAGCAGTGAACCACCCAGACTGGATGGGGGTAAGGGAGAAGATACACCAAGTGCTGAGGGAATGCTCTTCCCCAGCTGGTGGGAAGCCCTCTCCCTGCCTCACAGAGGGAAAGTCCAATGGTGCAGCTGTGGAACCAACAGACTTTAGAACCACCCAGGTTCCAGCTGAACCATCCTTGATCCAGGACGTGGGTATTGATCAGGGGTTCGTGAGGGAGCCAGGGCCCCTTTCTCTCTGGGAACAGCTTTGAACCTCTCCTTTAATAGGAGAGAGGTTTGTTCACAGAGACAGAATGCAGGAGCACCATCACAGAATGCCCTCGAAGAGCCCTGAGGAAGGGATCCAAAGGCTGACAGAAGTGGCAGTACTAGAGATACTTTTTGGAACGGACAGACAGCACGATAACAACCCTGACAAAGTCAGGTGCACAGCACAAATGTTGTGGAGTCTGGCACATCCAGGGCCATCCCAATACTCCATCTTCATGGCAAGACAATGTGAAGGACACCCAAGAGACAGTGGGTTCTGCAGCCAGCAAACTCATGAATTTTGAGAGCATGGTCCATGGCCCGATGCAGGCTCAAGTCTCTGCTGTGGTTAAGAGTCTCAAAGAAAAGAATTCTGACCAAAAGAAAAGGCACTACTGTTCTAGAGGGTCTCTCCTTGTTTTTGAAAACTCAGGGCTATTTAAAATAGAACAAAATTCTATTTGAAAAACAGAATATTAGAGATTTTTCATTCTAGTGACAGTTGTGTACTCCTGTGGTCAGATCGTAAAAACAATTATTACAAATTTCAACAGGAAAAAGTATTCCTCTCTTGTTTTCATAACCTAAGTTTTGCAGGACTATTTATTAGAAGCCAAAAGAGAGTTTGTCTGAAGAGTCACTTAAGCCACAGTGCTATGGCTGCAGATAAAAGCTCCCAGTTATCTCAGCATGACGCACGTTCTCTTTGCAATACAATAACCTCTTCCCCTTTGAAAGATGACTTACCTTCCCTGTGGCAGTAGAATGTTATTTACGCCTCCTAATTTGACATTTATTTTTAAGCAAAGGTTGGACAGAGTTTGTGGTGTTGTTCTTTGGACGTTTTTCATCTGCACACACTGAGTGGCCATTCCCAGCACCGTGTCGCCAACGCGCTTCACCTCCGCTGCACAACAGAGAGAAACCAAAAAAAAAAATTTGCAAAATTGCAACTCAAACAATGGAATAGATTTGAATTCGGTGCCAATTCACTACACCTGGAGTTTTAGCGAAGTGGTGCTCAAGCTTAAAGGAACACAATGAAACCCACCCCCCAAATCCAACCCAGCCTCCAGAACCTCCCCCCAGTTCTGCTCTGCTCCCCCTAACTGGGTCCTAAATGCAGTAACTCAAGGCACTCTTGGCTTATATTAACTAAGAGTTTTTTAATTAATTCTTGTTTTAGAATGTAGTACTTTGGATAATATTAGGATGATGAGCACTTGTTGCATTATTAAACACTGGACTAGAAACACAAACCTAACAGTAAAGTGCTGAGCAATATTCAGCCATGCAGTTTATCACTTCAGCACTGCAAGTTTATCACCTGCATAGAAAAGTGGTCAGTTTAGCAGACAATGGTCCATAAAAACTCCAAAAAACTCATTAAGCACTGTACAATTCCAAAGGTTAAATCAAATCCTGTTGTTAACAACAAAATTGAGACTTGAAGGCTTTCAGAGAGCCACATAAACTCAGGGAAGAAATTTAGACTCCAAGTCTGGCTCAGAGAAGATGTAACTCCCTCTCTGGCAACAGGAGAGGGAAAGAGCAGGGTGGGAAGAAGAGAAAAGACAAGACTGTGGGTATAGGAAGTGCAGGGTATGGAAGAGCGTAGGGAGAAAATTAGGAGAGATGATTAGAGGGAGCAGAAATAACTGTAATTAAAGATAATGACAAGGAAAGAAGATGAGAGCGGTACCACATCCTCTTGGTGGTTAAGTAGAGGAAAAGAATTCCCTTTTAATGCCAAGCAGGAATAGTAAAAATGTCATTTTGCACCAAATTTCTATTGTACAAATTAGAGACGAGCCACTTCCTTTGCAAGGCTGAATTTAAGGAGGAAAAAAAGGTACTATTTCCTTAAGGTTCCCTGCTTTATCTCTTTTCATCTTGTATGAGATAATATTAAAGTTAGAAAATTATTTTGTGTTATATTAAATTGGCGAGGGCTGGGATAGAACAAATGTGCAGCTGCTTGGTAGATCTGATCCATCAGAGATGAGTCCACCTAGCTGTGGGAGAAAAACAGTGGATGCTGCTCCAGCTGGGCAAGGTAAGTGAAAAAAGAAGGGAAGCAGGACACGAAAACAAGAAGTCCTGCCTACACGAAGAGCTGGTTTAAACCAAAATGCATGGTTTATATAAAACACATTAAAACCTATGTGTGCATGCTGTGTAAAATGCACTAATTGCCACTGTTTCCAAAAAAACAGATTTAGTTTGCTGAGTTCTCACTTTCCATGCATCTGTATCCTCACAACTCAAGTTAAAAAATGGAAATAATAGGAAAAACAGGAAGAAATCTTCTCCTTCACTCAACATGTTTTGCCAAAGGGAGATTGTGTGAGTAAGCAAAGATGTTCTACAAGCTACAGGGTTCTTGAAGTCATTACTTCTTCAGTCACTTGGAATTTTCAGCACACAAGTTTTATTAAGTATATTTTAATCCACTGCCTATCGAAGTCAATCTCACCAAAGCCCTGGGTTGGCTTTCTCACAACCTCCATCTCAAATGCAACCAGCAGGAGGAATGGGGAAAACCCAATTAAAAGCATAGAAAAAATAATGAAAATAATTAGGTCTTAATATAAAACATCATACAGTACAAGAAAAAGAATAAAACTGATTTACAGCCTATTCCCTAACTGGAATTTATACAGTTAAACCAGCATGAAACCTCTCTCCTTTGGACACTTCACAAAAAACACACAAAACTGTGACTGAAATGCACCATTTCCACTCACTGACCATAGACTGGTGTTTTTCCTGGCAAAATGACCACCACAAGCTGCAGCCCAGTGTAGGTGTTCTTGAGGTGTCTGAACATGGGCTCCACGCTGTCGGCTCCCTGGGCGTATTTGCAGAAGCAGGGCTGCCCCTGGATTGGCATTCCAGCATCCCTGGAAATCTTCCGCAGCTGTTCTGTGAAGGACCTGGGGGATGCAAATAAATACATCCCATTATCAGGTAATAAAACCCATCCTGAGTTTTGATCTTATTTCTAATGGAACAATCCTGTTAAACTTGCAGCGTTGTGCTGTCCAAAAAACTGGGAATTTAACCCCAAGTGCATCTTTAATTGCCTATGCCTGTGTAGGCACTGAAGGAAAGACAGGAAATATGCTGTACAAATAACACTAATAAAAAAACTCATTTCCAAAGCAAATTCCACCTTATTTCTTTGGGAAATACAAGACAAAATACTTTTTGCAAAAAGACTGCAACAAGCCTGCTCTACCATAATTCCATGTGTTACCACTACAGAATGGGCTGGAGTTCCTCCCTTTTTTCCTCATGATGAAAACAACAAACAGAAATTACCAGCAGTTGTCTCAGTAAATTGCTGTAATATCAATAATAATGCACAATCTCCAAGATACCAGAGAAAATGGGTATCCTGGAGGTGAAGGCAAACCTTCTCCTAGGATGGTGCAAAAATAAGTCACCCTTTGATGGAACTGGTCAGATATGGAAACAACTTCTTCAGAGGCTTCCATTTGTGAGCCTTGTTAGCTCACTGATAAAAGCTCATTTTTATTAAGTTAGGATGAGTGTCCCCCCCCCCAGGTGTCTAAAAGTTGCTCATCTTCACCACGGGGTGCCAGGGTACCACTGACTGAGAGGGTGTGAAGATTTAGTTTTTCCCAATCCAATTGTAAACTTGCATGAAGCATAACAGCCCGTGAGCTTCAGCCCTGCAGCATGAGGCTCCTTGCAGAAAATTGATATTTCCTCTGGAAAAACAAGCACTCACTACAGCAGAGTAAGTGGCAGAACATTTCCCCATCCCTGGGAGTGCTCAAGGCCAGGCTGGATGGGGCTCTGAGCAACCTGGTCTGGGGGAAGATGTCCCTGCCCATGGCAGAGGGGTTGGAACGAGAGTGTCTTTAAGGTCCCTTCCAACCCAAACCCTTCCGTGATTTCAACATTCAAGTCTACAACAGCTCACGGTTTGAGCCTCTGAAAGTCCATCTGGAAGTATGCTAAGAGGAAAGGTTCTCTCCCTGTTCCCAAGAGGTAAAGCAGGATGATTTTGAAGACTTTTAGGGAATTTGAAGGTGTTTACTCTGATGAATCAACAGCATTCGAGTTCCAGCTTGCTCAACAAGATGTAACAAGAGGCCACAACATGGAACAGGATGCAGCCATTTTCCTGGCATGAAGCAATGTCCTTTCCTGGTAAGCACAAACTCATTCTAAGCCACCAAATAATTTTATTTTGGCTCATTATATTGAAGACTTCTGCCTATTTCTCAAAACTGAGTAACCTGGCTTACACAGCATTTGCACTACAAGCAGCAGCATGGAAGGGAAAATTCTCTGGCAGTCCAGCTCTTCACATGTGCCTGGGGAGAACAAGTCCCTCCCCATGTCACACAATGGGCAGTAAAAAGATTCCCACTGTTTGCTCATCACTTGTTAGGGGAAAATTCTCAAGCTGTTTGGCAAATCATCTGAAGGAACACTGCTATGGCAATGCCAGTGGTGTGAGCAATCCCTGCCTTGCATTCACCTCCCAAAGAGCAGCTGAGTCACTGCCAGGGCAGCTCCAGAGGCTGCACTTGTCCATGCACGAAGGGAAAGCAGCTGTGTGAGAGAAGGAATCAGACAATGATCTGGGCCTGCACACCTTCCCTGAGCCAAGGGCAGATGCCACTGTAACAACAGTCTTTGAACAATCACATCCCATCCAAAGAGAAAGAAACCAAATGTGGAAGTTTCATTCAAACACTTCAAGTCAACAGAACAACCAGTCCTACTCATCTGGCAAGTACAGCAATGTTCCTTGCACATTCCAGGAACTCTGAAGGGGAAGAAGTTTTTGACAAAAATTTTCCTTTTAAAGAAATCCTGCATGAATACATCTACTCCATATAACCAGGAAAGCAACCTAAGAGAACACACGTGTCAGTTCTCACTCTTGAGAAACACTTAACTGAAATGATGTAAGGATGGGTGTTTATCAGTATCTCAAACTCTGTCCTAAGGCCTCACTGGTCAGAACCCTGCCATAGAGCATAAATGCTTTTTGTTGTCTGATTTGGAGGATTTCCTGATGCTGGCATTGAAATCACGCTGGCATCATGCAAAACACAGAGACAGAACTCTGAAAGCACTGCTAAAGATGTACTGTCATATGTTAAACAATTTAACCAAAAATATATTCTTAATAACTAAGTGCAATCATGACAGTTGCATCCATAATAAATGATAAAATCACCATCTTACAAAACACACTTACTTAAGATGAACTTCAGTGCACTGGCGCTGGGGAGCAAAGCAGGCAATTGCCCAAACCTTTATTTCAATTCCAGTGTGAAATTGTTTATTCCTCATGTCCCAGACACCTTGAACTGGTGTAGCAATTGCTTTATTCTGGAAGTGGAAGGCAGAAATTAAACATTAATGCAAAACTTGATTCATGGTAAACAAAAGTTAGCTTTGCTTCTAATTCCCTCCAACAGGCAGGTGATTTATACTCTCAGGTCGTTCTCTCCCCTGTACAAACATCCATCCTATCTTGTAACAATCATTTTATCACTGCAGCAAGAAAGCTTCTTAGCCAGGTGAAAAATAAAGCTCACATTGTTCATTTTTATTGCTGATCATTGCCTTTGGTTGTATTTATCAGCAGCTAATAGGAATTGTGTATGGAGGGTAAGATTCATGCTTGGTATGGAACTTTAACAAGAACCTACATTTCTACAGTGACTCTACAACTGCTCAGTGAGCTCTCCAAAGGGGAAAGTTAATTTAAGCACCATGAATATTTTACACATCACTAAGGAGAGGCAAACAATGGTTCAATGTCACTCACACAGCTCTAGAAAAAACGTGAGCAAGCTGAGAAAGGTAATCAGTTATTTAACGTGGACCTACCCAACACTTTTATTTCTCCCACAAAGCAGATATTACTGTGATGCACTATCTAGAGAACAAAGGATGTTATAAAGCAGCTAAAGTAATTTTGGTGATGTTAATTACCTTAATAAATACTGACAGATGTTTTAGACATGTTACCATGATGTCTTCCTTCTCACCTAGCAGCAGCAACTAAAACTTCTGGGAATTTTTCAAGACACACAGATGAATTTGGTAATGGATTTTGCAGAGCTGTGTGTGCTGAAGGCAGTACCTCCCCCATTAGGACTTTCCAACATTCATCTGCCATTAAGTTGCCCTATCCCCCTGATGCCAGAATAGTTCATGAAAGCACTCCCCTAATCAGGATCAGGCCTGGGGTACCTTAACCTGCCAGTGAGGAAAGGTTTGAGCTACTTTGCCCAAGTTTTCTGAAGAATTTTAGGCAGAAGACTCAAGATCCTCTCCCATGGTGGGTTTATGGAGGCACCGGTCTGTTTTGCACAGGGGCAGAATCATATTCAGCTGGCAATGCTTGATCTGAAGAGGTTCATCAAAAGCCTCCACTAATGAAGTTATCCCAGCCATCAAAGCTTTCATCTTGCATAAAACAAGTCCCAGTATGTAATTGATGGAAAAAGCCTGCTTCTCAAGCTCTTTTTTTAAAAGACATCACAGGAGAAAGATTATGTCAGAAAAGCCATCTGAAAAGCCATTGTAGAACAAAAACCTGTGGATAAATACTGCAACAGGAAGGGATGGCTCTGGAGAAAGACATGCTGATAGAGATGATACCTTAACACAGCTGCCCTAAACACAGTTGCTCCACCCAGAATATTCAAAACCAACCAGAAATTCAGGAATATTTCAGTATGTTTTCAAATATATACAGTGATAATTGAAACTGTCTTTGTTCTTCTCCATGCACATTGATTTGAAAACCACTATTTGCAGGGTGCTTTTTGCAACACACAATGAAAGAGTGTTTGAGGGGGAAAAGGCACTTTTAACCAGCTTTACTTTCAGAAATAAAGCAGCAATTGAGGGAGATGCAAAATGGCAAAAATACATTTAAGGACTCTGGGAACCTAAATGTAAATTCTGACCATTACAGCTGTGACAGCTCTCTCATTGCACACCAAACAGTTAATTTCAAATAACCACATTGCAGAGGCCATCACAGCCTGTGCAGAACCCCCTGGACATACCCTGCCTCCATAGAGGATTGAGGGAGGCTGCAGGACTCTGCCAGTCACATCTGTCATTTCATCCTTGACCATTATCCCGAACTCTCGGACGTAAGGGTCGGTGTTGAAACTTGCGCTGCGCATCTGAAATTATAAAAACGTACAGAACAAGTTCATAACCTGTGTGCAGTGCCCAAACACATCAGTACCTGCTAAAAGTGAGCAAAATGAAGCCCATTCCTACACCTGACTCAACACTCACCAATTTGCTGATCTCTTCCTGCCGGTCTGGGGCTGATCTGGCAGTGGCTCGAATCATAGTGGAAGTTTGATTGTCAGTGAGTTTCTTTATGCATCTTTGTCCTGCCACTATGTTGCACACCTGAAATATCCCCACAGAAAGGAAATTAAGCACAGTCCAACTGGTTTTTGGCTCGTGGCTTTTTTTTCACTGCTGCACTGCAGAATTTCTCAAAATTTGGCTGCTCAAAAAAAGAGTTTGCCAACATTTGAACCCTTTTTCCCTCTGATCCCCTTCCCCAGCCCCGAAATACAGAATTCTCCATGAGTTTACTTGCCTCCAGAGGAAGGTATGTGTGTTTCTGCTCCTGTCCAACTTGTAAACACGGAAGGTGAGGGTAGCGTAAAACTAATTTATGCCTGTCCTTAAAATACTGAGCTACAGTGCATTCAACTGTTTGTCCATTCTCCTGCTGAAGTGGGAATCTGTTGGAAAGCAAATATGAAAAGCAACTATTACTTCATGCAAAATACTTTCCCACAGTTCCTCAAGGAAAGTCTTGGCACAAATTAAGTTTGTTGAAAGAGGACAAAACAAAGCCCAAATGATTAAACACCAGATTCAGACACTGATCCGTTATCTTGTAAAAAGCTGGTATCAGTTTTGTTCCTTCTATTACTTCCTTAAAAATGGGAATCAATGTCTCCATGTTCAAGTTACCTGCAAATCTCTGGCTGGTAATTAAAAAGAAACATTTTTTTTTTTTTCCCAGAGGAAAAACAGATTGCTAATAAGCAATATTAGGAAGCTGATCCCAACTGGCACTACTTTTCACTCAACAGTTGTGGGAAACATTAGGCCACAAATAGGGCACTCTGATCTTCTGGATTTTAAAGAAATCCATAAATGACAGAAAAAACCCCAATCAACCAAAAAAACCTCCCAGATCTAAAACAAAATAATTGGTTCAAATGCCATGATACTCACTATAGCATAAAAATAGAACAAGAAGAACAGCAAAATTGGTAAAATACTTTGAGGTACATTTTAAAGGTATTAACCAAAGAAAGCATCACTCAGCAAGACAGCTTTTCCCATATCAGTAAGGCAGGCAATTTTTCCAGCCTGAGATCAAACATGTGCTTAAAAAGGAAAAAAATACTTTACGTTTGGTGACTTGCTGGTCGTCTGGTGACATTGCACACTCTGTACTTCCTTTTCATTTGTCCACAGTGTGTTATCTCCACCTTCAGACCTAAAAATTGGACAGCACAAATCAACATTTACTCAAAATCAAGGTGTCAGCCCTGAACTGCTGCACAACACCAGTTAAATAGTGCAGTAAAGCCATTCTATTTAGCCCCAAAGGGTAGCTCAGGCAAAACTCAAAAAGCAATTTACAGTCTTAAAATTCAAAACTCCTGAGCTTCAGTCAAAGTTCAGCACAGAATTTCAGAGACAAGATGAAATCCCAAAGTCCCCAGAGCTCACAGCTGACGCTGAGCACATTCTGCAAATTCCAGCTCTGCACCTCTAAGGAAGCCCAGGATGGGGAAAGGACCAAAAGGGCACACAAGCTCCTTGAAACAAAACCCCTTGTTTATACTTTCTGTCTAAACATACGGTGTCTGTAAGACCTCCAAGTCCTGCAACTGAGCCTGAGCTAATGAATTGGTGGTGTGGGTGGAGTGGAATCCCCAAACTCTCCCCCAAGCTCTCTAGGAGCTCATGGGAATGAGGTCACAGTGAAGCAATTCGGTGCCTGATTATTTTTTTCAAAACATTTACAACCAATGCAAACTCAGGATTTATTTATACTTTCCTTGCTAACTTCTAGTTGGGCAAAGAGAATTTTGTTGACATTTTTTGGAAGCACGGAAGGAAGGTGCAGGATGGATTTATGGAGCTTGTTTTTCTTTTCAAACTTGCTTGCTTTCTACCAAGAGCATCAGGAAGGAAGGATCTCCATTTTGCAGAAGAAACCTTCAGTGAACAAAAGTAGTAAGATTTATTCCTCCTTTGATTCAGTCACTACACACTAGAATAACTGTAATTTACTCCCAGGAGAGTACATGCACGACAGATGTCTAAGTAGGCAAAAACACACTGCTAAATTATTAGTAAAATCTGCAATATGAAAAGCCTGACATCAGTAATTGGAAAAAATTAAAATTGGGTGATTAAAAAAATATGAAATCCCAGTCTTTGTAAACATTTAGAAATGATCAGATTAGGTACTGGAATATCTTCATGATGGAACTGGGATTGGCACGATTGAAAAGTTTCAGAAGTGAAAAATATGAATTGTTTGTCTCCCAATAAGGCAACTGCTGTAAAAAGTATTTAAAACATGTAGTGGTAACACATCAGACAGAAAAAGCAGCTGCACCTAATTTATTTATTACCTTTTATTTCTTTGGTAAACTTTACCCTTTGGGAATCTGTCAGAGGTTTTTGTTGTTCTTCAATACTTTTGAAGTCCAGAACTTCACAGACAAACTCAATAACTGGCTGTGCTTTGTAAAATGCAGTTGCAGACACTGCAGACAAAAACATTAATGGTGTGTTACAACAATACAGAGGAAATTCTTAGGAAATCCAACAAATGGAATTCAATTTTTGCCTTTCCATTAAGGAGCAAGAAGAAACAAGGAAATACTTTGTAGTACCTACCATCAATATTTAACATCATTTTCCACAATGAAGGTCTGACCGACTGATGGAAGCCAAACCAAACTTCTCTGCCACCACCCAAAGGATTTGAGCACCCTTCTGATGCTGTGAAGAAAGATCTCCCCACAGGAGTATACCTGCAAGAAAGCAAACAAACTCGCATCAGAAAACTACAGCAAAAATTGCAATAAAGCCATAACTAATGCAAATTCCTTTTCACAAAAGCATATAAATGTCAGTGTTTAAAATTACCAATAATCTGAGATTCCTGGCAGGACTCAGGTTACACCTCTCAAAATCCTGCTTGTTACAGTAAGGCACTGGCTACTACTCAAGTTTAAATTTATTTTCAGTATACTCCTTAATATATCTACTAATTCCAACAGAAAGCACTAATAACCTTTTATTTGTATTCTATTAAAATTTCAGCTGCGCTTCTGTAAGAAAATAATTAAACATCTCTGCTATTAAAACACCAATGTAATAATCTCTCCCCATACTCTGAATTACATAGATATTATGTGTGGGTAAATAAGTGATCTAACAAATATTTCTGATCCATCTTTCATCTCGGTAATTAAGTACTGCACACTTAATAGCAAACAAATCACATCCAGAGCCAATGTGTTCCTCTGAACAAAGATACCTGACAGTCTGGGCTGTTTTCTGTGCTGTAAAACCTGATTAAAGTAATTTTTCTCTTTTTTTAATCCTTAATATGGGGATAAAGTCAACATACTGTAAGGCTATTTAAAGTCATTTACACAAATTTAACTCATTTTACCTGTTTAGCCCTTCGAAATGGGCAAGTTCAGCCCTACTAAACTTTGTTCTCTGCTTTCTAATAGAATATAATTTGCACACTGGTCTTAAGTGCTTGTTTCATGGCAGCAGAGTTAAGCCCAGTATCTCCTGGGTGTGACTGAAAATGCTGTAGACTGAAAATGCTGTTTTCCACTTGGAAAACAGAAAAATTACTTTCAAGTTTCTCTTTTCTATCAAAATAGCCACACGGGGTGACATTAGTGTCCCTCTGGCACTGTAACCTTTACACAAAATTGGCAATAAACATCTGTCCAAGGACACACAGGAACAGGGTAAGAAGCTGTTTTAGCCCTTCCACATCTACCAATCTCCACTTGGAGAGAGCTTCCTTCTCTCTACAAAGGAAAGAGGGAGATGGCAGAGCCCCCTGAGCTGAGAGCACACAAATGTGGGGCCAGCCTGAAAACCTCTGGGGAAAGGCTCTCAGGCCAGGCTGGAGGCTCCGATTCCACCGGAGGAGCAGGAAAGCACCGAGGGTCTCTTGCCTGAGTCTGCCATTGCCACACAGCCACGGCTGTGGCTGAGCCGTGGGAGTACATCCCACCCAAAGAGCCACCAAAGCAACACCTAAAGCACACCAAGGTGTTCCCCTCACCTCATGGAAGGCAAGTGCCTCATCACTACGTCCAGGGCCTGGATGGTCTCGAACGGGACACTCGGCAGCCGGCCAGAAAGAGCATCGTGTAAAGCCTGCAGGCTCACACAGGACATCCACTTTATAGCCACCTTAAATATCCTGTCCTTCCCTTCTCCTGGCAGCGTGACCTCCAACTCCACCTGCAACAATGCCAAACAACAAACCAAGATGATTCTTTCCATTGAAAAGCGGGGGGGGAAACAGAAGGGACGATGGATTCCTCTGAACAGCACCATGAAGCAGGGGAGGAGACAAAAAGCAATGATGAAGCAACAGTTTCACACATTAGGTACAGCCTCTTTTTGCAGCTCCATCTTCCCACAGGGGTATTTCAGAAGGCTGGAGTGCCTCCCAGCTGGCATCTGTCTCCCTCTGTGAGGCAAGAGTGGAATTTGGAGGCGTTTGTATCAACAGGGAGGTCTCGGCGAAGATCGGATACCCTGATTTCAGATCCCTGACACGTCCCAGTGCATCACTGCTCGTGTCAGCTCCTGTATGTCTGAAATAAAACATGGGCTGTCACCACCTGGCAAGATTCATGAATTTCTGGTATTTGCTCTCGAGAGCACCACAGCGCTTTACATACTACTGCTGCAGACACAGTTTAAACAAGAGAAGATAAGAAAGAAAAAAAAAAAACAACCCCACAAAATCCAATCACCAACACCTCAAACAAAAAAAACCCCAAAAACAACAACAACAAAAAACACACCCACAAAAAACCACAAACTCTACCACGCCAGAACTCTTACTTTTAAATATCCAAGAAAGAATAAACTACAACCCCCAAGTACCAGCAATGGTATCAGGCAGGAAACAGGGGCACTTCTTTGCTATGTTATGCCCTACTTTGAATTTTTTGTCTAAAAACCAGTGGCAAACTACATTGTGGTAAATTACTTCAGCCAATTACTTGTAATTATTTGTAATGCTGATTTCTCCTCTTTCTTAAAACAAAGAAAGTCTGAGCACCAAAGTTCTTAAGCCGACTAAAATTAAGGCTTGTCTGAAAAGATTAGGAGGTCTGGGAGTGACTACAAGAAATAACAAGATCAGAGAATCCTTTGTGCTGGATACAAACAAAAATGTTGTATTTTCTCCTGCTAGGGAGCTTGCAATTTAAATATAAAAGGCAGCCACTTAACAGGCAAACTGTAATTAGCAAAAATAATAGGTGGCTAACAACAAACTAAGAACTGCCAGCATCTGGTCTCTTGCAACAATTTGCTTCTTTGGTCCAAAAATAGGAAGGAAATATAAAACACAAATAAAAAGCCTTCCTGTGTGCCCCCAAAAATGAGTTGACCATCTATAGTAGGCACACAAAATTAATATTACAGCTGCATCTCTCCTCCAGCACAGACATCACTCCCCAGGGAGGCTCAAGCAGAGGAAGGAGCTGCACAGCTGTGGGAGAGCAATGGGAACTGAATCTAATCCTGAGCAATGGGAACTGAATCTAATCCTGGGGTCACTGCTGGGAGTCTGACCCAGAGGGTCAACCCTGCTGAGAGCCCTGCAAAGGAAGGGACAGGGTCTTCAGCTCACACAGGCTGGGAGCTTTCCATGAAGCCTTTTTTCCACCACACCATCAAGAAGTCCTCACCTTGCACCTCATTTACAGCAGGTGGAAGATGTCAGTCGCACCTGAGCTGCATTTTCATTTAAACCTCTCCTCCAAACCAAGTTTCAGAATTCCTGCTTGAGCAACCTGGTCTGGTGGAAGGTGTTCCAGCCCATGGCAGAGGCTGGAACAGGGTGACCTTTAAGGTCCCTTTCCACCCCAACCATTCCATATTTATTCCCAATACTGTTAATGCACAACTAATCTCGCTAGAAACCACTTTGGCACCCTTCATCTAAAAAAAGGATTTAATTTCACTTTTTTCCCTCTTCTTGTTTCAATTCACAAAACTCCTTCACCACAATGGAACAGAAGATGAAGAGGAACCTGTGTTGAAGCACTCACGTCCCTGGTGGAAATAAAAGACCCAGGAGTGAAGAATTTCTCTTCCAGGTGCTCGACTGCAAATACCAGTAAAATTCAGCAGAGCTACAACTGCTGAATTTGGCCCAAACCAGTTTTTGCTGGCTGGGTCTAACTCCACTTCAAATGAGTTGAATTAAGAGTCACTGCTCAAATAAGTAAGGTTTAAATACAACTTTCCTGTGTGCTTTTTTGGGTTTTTTTTCATTAAATAGCTCACCCTATTTTTAAAAAAAGTCATGAAAATATAAAAAAATGTGTCCTTAATCCACATCCAAAAGCTCACATATATTTTTAGGCACTGCTAACCAGAATTTTTCCTCTCTCAGTAATATTTTATTTATCCCACTCTGCACTTTTGAGGACAAATGAACACACTCATGTTTGACAAAGTAAGTGAAATATTAAAAAATTAAGACTAAGTCATTTTAGGTGGGAATTTTATTATGTCCTTTACCATTAGGAATAAACCCTAAAGCAAAATTTAAGATTTGTTTTATTATCTATCCCCAAATTAAAAAAAGTAGTTTACAATGTCAGTCACTAACCTGCTACCTGGCAGACCCACTGCTAAACTGCAACAGAGCTGACATAATTTTGCAGCTCAGGGAGCTGAATGAAAGGGATTTTTCTGTCAGGATGTGAAAAATCATTAAGCCTGTAGAAAAATTCCAAAGCCATTCTTAAAAAGAAGAGGTCTTGAAGCTGATGTGGTCTGAATGACCCACACAAAACATCATTATCACTGTTTAAAAATAATAAAAGTTAAACCTGACCACGTGTTTCTGAGGAATTCTTAGTATTCCTTCTTCTCCATAAAATACATGCAAGATCACATGATTATTTTATCACACTTTGAGCATACAATGTACCTTTTTTCTATTAATCCAAGAGCTTTTCCTTCCCAGAGATTCAGAGGAAAACAGATTAACAACAAAATATGGGTGTAGGAAAGAGCTCTGCTTCTGTCATGTGCAGAGTCTTTAGCAGTACTTCAAATAGACAAAGTCAGGGGAGCAAGTTTGTGGCCACAGACAGGATTAACATTTGCCTTCTGGAAAAGGGAACAGCAGTAGGATTTCTGTATCAAACTGCTGCGCTGTTCATTCACAATTTCTGTTTTTCTAATTAAAGACTAATTAAGACGTAGGTTAAGATACACCAGTTGCTCTTGAATCTTGCTAGGTGAGAAAATTTCCAAGTCTGGGTAAAATTAAATTCTAGTTTTTATCTGTAGGAGGACATTTTATAGAAATACTCAAATAATGCAGGAATTGAATACAAAGCTGCTGTTAGAGGTGGGTTTGCTGTGCAGAACCTACAAGGAAAGAGGAGACTATTAACATCTTCCTACCTTGGCAGTGTCCTAAACACTTCTTTCTTCTCAGTGTGTACAAGTAAAAACTAAGAAAATATCATGCTAATATTTACATACCCCATATTTGTTCTGAAAGGTCTAAAAAACCGAAGAAATTAAAGAGTGAAAATAAGGTACAATAAGGAAGGAATAAAATAGGTTTGATAACCATGAAAGCCAAGCAGGAAAGTATTTATAGAGAAGAAAAAGTTATAAAATAAGCAGAGCTGTCAGCAAGGACAAAAATGCAAGCCCAGAACAACCACTACCAACAAGAGATGAGGACAGAGTGCATTAATTAACTTAAAAGAGCAACAGGGGGGGAAAAACCTTGGCAATTTGGTATCAGTTCTCTGTTTAGCATCAGTTCTTCCACTACCAATGTATACTGCAAGTCAACTAAGATCTTTCACTTAGATTAATCATTGTATGTTCATGACTTTTTTCAGTATGATCCTAAATGTAATCAGATGTGCAGTAAACTTGCTACATTTGTTATGTACAGAACAGACACAAAGAAAAACCCACCAAAGAAACATAATCTAATTATGCTGGAGGAAAGTCCTAATACCTACAAGCTTTGCAGTGGTTTAAATCATGCTTAAACCAATTTAGCACCATGTAAAAATTTCCTTCATTAAGCTAAATTTCCCCATGTCTGATTTAAAACAGCTCAAGATTTATCTCTATTAGCTCTTTCCTCCAGGGTAATGTTAATATATGTAGAGCAGCACACAACTGACAAAGCCCTATAACCATGGGAAACTGGAAAAAATTGGAGTTTATTGAAAGTGAAACTAAATGTGAGCCACAGATGAAACCACCTGAAAGTACCTCTTGCTAAACTCCACCACAAACACTCTCCTGAGTGACCACCCAGTCCAAATGATAACTGCTCTGGTAAAACTGGGAACAGATGAGATGATTCCTTCAATGAGATGTTCCTCCTGTGCCTGCTGACCAAACAGGGCTCCATTCCTGATGCTTTGGATTTTAAAGCCCCCACACATCAAATTACACATGGTAAAGCTGAAGCCTAGGGACAGTGTGTCAGCAGGAAATGCTTTTGATGCCTCAATTCCTTCGTGCAAATGAACATTGTAAGCTACACCTGAGAGAAGGCTGACTTGGAAGATTTTGTTAATTCTGTTCCACCCAAAATGGTTATCAGAGCAAGCAGGGTCTACTTCCATCTCATAAAGTCTCATTAGATCTGTGGATTAATTTGATCCCTGTTTATCCTCTATAGATAAGACATTTTTTATTTACCTTTACTTATTAAAGGCAGAACTTTGTATTTGTCATAACACACATTGTTATTTATCCATAGCTTGTAAAATATTATAAGGCAACTCTGCATGCATCCAGAGTTGTTTAAACCCCTAAGAGACTCTCACCAAGTATCCTTCCACCTTTAGCAAATACTTTGCAGTCTTGTGTGCTAAACCTGCAGGAAATGGAATATTGTATGTGAAAGCAAGGGGAAAAAAATCTCTAAGAATTGTAATTATTCCTTTATAGTTTTACCAGACATTACCTTATCAGTTAATGAAAAACAATTCACACTGGAGTAGAGACTGACCTTTACTGCATGGCATTCACTTAAACAGACTGGGGGGAAATAAAAATTACACATATGAGATTAAGAGCTTGATTTAGGCAGAACTATTAACTATGGCAAGCACTGCACAGGCAGCCAGCTATTCTATAGCTGCTGAATTTCAGAGGGCCTGAGAGGTTCCCAGTTTCCACATTGCTCTGTATTTCTCTTTCCCCCTGTCATGGGTTTACCCAGGAAGGGTCAGTCTTGCAAGTGACCTATGGTGCAGGAAGCAGTGCACCTTGCTTCCTGGGAAACAGAGCCAGTGACCAGCTAGTTTTGAGTACTGATGGGTGTATAATCCAATTAAAAGTTGTTCCGCCTCCAGGGAAAAAACCATATTTAAGAGAGATACACTTGAGAAAAAACCTTTTTTCCTGTCCTGTTGCTGCCAGAGAAGCAAGTCTTGTGCTTCTCTCTCTGGTAAGACTGGGTCTTTGCCCTTCCCCTCCCTGCCCCCTCCAGATGGGGG
>VZTJ01000476.1:165485-194103 GCA_013397795.1 Orthonyx spaldingii
AAAAAAAAAAAAAAAAAAAAAAAAAGGCACAGAAAATTCAATCTGGTATTAGATCACAGCTGCATAGGCTAAATTATTTTCTAGGGCTTGTGTGTCAGCATGTTCCAACAGAGCCCCTTCCACTTCAGCAGTCAATGGGCACAGGAGCAGCCACAAGCAGTGCCCAGAGAGGTCACCGCCCCACCGACAGCTGGCAAACACAACAGACACAACACTGGTCCTCCCCTGCTGCCCCAGGGCAAGGATTGCAGGTCTTAAACTGTGCAGTGTACATTAATTTGGCTCTCAGTCACAAAGGATTAGGGAGGAGAGGTTCCAACACAGGCAACAGAGAGATGGAGGAGTTTCTTCCAGCTACTGATAGCGAGAATAAGCTTAGAGTAGGCCTTGATCAGATTAGTGAGGTGACACAACAGCTCGTTGCTGCCCAGAGCAGTATTTACCCTCCTCTCTCCCAAACTCCACTGTGCTCTCACTTTCTCCCTAGTGCCACTCTGGAGCTTGTCTGCTGTCTGGGGCAGCTGATCCAGCTTCCTAAAGAAGTAGAAACCACACCAGTGGGGAGAAAGAGAGGGAGGAATGAAGGGATATAGAACAGGGAGTGACCACTGGGATAGCAACAACTTCACACTTGTGTCCTGGCAAAGCACACCCTGAGCAGAGTGCCAACAACAGAGACATCTATTCCAGAAACAGAAAATCACTTTCTATTAGTTATTAGAAATATTCAGCAAATACCACATTAAAAACTCTAGAAATTTTTCTATTTAAAACTTACTTTATCTCTCCCAATGGGAAGTGGCATAGCTGTATAAAGGTTTTTTCTTCCATCAAACACTGGTTTGCGATCCCCAAAAATCTGGGTTTTAAAGTGCTGAACCATATGCTCCACTATTTCTCTGAAAATGCAAAAAGATTAAGTTAATCCAACTTTTCACTTTGGAAGTTAAGTAGCAGACAAATACTAACACTAATATTTGCCAACAGAGGCATTAGGTACATGAAAGGGTTGTCCACTTCTGTCTATTAAAGGAAAGATTTGTTTGACTGATCTGAATTGAAAGCAACCTTTTCACAGACTGAACTGATTTCTTAAAACAAAATTTTTAGGTTTTTTCAGATTCAAACTTTCCTTCCTCTTTTCTGTGACCTACTGGAAGTGGTGAAGTGAAAGCTCATGCTCTCTCAAGCTCAAAACAGGAGGTGTGTGGTAGATCCTGGGGCTTCAGCTCCCCTGTCCTAGAGCCCTTCCTGCAGAGGACCTTGGACCTAAAGCTCAGCAGCCTGAGAAATTCTTAAAAATACCATTATCCCAGCTTACTGCCCCAGTGTAAGGACAACAGTTTATGCCAACAATGATAGTGAAACATTTTGCAGCTACTGAGAAAAATTATTTTTAATTGCATTTTTTTTCATACACACAACAAAACTGGGATCCATCCAACAAAACTGGGCATGTGCAGTCAGTGGACCTGTGGATATTAAAATACACACTCATTTAAGAGTAGCTGGAATTAGGTTGCATGTTTGTATGAATGGGTAAACCACACACACAGCTCTGGTCAAACCACAGTGTTTACACACTGGTCATGCAAAGCAGTGCAGCAGTCAATGAGAGGTCAGTTGGAATAAAAACATCCTTTGATGCCAAAGGTCTTTTGGTCCCAATATCCCAGAGAAGCATCCTTCAGGCTACCTGTAACATCCAAAATCCATCAGCAGTCCGCAATCTTAACACACAGCCAGGGGCAAAGGAGCATTAAGAGGTTCAAGTGACACAAAAAGGAAACCCCAGTTCCTCCAGCACTGCTGACAAGCAGCAGCTCACAGATGCTGCAGGTGACTGTTCATGCACCCTGACTTGGCAAGGTAATTAACCCAGCAGTCAGGTAGGTATTACAGTGCTGCAAAACCTGAGGTGAAACTGAGCTCATTCAAGAGAAGAATTAAGACTGCTTTAATTGGCAATCTCTTTGCTGTGTCCCAGGGTTTATCTTACAATAAGACGTGACCACTGAAAGAAATTCTGACCTCCTGCAAAGCATGAATCAAACCTGACCCAATAATATCTGCCTGAGGTCTGAGTGTCTGACTGAACCAGTACATAACTGGGAGGAAGGAGGTACTTTTTAACCTCCAGTTTTAGACTGAGAATGGAAACCCCACTCTCTGAGCAAGTTCTTCCGATTGTAAACTGCTTTATATAAAATATGAACACTTCCACTTCATTCATGTTTTCAAGCTTCAAACCACATCCACATTTAGCAATGGTGCTTCTCAGCTGTGGGTGGAGATATTTTAATAAAAACTAAGTTATTTTCTCCACGTGAAGTTAAAAGAAGAGTTATTTACCGCTTCACTGACTTCAGCCCTTTGGGACTACTGTTTTACCAAGCTCATGCAAGCTCACCAAGAACCCTGGGCTGGCGACTGAAGGCAGAGTTCACCTTGCACAAATCCTCAAAAATTAAATTGAGAGCACCCACAGTGCAGAACCAAACTCACACTGCCAACTCTGCCTGTCCAGCTACCCAAACAGATCTGGCCTTTCTCCCACACATGAAGAATTGTATCCAGACTGAATTAATTCAGGAGCACCTCGTCCCAGCTGTGTGTTTTCCAGTCCTGCTCCAGCTCATGTCTCAATGTGGAACTTGCACGTACACTGGACATATCCTTCAGTCTGTAAGGCCACCACACAAGCTGGAGTAAAACTGAAGAACAAAGCTGGGACAGATGAGGGAGTAGAGAAAAATAAAATCTCCTTCTCTCCTTTCTAGAGGTTACAACATATAAAGTAATGAAAAAACTACTTACTATATACATGTGAATTATATAACCAAAATACTAGAAACACATATGCCAGCTGTGATAAAAACATCATTCAGAATTGGACATGTGCATCCTGAATAATCCTATATATATATATATATCTATTAGCACACAGAAATACAGGTATAGACACAGGACCAAGAGGTCACAGCTCATAAAAGCCCAGGTACATCCACAACACAGAGCAGTAAGCACTCTAAAGAAATAAAACACTTCAGTAAGTGAACCCAATTCGTGTTCTCACCACACTGCACTGAGAAACACCCACCCCACCACAGCTGAATGCATCTGTGGCATCTCTGCTTACTGCAAAAGGCATTTAACCTGTGTAGATCTGTACCTGCTCCTGTTGGCACAAACGTGGAGTGACAAACCTGCCAAAGCAGAGCAGGTCATGAGCTGGCATTGGAGAAGGAACTTGCTACTGAATAGAATCTGCCTTTCCAGTAAGAAAAACTGCTGTAGTAATTATGCTGTCTGCCACTGGCAAGCACCCACACACTGGACTGTGAGGGAGGTGATCACACAGAGAACACACATGAGCTGTGCAGCACTTGGCTCCCAGAGGAGCTGCAGATGCAATCTGGAGCAGCCAGCAGCCACTGGCAGGGCTGGAGCGGTGGCAGGGATATCAGCTAAGGAAAGCAAAGCTCTCACAGCTCCCACTATGAAACAAGTGACTGCTCCAGGTGTTTTTCAGTGCTCCAGTGCAGGAACAGCATCTCAGTGAAATCAGCAGTTGAAGAGAGTTCAGCTTAATACACTTAACAACGGTGTTTGCTTTTAAAATTAACCTCAGTTCTCGACTAGCTGAAAAACTGAACTTAGATCACCACAGGAAAGAGAACAGAGCAGCAAAGCACAGTGCTGCTGCTTTGTGAAAACACTATCATTACCAACTCCTCAGTGTAACAATGGAGAATGCCCTCAGGTTTATTCATTCACATTAGGAAAACCATGGCTTTCGGGTGGCTTTTTTTGACTCCGCACTTCGTTCATTTTCATGACTGCATATTCCACCCATGTGACCTTTTTTAACAAGGAAAGGCTTTGCTCTTGACTATATAAACAGGCCATTCCAAACCTCCACAGTCAAGGTGCAGTTATGATGATGACACTTGTGGTTTCCAGTTGGTGCCAAGTCTCATTCTCAAGTTTCACTTCTGGCAACGCCGATCTTGTTCAAGTCAATGAAGTTGCACTCTCTGACTAACAGGGCACAGATGCCAAATGCAAGACCTGGCTGCTTGTCTCCCTGGCCAACTGATCCATGTTTTCACCTTGCTATCTGTTTCAGGAGCATAGTTTTCCCTTATATAGAATCTACTGATTAAGGGTAATTTCTTACCTGCTTGAGTACCTCCACCATCCTCTCCCACAAACAAATGGATTTTGCCTCCCCTTGTGAGTAGGGAAAGGTGGAAAAACAAGCTGCTAACAGCAGCTCCCTGCTGAAGGACTCTTCAAACAATTACACTGCAATATTTAACCAGGCAAAACTAAATCATACTTATCCAATTGGCTTATACTGACCCAGCTTCAATAGAGCTAATACAGTTTATCCATCTGTCCCCAGTGGCTTCAATCAGCAGCATTTTAAGATGCTGACAAATTCAATCCAAGCCTTGGAAAACAAAGAAGAGATATGCATATCCTGTTGATGGATATGCAAACCTGGAAGTGATCAGTACAATCAGTGATTAAAGCCAGACACATCTTCCCAGACATCAGTGAGGGCACCTGGCTCCAGCTTTTTCAAAGAAAAACAAGACTGCAAATAAACTGAGGAAAGGCAAAGCACAGTATTACCTGTTAACTCTTCTAGGACATTTTTCTGGCTTTATATCCAATTCATAATGGTAGATATCTATTTTAGGAATGTCCATTTCAAAGAAGTTGGCCTGAAGTTTGATTGTTCTCCCAGAAGTGCCAAAATCTGGTCGAGGAGGAGGTTTAAAGGCATATCCCTGTATTGGTGGTGGCAATGGAGGAGGAGGTGTGAGCACTGGAAAAGAGAGAAAGCACAACTTAGCCATCAGCTGCACCAAATTCACATTTCAACAAATTTACAGGCTATTGGACCAGTGAAGCTCAGCACATTTAAACCATGACTCTGTTTAAACAACCTAAAAAATGAAAAAAAAAAAACAAAACAAAAAAACCCAAACCCTGCTTTCAGGAGACTATGAATCCTTTTTTCTCTTTCTTTCTCATGCTGGTCCACCATTTGTTGTATTTCCTAGCTCAAATGACTGAAAATAATCTTAAAATCAGTTGTATTTTCCTATACCACAAGTCAGCCGGGTGAGAATTCCACAGAAGAAGCAGGAAAGCAAGAACAAAGATCTTCCTTGCAGGGAAGAATCTTCATTTCAAAACAGACCTAACCACACTTATTTGAGTAAACACCTATTAAATGGAGTTTCCACCACTTTTTTTCAGTTGTTTATGATCATCTCCCAGGTCCCTGTTAACTCCCATCTGTATTATCTTTAATATATCTACTTTTCTCACCCACATCTATTACCCAGCTGCTTTCTGAATGATGCTGAGATTCTCCTTTTCCTGACAATGCCTCCTATACATCTTGATGAAGTTTCATGTACTTGTTCCTAACATTTATGCAATGTTTGCTAATGAAATAATAAGACCATTCCCAACATTAGGAGCATCATTTCTCACTTCCCCACTTTACCCCTCAACACTTCCCTTGGCCAGTTTCCCACTCACCAGTATCTCCTTATTTTTACCACCCTACTAACTTTCAGCACGGAGTTCCCCATGAACCAAGGATTTAATCAGATTTGACTTTGGGAAAATGATAGGGGGTTTTGTTACTAATTTTTGAAAATCTTGTTTCTGATCTTGTGTCCGAAACACATTCTGAGGTATCCACCCTTTTAATTCAGGCTACCAAAATCCAATTTCCTTTTTCCCCTCCCTTTTATAAACATTGCCATTAAAGGCTGTGATTCTCCAACACTGGCTTGATCGAAACATTAAAGTCACTTCTTGCTGAAGATCTGCAATTCCATGACCTAAAACTTCATGTTCCAGTACTTCAGTTTTGCCTTCAATGGCAATAAAGCAATTTTCATTTGAGTATAATTCATCCATGCTGTTTCTGCAGTGTCAACACCTGCCCTGAAAAATGGAGCAAAATATCACCTCAGCTCTTATCTGTAACCCAGTCCTGCCACGAGCAGCCCATCTGCCTCTGCATCTGACCTTATCCACCTCCATCCCTGAAGACAAAACACCCAGCTCAGTAATTCTGCTCAACCTTTGGTAATTTTTTTCCCTAAATTCCTACACATCTTGACTTCTAAGACATCAATTTTCATCTTTTCCCAGCACTCCCAGGCCCTCTGCTTACTCCACGTTTTTCTGACGGTGATGAACTCGCTCAGGTGGCCCTGCAGTCACCACATCCCCATTTGGGCTGACAAATTCACACTGCCTGTGTCACTTTGTGGGAAGAATCCTCTGCTGTGGGTAGGACACCTAATGAAGTTATTTATAGCATTATCACTACAGCTGGGAAGTAACAGAAAAAATACTCCCACAAATATTTGTACTTGCAAGATGCCAAAGGTTTCTGTGATCCACCTCCAAATCTGATCAGGAGGATGTGAACAAAGCAGCCACTTCTAACTCCTCCAGAATCCTGTTTGCCATCACTTCCCCCCCTCCCCAAAAAAATTTTAAAATATCTGTCTCCCACATATGTTTTCAGTCATTCTGTTGCTGAATCCTTTAGAGATCACCACTGCACATATTTTTATTTCCATCTCTCCACAACAGAATGTTCCCATTTGAAAATTATGTCCTAGTCATTAACTCTGTGATTTTTGTGTATTTCCATGATTCCCATAACACTACCCATTAAAAAATACTTTCATTTTCTGTCCAGGCTCCTGTGTTTTAACATTTCTATTTCTTGTTAGCTACACTCTGCATTTCACATTGCCTTACCACTATTACCTGGCCAACTGTTATCAGTATATTGATTTTCCTTCTCTTTGCCAACGTTTTTCATGCATTCTAACATTTCTGTATTGCTGCCACATCCTAATTCCACTGCCCTTCCTTTTCTGTGCCAGATTTCGTACATCATGATTAACTTTCAAAAATACAAAAAAAAATAATCTTACAACTTGCAAGTACAAAGACAAGCATGATGGAAGGGCACACACATCCCCACAACCTATTTATGCTGCCAAATGAAGTAATTTTGTAATTAAGCAATACATCCTCCTCCCTCTGTTTAAAAATGGGATTGTTTAGTGCTTCACAGGGGTGTAACAAAGCCATATCTGTAAGTGATCGGGGATCAACACAAACACATGCTGCTCAACAACACCACTGCATTCCTCCACTGGAGTTTTAATGACAGTGAATAAAACTGAGGGTTCAGCCTTATTTTTGAGGATGAGATGAAATGCTGAGAGAAGCACAGGCTCCTGGGGAAAGATGTGAACACAGTTTTATAGCCTGCATGACTCACAGAGATAAAAAAGCACCAAGCTGTCCAGAAAGCAGGACCATTGCCACCCTCTATTTTCTTTTTAAACAGTTTTTTCAATTATTTGGGTTTTACGATCCAATTAAAGAAAAAAAAAAAATAAAAGGGAAGCTATTTCAGGCTCAACTCCCAAGGCAAAACTTATTTAGGGCAGGGTGTTGCTTCAAGGAGATAAGTACTGTTTATTAAACAGCAGCAGTGACCCGATAAGCACCCAGCCTACATTTCTGCCGCCTAAAACAGACACGTATGTGTCAACTTCAGCACTGAGGGGTGGGAACTGAACTCCAGGGGAAATAAACTAAATATTGCAGCCACTGAGCTGAATCCACTTCTTGGATTACTGCCTCAAATCAAGAAAGCACGATCAAACTATCTTGTGTAGAACTTATCACAGCAAGCGGCTGTGAAGGGCAGAATCACAAAATTCTGAATTTGGTGCTGACAGAACAGAGAAATAAGGCTGGACCTGTGATAGAAGCCTTCAGCCTTGATCATGAGGCACTATTGCTGCATTCAAAGTAATTCAGCTGCCCCATCTCCCTGTTCAAGCACTCCTGCAGAATTCCCACCACTCGCTCACTTTTAAATGCGACTGAAGCTGTACCAATGCAGGAATATTTTCTTCAGTATTTCCTACTAGGAAGTTTTTGCAGCCTGGGGAGGTGTGTTACAGAGGAAGGATATCACTGGACATCTGAGCTGGAAGTGATGCCCTGCCCAAGGAAACCTGCCAAAATTCATGCAGAGACACCTTCATGAACACAGATGCTGCTTCTGGAGACAGCATTTCAAAGCGCTGGAAAATCTACATGCATTCCTGGATTTTACTTTTAAAGTGCTGTCAAGGAAAGAAGGAATTAGGAAAAAAGATGAAAGATTAATAAACTGGAACATCCATGTGATAAGTATTGGAAGCTCCTCACTCATTTGCTAGATGATAAAATGAACAATGAGAACATTTGAGCCTTGATATGATGATTGAGATCATCAAGAGTCCCATTTTCAAGGTGTGAATTCAGGTAAGATGGGTGTGGAATAATGAGGTGCCCATATGCTGTTTTTAGGCTTCCTTTTATCAGGAAAGAAACCAGACTTCCTATTATAATCATCTCTTTTACGTAAAGTAAATGTTCATAGCTATCAATCTTAAAAGCAGCAATTTCTACAAAAAAAAAAAATCTGGAAAAGACAGATATCAGAAAAATAACAGTCTTGTGGCAGTTAAATGAAATAAAATTAACAATCAAACACAATTACTCTGTCAAAAAAGAGACTCAGGGGGAAAGGCTGTGGTAGAGGAAACCTGGACAATCACAGAAATGCTGCGTTAGTAAAAATACTTTTTTGCAAATTGAAAACTATTGCAAACACCAGGCTGGCTGCTCTTACTCCAGCACATTACTGAGGATCAAAATCAGAGATAAGAGTGACTCAGGGAGAGAGCAGGCCAAGGCACTCCTAGTCTATAAAAGGTGTGAATGAGCCACACACTTCAACTGCCTTCTGCTCCCAGATCCACACAATTGTTCCAGGACCGTGTGCTCCATAACCATTTCCCAGACTTGGAGCATTCATTTCTATTGTCCTTCACCATTTTTTTTTAAAGTTGAACTGCTGGCATGCTCAGCACGCTGCAAGCGCTGCCAGTCAGCATTAAACTTGCACACTGAAGATTTTTTAGCACAGAATTATGCAATTTCAATGTGCAGTCAGAGGCCTAATGAGTTGCTAAATAAGAAGGGGCCAAACGAGTTGCATGGAAGGGCCTGTCGACACAGGAAATCGTCTGAGCATAATTATACCTGTGCAATCATATCAATAAGTTTCCTTGTGTGGCAAGTCCTAACTCATATTTAATAATCAGGTGGTGTTTTCACAACTCGCAGTAGGTTTTAGCATTGGGCTCACGCTATCTACGTTTGCCAAGGGGAAGAAGCCTCTCTAAATCCATCTTTCTAAAAATACAGTCTCTAAATGAAACTAAGGTGAAGGAAGCCTTATTTGAAAGCATCACTTTGGGTTAAGGTTTCCAATATCAGATAATGGGGCTGCTCTCCCAGATCATCACCCCAGGTGATTTCAGGTACAACCACTGTGCACATCCACTGCTGCCTCCAGGTCACTCACTGATGCCATCACACAGATCCAGAGAGGATGCATCACTCCTTGGGCAAAAAAAAGGGATTTAAAAACTTGTCCTGAACTACTGAGCAGCTATTTTGCCTCCAGAACTGCAGGAAAGAAGTAAAATGACAAATGTGTTCATCATGACCAGGTTAAAAGGAACCAAGACAGGCAAAGGAAGAGCCTCCAGCAGCTGCTGCAGAGGAGCAGAGGATCATGAACACAGAACAACGCAGGTGGGAAGGGACCAGGCTGACCTGTCAAGTTTTGAATATCAAAGGATATTCCACAACACAACAGAGTTTCCACAACACCTCTTACACCCGTGGTAAAATAAACTGTTCCACCCCCGTGGTGGAATAAACTTGCCTTCTACTCAACTGGAGTTTCCTGTGCTCCAGCTTCTGCCCTGTTCTGGTGCACCTGCCACAGCTCTGGCTCCATCTGCTTCAAAGCCTCCCCTTAGCCAGCTGTAGAAGCTGGAAGATCACCTTTTACCCCCCTCCTCCTAAGGCTGAATTTGATTCCTTTCACCTCTCCTGGTGTGCCGTGTGCTCCTTCCCCTGGCACCTCGGGGCCCTGTCACAGGGCTTGCAAAAGGGTCATGTCCCCTTCTGGAAGGGCTCTTTGAAGTGGGAGGAAGGGAGATCTGGAGAGGGGACACCCCACACCAGGGGAAACAGGATTTCCACAAACAGTTATTGAACTACCAGTAACAGAGGGAATTCAGAAAGAACGCGGGAAACACCCAGTACAGACCGTTGATAGGTTCTGCACAGAGTTTTTCTGTATTTTAGTTACACATATATAGTCAAAACAAGAAAAAAAAAACACAGGGAGTTCAGCCTTTTCTTTTTAGGACCCAACTAAAGAAAAACTTGGGGCTCTCTTCAAGTTTTCTGACAGCCTGAGTTTTATAACTTTGGGCTTTCTGTTAAGAACCGTTAGGGAACGATAGGAGAGAGGCTGGCAGTGTTTTCTATGAGATAAGGGAAACCCAAAGCTGCAGCCCTTAGTCCCTTGATATTTTGGGGGCAGAGGAATTTACATGGAACCTGTAAGTCTGTCTGCTGCTCATTAAGGATCTTTAAGAGTATGGAAACCAGAAACTCTTCAGTCAAGCTAATACATTCTTGATTAGATAACACACAACAAAAAAATGTTACAGACTTATCTATTCATCTCCAAGAATTCAACAAACCACAAGGACAGAAAGGAGATGATGTAATGAGATTTTCAGTTATCATTTTTTGTGAAACCCCTCTTTAAAAGTTCTTCTGGTCTCTCAGTGAGCAGCTACCACACTTTCTAACCACAGCACATTGCATGTGCCAAGGTGGGCTACAAGAAAAAGGATTGGCTTAATACTGATGAGCAAAAATTAAGGAGTTGTCCTCATATTTGGTCATATTTTAAGTCCCTTACATGACTACTGAGATGTTTGACGCTACTCTGCCAGATTGCTTCCAATTTCTTAGTGTGGTAGTGTGAAATTAAATACCTTAACAGAGTAAAAGTGTTAGATAAACAGCATTGCCTTCGTAACTGTAATCTCATTATGTTCAGTAGACTACTCCAGACATCATTTTATTGAATAATTTTCACTTCCTGTGAAAGAATTCAAGCAAGATTAACTCTCAAGTCAACCCTTTTACCTACTGAAAGATGTCCCTGCCCACGGCAGGCAGGTTGGACAGGATGATCTTTAAAGGTCCAACCCAACCCATTCTATGATGATTTTGTCTGGAATAAAGCATCAGTTACAGATCTGCAGCTCTCTTGGTTACCCTGACTCCTTTTTGACCTCTGTAAGATACAGACACGAGCTCTTCATGGTGCCAGAAGTGATGTGATCCACTGAGACCAGAACCACTCCCAGACACCAAAGGTGTGAGCTGCAGTCACAGATCAAAGGGAGAAGTGAGACATTAATCCAGCTTGCTTTTAAGTCAGGACCACATTTCAAAGAAGAATATGTAAGAACAAACAAACTGAAGAGGAAGAGATCAAGGCTCCAGCAGAAAGCAGCAGGCAAGAAACTAAGAATGGTTCTTTCCAGCCCACAGGCTGCTTCTGGACAATGTCAACTAGCAAAAGACACCAAGTGTTAGTACTTTGCTTTCCTCCCACATTCTCCTTGCAGCCTTGACCTTCAAAGTCAGCCTCCAAATTTTTGAACACCACCAAGCTGCTTCTCACCACCTAAAAGTGGGGTGAGCAGTGGCAGAGCACCACCAGAGCACCCAAAGTGCAGAACTTCCACCCTCACTGCTCACAAACCAGGTGCCTTAACCTACACATGACATTTTACCAAGTCCTACCACAACCCTTCTTAAAGGCCACAGAGAAATGCTTTTAATTACAAGCTGCAGTTGGAATTAAGTCATCCAAACAGCGAGGCTCATCCAAACAATGGAGGGATGCTTACAGCTCACCCACAAGTCAGCAGCCCAGTTTGAAGTTAAATGTGAATTCAAAGTACAAAATAACTCCATCTTCAGACAAACCTCTACTCAATGAAGGGGGAAATGGAGAACATTCTTAGTGCTATTTATCACACTTGACCATCATGATTCATTCCCTTTTCCATGCCTTAGAACATGACGTTGAACTAAATCCAGATGTCTTTCCTAACAATCTGAAATACAGAATATAATGGTATTTTCTGCATTCATAAAGAACAATGCCTCCATTCAATGCAATTTCTGTTCTTGGCCATTTCAAAAGACCCTAAGTGAATAAACACATCTTTTAAGAGGGGGGAAAAAAAAATAACAACCCACTCACTAACACCTATTGCTCCCTTCAGGCTGCTTCTCTAAAGAAGGTAACACCAGAAATTCCATATTCACCATCCCACATTATGCTTCCCTTACTCCTTGTTTGCATTTAGGTTGGGAAAGAAATGTGGCTCCCCCTCCTTCTGTACTCCCTGACACTTGCAGCTGCAAAGGTGTGCAGGAAACAGCCTAACCCACCCTTTACTGTGTTTACTCATTTTTGTTTTGTTTTGAGTCTCTACAAGGCTGGTAACCATGACTTCTTTATACATCAGGATTGACCCTCCCAAAAAATTTAACACACAGCCTGAAATTTCCATTACTACTTGGTGTGAACATGAGGCAGACAAGCACTTCCATTCAGCCCCCAGGAGCCACAGTCAGACCAGCTGCTGCCAGGTGCAGAGCTGAGCTCAGCGAGGGCTCTGAGGCCCCAGCCCCATCACTGGGTACTTCAACACCTTCTGCACACACCAAGTGCCATCACACAACACCACGAGAACTGTGCAGCTCACCCTGACACCCCATTACCTCCATATCTCAGGCTTTCAGAGATTTTTTTTTTTCCTTCCTTAGAAATAGTAGGGACTGGTTTCTGCGTTACAGCTCACGAGCAGATGCTGGATAGATTAAATCACCTGAACCAGAGTCAGAGTTCTCAGCAGTGTTGCTCCCCCAACTTTCTACCAACACTTTTCTCTTCCCCTGCCATCACACCCCTGCCTCTCCTGCTTTATGAGAGCCATCAGTGCCCACATTCATACCAGCTCCACAGAACTTAACCAGCTCTCATGGCTCGGGCTCCATTCCATGGCCACTGGCACAATTTTCCATGTGCTGTGCCTCACCAGCTGGGAACTGGTGCCACAGAGGCCCCAGATCCCCATTCCCTGTGGGATTTGTATTGTGCACAACTTAATGAAACACAGCAGTGATATGTCCTCAGCTAATTAAAGAAAGAAGCTGGGATGGTTCTGATTTGTGTTGTACCTTTGCAAGCACATCTCATACCCACACAAGCTTTTGCTGGCAGTGTTTTTGTGTAACATCTAAAAGTAAAAATTAGTTGTCTTCATTCCTAAGAACTTTTTGATATACAAAACACAACTGTAGAGCTGTAGCTCAGCAGTAGCCATGTCTTCCTTGAAAAAAAAATAAATCTTTTTCCATACCCACACTGGATTAATCTACAAGCACATGAACACTCTCGTGGTTTAGTTTCAGAATAGAAAAATTCCCAGTTAAGAGCTGAGGTTATGCTTTATTTTATCATTTCAGACAGTGAAAGCAGCTGCAGCAGCATCTTCAACATCCAGTAGTATCTCCTGTGGTTTCCACAGATAGGGCTGTGGTTTTCAGCATCACAGCAAAGAGGGCAAAATGCAGGTTCCTAATAGTGGAATAACTGAGGTCTGACAGAGTGGAGGCTGGCAGCAGAACTCCCCTATCAGAGTTTTTTTTTCCTATTACATCTCAGGGTGTTTTCCTCCACCTGCTTCTTGTAAGCAACTGATGTTCTCATAATTACTTGACACAAACTAAAACTCAGCTACGAAAGGTAAAAAAAGTCACAGACAAGTTTGCTACAGAGAGGCCTCCCTGAAATGTGACATTAAAGGGAATTTGCAAGTCAAACAATTAGGAAAAAACCCACCACTACTGTATTCTTATCACATAATGAGACCCAGACAACAAAGCTTCATTTCCTTGCCCTGGTGGGAAGTTTCCTCCTTCTGAAAGAAGCTCTGACTTTTTAAACAATACACTCTTATGCAAATATTCTGAATCCCTATGAGCTATTCCTAAGCATTCCCTCATTAAACACTGAAGCTCTTCCCAAAATGAATGCACCAGTTCACCAAGAAATTCATTCTTCTGCACTGTCATTTCTACATGAACCTGGATTTCTTCTCTATTTTATTTCTGTTTTGCTTGTGGTTTGGAGGGTTGGTGGTTTTTTGGGTTTTCTTTTTCAACCTATGTCTCTCAGTAGATTTCTCAACAGAAATATGTAAGTCAGCAGAGCTGATGTTGCCAAGTAGTACTATTTGAGAAACCTTAGGTTTCACTGGCAGTTAAAAACCACAAACAAGAAAACCCCTGCTCTCCAAAGCCTTGTCCTCCATGAGGACTTCAGAGATGATAGAATATGATGGGGCAAGAGTGTACAACCAACAGAGAAATTGATTAAAAAAAACCACAAAAAACAGTAGAAAGGGAGCATTCACTGCAAACCACAAGCTGGATGAAAGGACAATGACATAAATTCATTATCAAAGTCTAGAACACAGCAACATTTAGACAGGAATTCACCCTCTGTATGAACAGATGCCTGTCCTTTAATAGCAAACACTGGCTAAACAAGTTTCAGAAGGTTTATAATGAGGCCCCAGTAATAATTATGTTTTAAAGCTTTTTTTTCATCTACATGACAGGTTTAACTTCAAACAGTTTTTTGACTGATCTAGCTAAGCCAGTGAAACCTCCCCTCTTGGGAATTCTTCTAAAATTGGCTTATTTAAAATAAATCTAAATTAGCACATCCACACACACTTCCTACCACTAAATTAAAATTTAAATGTCATTATTTTCTCACATTAATAATCTCTAGCGTAAATTTTGTGACTGAAATAGGAACATAAAAAAGCACCACTGAGACAAAAAGTTGCAATGCTCTGACCTCTGACATGAGCAGCTCAAACAGAGCCACCCACGGTGTCCAACACTGCCAAGGCAGCTCCTCAGCAGTAACAGAACAGTAACAGAGAGTTACTTTTTTCCTAGACTATATATAAAATCATCACTATCACTTGATACACATAAGTTTCAGAAGTATATTTTCAAGCTTCCCAAGATAATATGCTGAGATTAGTTTATTTCTCAAAAAAATAAACACTTCGGTTTTGCTCTGCATCCCCTCTTGTCACACCCAACACGGGTTGGAAGTGACACAATGAGCCATAAAATTCATGGATGGTTTAAACACACGGTCTTCAGACTAACACATATTTTATGGAATAATGCACTATGGGATTTAACTCTTGGCACAGGTGCAGGAGTTAACATTAAGAATATTCTCCACCTTCTGATTATAAAGCAGCTTGCACAGGGGAATTAAATCAGGTTGTGCTAAAAGAGCTTTTGGAAAAAACTGTAGAGCCCAAAATTGCAGGTGTCTGGAGTTATTGTGCATCTCTGAAAAGTAAAATATTTTAATGTTTCTCCCAAAGAGAAACTTGCAGATTTATCAATATTGGGACTTGGTCCCCAACAACTTCACTGCAGGTAGCAATAAACTCACATAGAACGAGACAGAATACAACTGAGCAGCACTATAAAAACAGAACAGGACAGAACAAATTACAACAGGACAGAACAAATTACTCTCACCCCACCTGTGATTAAAAAAAAAAAAAAAATCCTTTTCACAACCCAACTAGTAACAAAATTTGGTAGCACTGTGGACAGCTCAGTGAGTACCCAATTCAAAAGAAAAACTCAAAGCAAGCTTTGGACTGAGTTGATTATGCCATGACCCACAGTACCTTCCCATCTAAATCAATGGTTTGCTTCTACCTTGGCTGTGTCCAGTTTTGTGAAGTTATGCAATAAAAAACAAAAACCGAACAAAACTGTCCTTCCTAGAAAGCCTGGGCACCAGGCACCACGTGGCTTCACAGCTGCAGCACAGCTATAAAGTAGGGTATTTAGGAGAAGTAATTTTGCTTAATATGAACTGCAAAGAGAGAGTAGAGACACAGATGAAGTAATGCTCACGCTAAAACTTTTTATTTGAAAGCACCAAGTCTACTCTGACAAGAGAACAGTAAAAGCAAAACAATTAAAATGGAGAAGTTTGAATTTGTTGCACTAATCTGTGGTGCTCACTAAACAGACTAAAAGACACCACTGATTAAAACAGCCCTGGGTGTATAAAAACACAGGTATCACCTCAGTCCTGAGGATTTTTAAAAAACCCACTTCCTGAACAGTACTAGAAAGTCTCTTCAAAGCACAGCTTCTTAGAAATGGCTACCAAAGGGACTCATAAATTACAGCTCTGGTGTAAAACATGAGATACACAAGTTCAGTCTACCTGGGGCTGATGTTATTCAGGTCTGTCTTTCCCCAATTTTTATAGGATAAAACATATAATGAAATGTTTAAGTTCAAATTTGAGTATTACAATATATGTGGGGAAAAAAAAAACCTCAAAAAACAAACCAAAAATCCCCTTGCACTGAATTCAAAGTGCTGTGCTTCCCTAGTCAATAGGATAGGAGATATTTTACATTCTAGTGGGCTGCTTTGTGAGTACATCAGAAAGGATGCAAGATACTAAAACAAATTAATTGGACAATGCATGGAACACATCCCTACCCACAGCCACTACAGTGAAAACTACGTAATATTTTCCACCAGCTTTTTTTTTTTTTTTTCCTAGTTCATAACTTACCAAAAATAAGATACTGGAGGCTGACTTTTCTTCATTTTCAGATTTAGCAATAGTTTCTGGTAAGCTGAGTATTAGAAATTTCATCACTAAAAACAGGACCAAGTATTTTGCTTAAATATGAAATAAGGGAAGCAAAACACAACACAGTTTTGACAGGCCTTACAAGTTCTGTGAAGCTGTTGTCAGTCCAGGTTTAGCCAACATGAACAGGACTTTCATCAGGCATGCAAAGTTCCTAATTAGTTAAAACTATCTGTGTTTGCAAAGCCAATTTACAAGTTTACTGCATTCACTGGCTCAATCCCTGCAATTTCTGGAAGGCCAGAAGTGTTCAGAAGGGCTGGTTTCTGAAATGGAAACATCTCTCCCTGCTATACAGTTCCAAGGGTAGGAGAACATCAGATGATCATCTAAGACATTTTCTCTTCCTGAGTTAAAGCATTTCTATCCCTTTCCTACCCCTCAGTGAAACAGAGGCAGACTGGTGGTGACAGCAGTGAAGGAAGGGGTACAAATTGTGAAGAAAGAACTTTCCTGGAAGTCAGGAAGGTTTGGGGGTGTTGCTCTGCACTGCTTCTGTACCTTACAACGCACCACCACGTACGTATGAGCACAGAACAATTGTGCAAGAGTGAAAAACTTTGAGACAATGAAAAAATAAATGCATAAAATCCCATGTAATTGCAGAATCAGTAAGAGAATCACTGCTGAAAAACATGTTTCACTTTTCAATAGCAAATAAGATTCTTCAGTTCACCAAGGAAAGGAGAAAGTTTGGTGATATGTCTGACACCACCAATTATTTTTCCATCAAACCACTTCATCTTTAAGTCACCTGAAGACAACAGAGTCATCTAAGGCAACATAATGATATAGAATTTTCCTTTCCTTAGGAAAATATATTGGTCATGACAACAACACATTTGAAAAAGTCATGCTGTGTTTTGTAGGCTGAAACTTCATTAAATGCAATTTCAATTTTAGGAAAAACCCTCATGCAAAAAGGAAGAGAGCTGAGGCTGCACATGAGGTTCTCGTTCCCTCCTCTATGTGTGGCAGCTTACAAGGAGTTTCAGCATTACTTTACTGTCTAAAATTAAGCCAAAGAAACCGGATGACTCTGTGATACCAGCAGCAGAGTAAGACCAGGTCCACATCCACCCTCAAAAGAACAGAAAAAACCTTTTTAAGAAAGAAGGCCAGACCTTTTACAGGAGATGCAGGGAAGCTCCTCATACCACTGAAACACAAGCTAAGAGGACACAGGTGGAGTCAAATTCCACCAGATAAAGATATTGCCATTTCTACTACCCCAATTAAGGCATGAGCACACCTTTCCCTGCACCACATTTTAAGACTGGAGACTCCTACAGAGAATCAACATCTACCATCTAATATCTTCAAGAAAATATATGAGAGGTAAAAACAAGTACACACACGGAAAAGCAAAATACACTTACAGGTTTCAACAGTCCATCCACAATTTTTAAAGGGTAACTTACAGCTAAACAATAAGAAAAATAACTTCAGGTCCACTGATTTGATAAAGTTGTTTCTTGTGCTATGAAAAAAAGGTGGTATTTCACATGCAAAGCCATAATCAATAAATGAAGACCCTCACCAGCAGGCAAAACCAAATACCCTTTCAAAGAAAAAAACAATACCCTTGTGGTGTGCAAAGTCTTTTAACTGAATAACAGTATTTTTATTATGCCACTTTGACATTTTTCTGTCCTAAAAAAAGGTACACCAAAAAGTAGCACTATCAAGCTTTTCTTTTAAAAGAAAGATTTTCAGATTTTTTACTTTTTACACTTTCTTGAAGGCAAAAAAAAAGGGTATGCACACAGTGTCACAGCAAATTCAACACCAAGTCAAGAACTCTGACAGTATTTGGGAAAAAGGAAAAGGGATCATTAGCTCACTAACTAGGGAAACAGTGATTTCATGACATCCCACTGGTGTATAAAAATCCATCTTACTCCTGACATAACATCATGTTTGAACAAATTTTCCACGTTCAGAAGCAATTTTTTGGAGATCAGTCAGCTATGGCCTCCTAAGTTGCTTGATACTGTTTCCAGAAAAAGAATTAAAGACTGAAGTAGCAAACCCTATGGCACATTGAGGGATTCCTCTGGCAGGAGGCCATCACCAGGGGCACCCCCAGAAGGGGTTTGGCTGCAGAGTCCAGTTTGGCAGCAGGAGATGCGAGAGCAAAGCTGCTCGTGGGCATCAGCAGCGTCCGGAGAGGGCTGTGGCGCCGGGATCCGGACACAGAGGGATGAATGGAGCCTTTCCTTGGTGTCAAGGATGTGCTGACAGACCTGGAGAGGCTGCAGCCCTCGTGTGTTCACAGCAGCTCTGGCTCGGTGAGGGGTTGTAAACCACACTTCTGCTCCCTCCTCCCAGCAGGATTTCACATACACGGGTTTTGCAGTTTTCAGACTGACATGTGCAAGGGGGCTTGGCAGTCCCTGCTCCCAGGCTGGTTCACAGAACAGCCACGCTCGCATAAAAATCTCCAAGATTCCCTGCCTGGTGTGCGGAGAGAGAGGAGCAGGAAGCTGCCTGGGCTGCCAGAAGCCGCGGTGCTGCTGAGGCTCTCCGTGGATGATTTCACAGGAAGGAAGCAGAGCCTCGCCATGCGGAGAACAACTCGCAGCTCCCACCCCGGCACAGACGCGGCCACTGCCCAGCGCCGCGCAGGGGGAAAGGGCTGAGCCACACTGATAAACTCGGAAGTAAACAAGACACGAGATGAGCTTGGTGGAGGCAGCAGAACAGCAGGAGCCCGAGACACGCACCAGTGACAACACACAGCCACCTAGAACTTGGTGAAAGTACAGCAGTGTCAGGAGCCCGAGGTTAAGAGGTTGTTGTTCCAGGAAGGGAAAAACATTCTTTCACGCTGAACGCGGGTCCCCGATGGCAAACAGCAGCCACTAACTGGGAGAGAACTCCAAGTGAAAGGGAAAGTGGTAGGATCGGATAGAGAGTAAATAAAGATAAAAGAGACTCCCACTCATGAAACTACTCCCAGCCCATATGCTGGTAATATTTTTAATTATCTGTCTCCTCAAGCACAATTTCAAACAAGATTTATCACCAGGAGGTGAACACGGCAACAGCCCGACGTGAGCCACCATGAGCACCTGTAAACTCAAAGTGTTCCTGTGCCTGAGCAAGAGAAGCCGACACCAGAAGCCACCAAAGGATTACACCTATGGTTCTACACGGTGAAATGTGTAGAAATGTGCAGATGTTACACACGACAGCAAAATCTTGAACATCAGTCTGGACACACAGAGCCGTAGGAGACCTGTCTGCCTGCTGTGCTGGCAAGAGCCTGGTGAGAAAGTAAAAACAGAGGAGCCATACTTCAAGAGGAAAATAATCATCCTGATTGTCTTTCTTGATTACTGCCCCTTCGAGAGAACCAAATCAGAGGGAAAAAAATGAAAAAGAAGAAGAAAGGAAAAAAAGCCAAAGGCCAGCACCTAGCTGTGGATCCTAAAATATGAATGCTTTTACAGAAGCATCTGTAAGAGGAGCAGTAAAAGATATCTCAGTTACAGGTCCTGTATTTCCCTACACTATTCTTTGCTAGATTATCCCTCTAAGGAACGAGATTTTATGCAAAATCGTTGAGAACAGTAGCATAAAAATGAAGTTTCATTTATTTTGAAACTTTTCTAGGAGAAAACTAGGTGCCAGTCACCCAAACACTGCTGTTTCTCCGTAAGAATTCTCACCACGGAAACAGCCTAACACTAAAAAGGAAAAAACACTGTCTCACATGAACTACACGAACTCGCACAGTATTAACCTGTATTTCCCCAAAGCGATATTAAACGTCCCTAGGAGAGTTGGCAACCCTGCTGTGCACGTCCACATTTCCTTGGCTCCCAGATCTGCTCCCACGACAGAGCCGAGGACACCTCACGCTGCCCATCACCTCTCGCAGCCCTCCCGACACGCGGACGCTTCCCCCGCACCTCCACAGCGCAACCACCGCGGCGCGGCCGCCGCCGAACACGCGGCCAGCCGGGAATCCCAGCATGGAGCCGGGAGGGAGGAAATGGAGACCCCGGTCCGCGGCGGGAGCTGCGCCGGCCTCGGGGCTCGGCAGAGGGAGGGGGGAGCGCGGCAGGGAAGGCGACCCTCCCCTCAGAGGGGCCTCCGGACACGCGGCCCTGCCCGAGGTGGCGGCGGCGCCCTGACCCTCCTTCCTCCCCCGGCCAGCGCGGCCGCCGCTCCGGCCAGGCCCGAGCCGGGGGGGCACAGGCGCTCCCGGGGCTCCCCACGGACACGGACCGGGAAAGCCGCTCCAGGGCGAGCGGAGGAGGGAAACAAACCCGAGCGAAAGCTCACCGGGTCCGGCGGAGGGGGCTCCCGGGTACATGTCTCCGTGCGCGGCGGCGGAGGCGGCGGCTCCAGGGAAGGGCACGGGGGAGGGAGCGAGCCCGAGCCGCGGCTACGCTGTCGGGGGAAGGGGAGGAGGAGGAGGAGGAAGGGGAGGGGAGGGGGGAGGAAAAGAAAAGGGGAGAGGAGGAAAAAAAAAAAAAAAAAAAGAAAAGAAAGAGGGAGGAGGAGGAGGGCCGGGAATCCAGGTTACTCGGCGGCACTGAGGAGCGGGGAGGGGAGGAGGAGGAGGAGCCGCGGGGGTCACGGGGAAGGGGCGCTCCGCCCTCCGGCCCGGGCGGGCGGGAAGCGGCGGTGGCAGCGGGAGGAGGAGCGGCAGCGCCGCCGAGCTGAGGGGCCCCGCTCCCCGCCCGAGCTCCGGCCGCGGAGCCGCAGAATCGGCCAGGCTGGAAAAATGCGCGGGGAACGTCGAGTCCAACCTGTGAGCGGACATCAGCACGTCAGCCAGGGCAGAGCACGGAGTGCCGTGTCCAGTCTTTCCTTGAACACCTCCGGGGGTGGTGACTCCACCACCACCCTGGGCAGCCCATTCCAATGTTTAATCACCCTTGCTGTGAAGAAACTCCTCCTTATGTCCAGCCTAAACCTCCCGTGGCGCAGTTTAAGACTATGTCCTGTCATCCTGTGGCTTTCAATGAGGCCTTGGGAAATGACTCTGCCTCCAGCGATCTCTGCACTACCTCTCCTTGTTACATGTTTGAAAGGTATGCTGGAATTATATCAGTGTTACACATACTGTTGGATCTGGAATTAAATTTGGATTTGATTGTTTATATTATTTTATTCCTCCTGTTGCTGTGAAAACCTCAGCTCAGTTACCTCATGGATCCCACACCTCCACACCACATCCACTTTTAGTCGTATCTATGAAAACCAGCTGTGGTGGGGTTGCCTTATTGTCCTGTACAACCAGATACAGTCTGGTACAGTACACGTGTAAAGTTTAGTACAACCAGATAAGGTCCTGTTGTACATATGTAAAGTTTAGTACTGGGGAACATAAACTAACAATAATGTGAAAGAGGCAGAGTGTCGGTCAGTGTGATGTACTGAGACCCTGGAGATATCCCTGGAGGGATTTAAAAGACATGGATGTGACAGGTGGGGACATGGTTTAGTGATGGGCTCGGCAGTGCTGGGTTAATGGTTGGACTTGATGATCTTGCATGTATTTTCCAACTTAAACAATTCTATGATTCTATACCAGTGACGATAATTCCTGAAGGAACTGCCATCCTTTTGTCATCACCTAATTGGTATCACTTCCTTTCAGGAGAATAAAGTAGGAAAAATAAAGTTAAACCTGCTAAGGGGGCAAAGAGCAAGTTAATGATGCTCACTTCCACTGGAGTTACCAACAGAGTTCCAGCACAGCCATGATCTACACTTTCAATCACCTCCTCCATGTTGATGTGGAAGCCTTTAAAAAATTCATGCAGTTTTCAACCCAGAACAGTCAAGGCCAGTCAAAGTCTGGCCAATTCCTTCACCAAATATTATCTGCCAAAGGGCAAGGCAAACATCCAGCTTGTAGTGCTCATCAAGCCAATTAATACCCTTCATCAGTTCATATTTCAAGTGATACAGAAGCATCTCACTGTTCCAAAGTATTTATTCTCCCCTTTGGGTCATACTTGCAGATATTCAAGGGCTGCTATTAACAGCTCAGCTTTCACTTCAAGTGAACTGTTCCTGAAACCATTGTCACCACTAGAGTTTCCACTGGAGTGATTTTGGATTTGTCACCAGTCCAAGCTTCTCAAATTGCTGGAAAGTAAAGATTTACCCGTAACTATAAACAAATAAAGGGCAAAATTATGGGTCAACTTTAGTTTTAAAGTAAAGCCAAGCAGCTCTAGCAAAAAGATAAACAAGGGAGCTGGCAAAGGGGTTGCAGTTTTCCTCTGTGAGGAGCTGGGTAACATTTTTGCAGAACCACCAGTAATTTCTGGTTTATGCTATATAAACTTACTAGAGGCTGAAAAAGAAGGTGGATGAGGAAAAATCCCCAAAAACAAGAGCCAGAAGAGAGTTATCTGAGGCACATTTGGCCTTTCTGCTGAGGCTGCAGGGGGAAAACATTCAGTCTCTGTATCAACATTGAATTTTTTTATGCTATATTTAAACAGTCTCTTCAACCTGATTAGGAATGTCACTTCCTCTGGGATTATCATGCCTGTTAGACCTGCATTTAAGAAATAAAAAGGGATAGAAATACACTGACAACTTTCTGGAGATGTTCACTGGACAAATTTGGTCACCCTGGCTATCAGCAGACACTGAAGCTAGAAGTCCACTATGGTACTGTGGTAGCAGTTTGAAAATAACAAGCAAACAAGCAAACAAGCATCAGAAGACAGGTGAAATGTAAGTGGAGGTTTTACAAAGTACTAAACACACATCCCACACTTCTCTCTGGTTCCACAGGATCCTCTGGAATTGATTTCAGAAGTTCCCTGAAAAATAGAGATCCTGAAAATGGCAATTATTACCTCGAACATCCTAGAGTGCCACACACTTGTACTGATTTAAAGCTGATTTCTCTGGATTTAGCACTTCATAAGCAAAAGGATTTATCACTGTTTATACAAGAGTATAGAACTGCACAGTCAGCTAAATAATAAATTAGTGAAATTGTTTTATTTAAGCACTGTTTTCCCATGTGGAAGTGCTGCTGTTCCTCAGGTACATTTTCATGGTGCTGAGCACTTCCAGCTGCATTTCTGTGCATCTGAAGAAGGAGAGTCCCAGCTCTCTTGTGCTCCTGTTCACACACTCATTTTGGGCCATGTCACTTGCTTTATTTTCAATGCCTTCTGTCACTGACAACTGATGTTTTGGAGCACAGTGAAACCTAATTATGTCTTACTGGGCCATTTCACCCAAAAAAGGCCTCAGTTCTTGAAAAGGTTTGTTCTGAAAGGGAGGTTTGAAAGCTCTGTAACAGCATTCTTTTATGCATGCTCTTTATATGCTGTATTAACAACTATATGGTAGTATAAGAACAGCTGCTTAAACACTTAAAATTAGGTTTTTCTAAAGAAAAAAAAATGAGTGACTGTTGGGCACAATACCTGTCTTAACTGCTGGATTTCAAGATGACATTTCCCAGAACCGGTATCTGTCACAGAAGAAATTATTAATTTGGGGAAAAAGCATGTTTAATCATTGTGGAAGCAAAGATGGTATTTAGGAGCAGCATTTAAAAATCATTTATAGCAGCAGCAGCAGCAATCTAGGGAAAATATTTTATATACAAATAGGCCAGTGACAAATGGTACAGCTTTTCTTTTGATGAGAAAACATACATTGATCTCCTGAATTAACAACCCTGTTTTAAACTGAATTAATTTTAAAACCCCAGAGTTTATAAATATCTTGCAGTCATTGCTTACAATGATACAGTAGCAAAAATTTTTGCTCACCGCTGAAAGATGTAAATTTTATTCTTGACTTGGGAGGGGATTTAAGCTTATATTTGCCATCTCTCAACTGGCCTGACTTTAAAGATGTCATCCTGGAGTACATGCATTAGACCTGTCACATATTCTGTGTTCTGCTTTACATAAGAATTTAGAATCAGAACCAAAGGGAAGAAGTCCATGGCTCTGTGCTCTAATGTGTTCACATGGTTACAAAGACTTGGAGGGTTCTGATGCCCTGCCCTGCCCTGTTATTTTAACAATTAATGATTTAATCACAATTAATCCATGGTAGAGCGACCAAAACCTGATTTTTGTCTTTTTATAATCAGATGACTGTCTCAACTACTAAGTTACAAAGCTGCATTTGATTTCTTTTGTCAAATGAATTGCAATAATTATTTATAAAAAAAAAAGAAAAACTCAAACAAAAACCAACAACCCAAAAATGCTATTTATCATTAGATTACTAATTCCAGTTCACTCAAAAAGACAACTTTTCCAGTTGATCAGGGCCAACAATGTGACAATTCAACATGATGGAAAAGATGCAGCACCACCTGTTGGGGATGTGTTACACACACTGGTTATTACAGTTTTAAGTAGTACCAGGGTTCTGTTCTTCATTGTAATGACCTGGTTATAAAGGGGGAAAAAAAAAAACCAACCAAAAAAAAACCAACAAAAAAAAAACCTACATGTTGGCTAAAAGGAGTTTCCAAAAAGAAGGTTAAAGGAGCAGGTACTGTGCCTGAGACCATTCACCAACAAAACCCCATATCCCTAAGTGCCACATCTACATGTTGGCTCAATCCCTTCCCTATTCCAATGCCTGGCAACCCCTTCCATACAGAAATTTTTCTTAATAGTGAATCTAAACTTTCCTGAACACAATCTGAGGTCATTTCCCTTCATCCTAACATTTATTACCTGGAAGAAGAGACTGACCTCCACCTGGCTACAGCCTCCTGGTCAGGCAGCTCCTTCCTCAGCTTTGTTCCTTTTCTTCAGACAGGCTCCAGCTCCTCAATGTCCTTCTTGCAGGAGAGAACCCAAATCTGAACACGGGACTCGAGGTGTGGCCTCGCCAGTGCTGAGTACAGGGGGACAATCACTGCCCTGGTCCTGCTGGCCACACTTTGCCTTTGGTCACTGAGAAACTGCAGAAAGAGAGAGCTGTAGAAAAGCTGGCTTAAGAGAGCAAGAATCACCTCAGGAAGGTTAGAAGAAGCAACAATATAGTTATGCAAGGACAGGGAAAGAGGAAGGAACTACCACCTTCAGGTCTCCCTGGTAAAGACCTCTTGAGTCTGACCACTTTGATGACCACCAGTGGCCTTGGCCATGTTCTGATGATCAGGATCAGCTCTGTAGAGTTCACACTCACAGCCAGTTCAGGATGAGGTGCTACGGACTGACTGCTCTGTGTACGGTAATGAGGATCCCGCTGATGTGTTCATCTTTCCTGGCAATGCACAAGCACATCCAGGCAGATCTGTGCCACTGCTCTTCACCATCCATCCTCCAAGTGTAAAATATCCACCTCAGGGAGGTTTCATAGCCAAGTTACTGGTTTTGTTTGTCATGAAGACAGCCCTGTGCCATCCTGGAACAGCTGGCTCTAGTACACAGCTGTATCATCACCCTAAACCTCACCACCCTGGAAACAGCTCACTACCCTGGAACTGTAGAATACACAGAAGAATGTAAGGGGGTTTTGTTGGGTTTTTTAAGCCTCTATCTATTTGCTATAGATTCATCCAGAACTGAGACTTCTGCTCCAAAAGGATGGTGATGTGTTAGACAGTAAAAGTACAGACAGTTACAGGATCAGAGGTGACAAGCACACACCACGGCAAATTTCTAGACCCTTGGTCTGCTTTATTAACTGGCTTTATTAATTAAGCTTTAAACCTTAATTAACTATGCTTTATTAACCAGCAATCTTGATCAGATACCTAGGCTTCCAAAAGCTTTAGGAAGCAGCAAAACTGGGGTTTCTTTTGGTTTTTTGCTTTCTTATTACATAGTGATTTGTTTTCATCGGAACTTTATTCTAGGCTCCTACAGAGCAGCTTTATCAGTGTCACTCAATAGATGCACCAAGACAGCCATGAAGCAAGGATGCAGGCAAATCTCATTTAATTAACATCTTTGCCAACCAAAGCCTAAGCTTGTGTGAGTATCACATTTAAATTTTACATATTTTATTTTTTAACAACACATCAGCATTTCTAATAATATTTAGCTTAAGGACTGTTATATCGGAACTGTTACAAAATCATGTCTATTAAACCTATGATATTGTTGTCTGCTTGCACACTTCCAGTACTCATCTCCCAGGCCAGCATCATTTGCAAGTTTATTTGATTGAAAAGGAATCTCATTTCTCTGTTGCTACTTTTCAGTCAGATCATCATCTCTTGGACCACCAGGACAGCTCTGAGGGCTTTTGCACAGGAGGGCTTGGCAGCCCTGGAGTGAGGGACAGACAAGGCAGCCTCATGCAAATCCTTGTGAAATCCCATCCTCAGGCACCCAGCAATGACAGAGGTTCCTGGATATTACATCCCAATGGAAAGGTGCATTTATTTGCTACTTTGAGTTTGGTATAAAAATGTAGACAATTGCTCTGTGCCTTGAATAGGAAGTTTAAGTAAATGCTTAAATTCAGAGCTGGTGACCCCAGTAATAGGGACAAGCACCCACAAGTTAAGCACTGCATCACTATGCATTTATCATCTCCAGCAGTGAGTAGTGTCAGACCTTGTAATGGTCTAATAAATCCTCAGATTTCTATAAAGGAGCACTACAAAAGCAGGCTGTTGGATACACTTTGCTACTAATGGAAAATTGTCATTTTAGGATTCTAAGCTTTCAAGCTTTTTGCAATTTCTTGAATAATTTTGCTTAAGCTTCTTTTTGATGGTTTGACTTACTCAGTTTGGATTGGAAGGGACCTTTGAAGGTCACATAGCCCAGCCCCACTGCAATGAGCAGGGACACCTTCACCTAGATGAAGTTTTTCAGAGCCCTGTCCAACCTGGATGGAGTCCCATCCCTCAGACATGTCAGCCACACCACTCAGCTTGGAGTCATCTGCAAATCTGCGGAGGGCACACCTCATCCCCCTGTTCATGTCTTTGACAAAGACTTTAAATCACACTGGTGCCAAACAGACCCGAGGGACACATCAGTGATCTCCATCCGGACACTGAGCAGTCGATCACTGTGCTGTGGATGTGACCATCCAGCCAATTCCTTATCCAAGGATGTTGTGGGGGACCATGTCAAAGGCTTTACAGAAGTCCAGAAAGATGACATCCATAGCCCTTCCCTTGTCCACCAATGTGGTCACTCCATCATAGAAGGTCCCTTGGTTGGTCAAGTAGGACCTGCCCTTGGCGGAGAGCCGTGGCTGTCCCAGATCACATCCCTGTCCTCCAGGAGTGCCTTAGCACAGCTTCTAGGAAATCTGCTCCATAATCTCCCCAGACAGAGAGGTGAGGCTCATCAAATGCACATCTGTCAAGAAGATAAAAAAACCCCAGAACCCAAAGAACATTTATTTTTCACAATCTGATGATTCCTTTGGAGCAAAACTCTGGAATTTGCTCAGGCTCATCAGAATTACAGAACCACAGAACAGGTGAGGTTGGAAGGGACCACAGTGGGGTTATCTGGTGCCACCTCCCTGCTCCAGCAGGGCCGTCCCAGAGCACAGGCACAGGATTGTGTCCAGACAGTGCTGGAATACCTTCAGGGAGGGAGACTCCACACCCTCTCTGGGCAGTCTGTTCAGTGCTTGGTCACTGCACAGGAAAGAAGTTCTTCCTCATATTCAGGTGGAAAAAAAATTAGGCTACAACGGTTCTGTACCAAGAGCTTATTCTGCACTTTTTCTTCCCATTTTATTACATATAGAAAATAGAGTGTTTAGCGAGGCAGTGAGACCTGAAATAGTGGGGGGGTGAGGGGGCTAGGGTGGGGCTTGGGAGGTGTGCCAGGGAAGTTTAGTTTGGAACTGGGAAAATTGCCTCACCGGAGTTTC
>VZTJ01000476.1:194161-236639 GCA_013397795.1 Orthonyx spaldingii
GGGGCGGGGGAAGGGGCGTGGAGGGAGCGCGCGGGCACCCGCCATGCGCGGAGGTGACGTCACGGATGACGCAACACGCGCCGCCATTATAAATCCGCGCCGCGGTGCCCGCCCCCTTTCGCTCCGCGGCGGCCCAAGGTGCTGAGTCCTTCGTACGAAGCTAAGGCCGAACCACCCGGCGACCAGCACCGCGCCCCGCCATGGCCTCCGTCTCCGAGCTCGCCTGCATCTACTCCGCCCTCATCCTGCACGACGACGAGGTCACCGTGACGGTGAGTGCGGCCGCAGCAAGATGGCGGCGGCCGCGCGGCATGGCCGCCTGAGGGGCCGCGCCGGGCCGGGCCGGGCGGGCTCTGAGCGCCGCTGTCTCGTTGCAGGAGGACAAGATCAACGCGCTCATCAAGGCGGCCGGAGTGAACGTGGAGCCTTTCTGGCCGGGGCTCTTCGCCAAGGTGGGCGAGGGGGGCCGCGGGTCGGGCAGGGGCGGCGTGTGGGGCTCTCCCTCACACACACCCGCCGTGTTAACGAGGCTTCGCTGGCCGCTTCTCGTTCTCCGCAGGCGCTGGCGAACATCGACATCGGGAGCCTGATCTGTAACGTGGGAGCGGGCGGAGGAGGCGCTCCGGCTGCCGCCGCTCCCGCGGGTGGTGCCGCGCCCGCCGGCGGAGCCGCCCCCGGTGAGTGGCGGCCGTGCCCCACCGAGGCGTGGAAACCCGGATTCATGGAGCCATGGAATGGCTTGGGTTGGGGGGGGTCTTAAAGGTCATCTCTTTCCAAACCCCTGCTGTGGACAGGGACCCCTTGCACTAGACCAGGCTGTTCAGACCCCTATCCAGCCTGGTAGTGAGCGCTTCCAGGGATGGGGCAGCCACAGCTTTGCAAGGACCAGTTACAGAAACTGTTTCCACGTGGTTTGTGCCTCGCAGTAGTTGTGTGTGTGTTCTCGAGCAAAGCGCCCTCCCCTTGAGAAAGGCTGGCATCGCACATGAGCTCAGTGTACAGGATTAGTGTTCCCTCAGAATTAAGACTGCACCTTCTGTAGGATCATACATAGCATCGGCATCTCCTTTTAAAGTTTTTTGGGTTCTATATAAATGAGTTCTGAAGGCACAAAACCACTTTGCTAATAGTGCAAACGCTATTCTTGCTGGCTTAGCTTGTTAGGACTGCTCAGGTCTTTGTGCTTGATGTTACAGTCATTGCATGTGAAATCTTCTGTGACAAGTGACTTCTGTGAGCTGATGAAATGAGAAATAAATCCTGTCTCCTTTCTTCTTTTCCAGCTGAGGAGAAGAAAGAAGAGGAAAAGAAGGAAGAATCAGAGGAATCTGATGATGACATGGGCTTTGGTCTTTTTGACTAATCAGTTTTGTACTGGCCTGTAATAAAGAACATCTACTTGTACTTGTGTCTGTCAGGTGGATGCTTGTGAAAGGGGTGGGTGAGGGTTGGCCACGTTACCTGAAACTGTCGTGAGTGTTCAGCTGGGGAGTTTACAACTTTCCCTGACAGTTTTTTGGTGTTTCACAAGTACAGTTCAGGCTCCTGAAGGCACCCACAGCCTCTGGACAGAGGTGGGAATGAAATCCCAGTGAGCACAGATGTGGCGACAGCTGGGAGCTGCAGGATGGGGTCATGTTCAGCAGAAGGGCTGAGGCTTGGCTGGTGCTGCAGCCTCTGGAGCTGTGACACCTCTGTCACAGCAGAGCTGCAGCTCCCATGGCACCTGCGCGGGGCCAGGGGCTTTTCACAGTGGGGGCAAAGGCTGCAATTCTCATCTGAAGGGCTGAGGTTGTGTAAGGTGTAGAATCTACTTCCCTTTCCAGAAAAAAGTCTGAAAACAGGTTTGAAGGGTGGTTGTGGGAGGTCATGGAACCTTGCACTGCAAAGGAGCTACTTAAAAAGCACGAATTTCATAAATTTTGAACAGGACTTTTCCAGAGCAGCTGAGCGAAGTAAGGGCTGGGCTGTTCCCAATGTGTATCCCAAGGCATTTGAGGCATTACGGAATTCCAGGTGTGTAAGAAGGGCTCCAAAGGTGTGGAGGGTTGTTCCACATCCAGACCAAACACTGATGCACTCTGCACTGTCCCATCTTTCACATTTGTATAACTATGATAGGTACTTGTATTATCAACTAATTTATATTTAAAAAGACACAGGGAAGAATTCTGCAGTGCACGCACACGAAGTAACAGAGTCAGAGTTTCACTGGTAACACCTTTTTAATAGGTCAAAGTAACTGTACAGTTCATTATATTCTTCCTGAGAATAATTTATATCCCTCAACAGCAAAAAGGGAGTGTGGTGTTTATTTTAACAGAAGAGATGGCATAACTGGAAAACCAAGGAAAATCTAATTACACTGCTCTACTGCAAGTCCTCCCAGGCAAGATAGACAAAAGGATGGGTTAGTTAACTACAGTGGGTTTAAAATAGTCATCATGGCTTTAATCTGTCTTTATAAATTATATAAAAATGGGGGACATGAATGGTTACAGATCTCCTCTAAATGCAGCTCTGAATTGCTCTGGTACAAAGCAGCATTTTCACTTCCAAGGAAAACAACATTGCTACAAAAGAACTGGCACGTTATCCTGGTGAAAAAGACGAGTGTTCAGTTGTGTCCTACAGCTAGTTCCAAACAAATGCTTCACACAGTCACGTAAAAGTAAAAGGCAGGAAGATGAAGAGGGCTTTAGTTTGTCTTGAAATGACTGAAGTCTTGAAAATATAGCTTTTTATTCTTTCTCTGTAAATCGTGATTAGCATATTGCGACGTAAGTGTTCTAATAAAAAAATTCCAGTCTGGATAGTTCATACACTGTGGGCAAGAATTCTCAGCCCTGAGGTTTCCCCGAATTCTTCACAATATCTTTCTCCCATCTGCTGCTCCAACAGTTCTGGCTGCGAGGCCGTGGCCCGGTGGCAGCTGGATGGTGGCAGCTCGGTGCGAAGCGTGTCCCATGCGATGGTGGGAGCTGCCCTGTGCCCCCGCTCCGAGGGCTCCTGTACAAACCTCATCTGCTGATGATGCCACGCTCTGAATCCCAGCCCAGCTCGGCTCTACAAGAAAGACTTGGTTAAACTGTTGCAATGAGAGAACCAGCGGCTGTCGCTCAGGTCTGCTGAAGCCAGAGGCGCTGGAAGGCCAGGACTGCGCTGGGTTGATCCTCACTGCTGGTGGAAGGTGAAGGAACATCCTGTCGCAGGCAGAATTCCAAGGCTGATGACGCTCCTCCCTCAGTGCTTAGTGTGGCCTGGACTGGCTGATTTTCAGTCTGGCTTGATCGATGACGTCCAGCAGGTTTTTGGCATCCACAGCCAGCGCGTGAGCAGCCGTCAGCATTTGCTTCTTGTACTCCTGCTGCAGACTGGTCATGACATACTGCTGGGCCAGCTTCATCTTGTTGATGAGCTCGGCCAGGTCCGAGTTCAGCAGCTTCTGGGCCATCTCGATCTGCAAGGAGACATCCCCGTCAGCCCTGGGGTGTTTGAAACTCTCACAGCGACACCACAGAGCCACAGCCCCTGCCTGGGATTCCTGACTGAAGCTGGGCTGGTTCTGAGGGCACCACATGGAGCAGCAGATGGAATTTGGCACCTGCTGCTCCATGCCTGGTGGAGATCAGGAGCAGCCCTGCCAGCTGCTAACCAGCACCAAGACACAAGTAGTGCATTTTAAACCACAGCTTGGCATTGACAGCTTGTTATGGGTTTTCAGGTCCCTATTGGCATCGCTCCCTTTATTACTGAAGCAGCTCTAAAGCACAGAAGTAGCTCTAAAAAATGAAACAGGACAAGAAGGCAGACACAAGTTGCTTAAGCACACGGCTAAGTCAGGATGAAGCTCTGAGATGGCACCTCCAGAACTGTTCTCTGGGTTTCTCAGTACCACACATTCAAAGTTTTGGAGGAAAACTCTTTTACTCTTGAACTTCACTGAAAGCTCTCAGTCACTCCTCATCCAGAACTACAGACAACCTTCCAGCTGCACCAAGCTCTGCTCAATTACCTGTTCAATGACTTGGTGTGCCAGCAAATGACAGATGACAACTGCACTAAGAATTAACCCCCAGATGATTCCATGCCTTGGAATACTGGGGTTTGTGTCACCTTCCTATGGGTGACACCTATATCCACTTTGAAAATCCTCACTAATACCAAGCCTAAGTCCATGCAGCAATTTTAATAAAATTCGTTTAATGCAGAATTATAACCCAAGAGTTCAGACTGCTCATAGAATCAAAAGGTGTGACTGTGCCAAGAAGGGAGCACCAAAACCTGTCCCTGCAGGCTGAGGCTGACTGGGAAGGCAATGGCTGAGCATCAGGTGAGCAGAGCTCCACGTACCTCTCTGTGGGTGCTTGCAGGGAGCACTGGGAGGGTCTCATCTACTGTTGCCAGTAAGGTTCTTAGTGCCAAACCAACTTCCTAAGAAAAAAAAATTAAGGAAATTAACTTTAAAGACTTGGAATGAATGGATGAGAGAATTTTAAGAGTGTAAGAGGCAGCAAATGCATTTAATTCCTCATCTGGATAAGAACGGAGTTGGAACATGCCTGAGGCACTCCAAAATCCCACCTGCAATTGTGTGTTTCACCCTCAAAACAAGATGCCAAAGGGTTAGTAACAAGTCCTTCTCAAAAAAGTGAAAAGGTGGAGAAAACAGTGCACAATTCAGCACTCTGGGTAAGCACAGGTAAACTGGAAATGAAGCACTGCTGTCCATAACACTGGTAACAAGATCCAAAGCTCCAGCCTCTGACCACAAATCACCCACCCCGGGAACACAAAAAGCTTTACTACTTCCAGCTTTTCAGAAAATTTCTCCTACATCACTTGAAGACTTCGTTCAGGGAAGAAATAAACCCCGACTCCAGGCATTGCCCCCGTACCTTCACCATGGGCACGTACTCCTCGGGCGGGGCCGGCTGGATTTTACTGGACATTTCTATCACCGCCTTCACCAGCCCCGTCACGTTCTCGTAGACTTTGTCATTGGAGCGGTCCAGGTTGGCCGTGGGAGGAGGGCTGATCTCCTGCGGCTGGATCTGCGAGCAGAGAGCGGCTGCTGAGCCTCCCGTTCCCAGCAGATGGGGCTCAGCCACTTCCCAACCCGCCGGGAAGGGCTCGGTTCCCCGGGTTCCCCACAGACCCCGCCCGCCCGCCGCTCCCTGAGCTGGCCGAGGGCTCCGGGGGCTGAAGGAACCTTCTTTTAGTTCTTCTGACTGAACCTGATGCGTGAAATGACACTGGGCAGTTTTTACCAGGGTTTCCCTGAAAAGCTTCCAGTGTAACTCCCTCAACAGAGAAGGGAGTGATTTGAGGAATGAGAGTAACAGGTATCAATCATGTCCCTCATTCCAGAAGGGGTTTTTGTGCTCCAAAATAACATCAGAGCACACAGTAGCACACTAATATACTAAAGAGAAAACTGAAACAAGATCGTCTTTGAGAGTTCCTTCCAAGCCGAACTATTCCATGGTTCTGTGACATTATTATTTTGTTAGTGAAAATCTACAGCAGGTTAACAAAAATGGTGTCACCAGCACAGGTGGGAAACACAGAATGCTTTTAGACAGTTGATTTCCAAGAGATCAGAAAAAAACTTGTAAATTAAAAATCCTGTGGTCCTTACTCAAGCAAAACTTCCAACAAAGCTGGGTATGTCTGGAGTTAAATCCAAGACAGACTGAAATAATCCAAAGTCTGAAACAAAAGAAACTTTGCAAACTCCATTTTTAAGGTCCTCAGTATCTCTGAACTGTAAAACTACAAGCATCCCAGTTTCCTACAGCTATTCCTTACTACGGGATGCCCAAGCAACCACTCAGTGTGAGCAGAAAGTTAAAAAACTCCCGATTTCCTCCTGGATCTCAGATGGTTTGTGGTGTTTCAGCTCCCTACACTGGGTCACTGCTGCTCTCAGGACTGGTCCCAGCTCCAGAAATGTTTCACTGCAAGCACCTGACACACTGCCCCCAGGAAACCATGAAATAGTTGGATGAGGCTTTCTCTAAGGAAGGAGTGCAGGGTTCAGCACACGGTGATACGATTTTGTAGCATTTCACTGAGTGGGTACCAACAGCTAGCACAGAGATTCAATCTAGTGCATTGATCAGAAAATACCTTAGGAAAAAGAACACTGTAATCGCCTCAATCAGCAGGGAAAGGCTGTGATTCGAATCAGTTCCAGCAATCAAGAAGTTAAAACAGTCACTTGGCAAAGTCACATGCAAAGACATTTTGGAATAGGGCACGTACACACACGCTCACGCACTGCTTACCCTCCATGGCTATGGTTGAGCAGAATGTGGGGGGAGGTTAAAGAAATTTACCAAAAGAAGGGAAAAAAAGAAAAACAATATTAATAAAACTCAGCAGGAAAAAAAATAAAAACAAAAACCAAACCAAACCCAAAACATGTGTAGCAATCAGAGACCAGTTAAAAAGCCTGCAACGAAAACGCATCCTCACCAGAACTGGCAGCCACTCGTGTTAGCTCTGGGTCCTGTGTGACAGAACGACTGCTGTGCACCCCTGTGGGCAGTGGAAGGTTTGCCATGCACCCCATGCTTCCTCCTGACTGAACACAGGGGCAGGAGATCATGCAAAGCTGGACAGGAGCAAGGTCTGGCGAGCAGCAGAGTGGTGAGTGCAGCAGAGGGCCTGGGAAACCACCTGGCCTGGGAACACTGCTGGTCCCTCTACACAAACAGTCCAGTTCTCGATGCATTTGAGAAAACGTTGTGTTCATCCTTCTGAAACTTTTTTTTTAGAGAAGCCATGATGGGAAATATGTGGTCATTTAACTGTGCAGGGCTTGTTCACAACAACTCATCACAGTTGTGGTTAGGAACTACCAAGAACCCACTCCAGATGATCCCTAACCCTTGAAACTCCAGGCCCTAACCTTTTAAGACTATGGACATTGTGTTTCTTAGTATTTATCTTTATTTATGTCCAACATCAACATCACTGCTCTGCAGAAGTCCTGAGTTTCTCTGTGGAACTGGCTGACTGTGCCTCACCCAGGAATACAGACCCAGGAGCTCCCTGGAGCCTGCCCTGAAGGCTCCTGAGGGCAGACAGTTCCAATCCTCTTCATTTGTGTTCTCCCTGAAAAGGGAGTCTGAACTGGGTGTACAGAAAAGGGAGTCTGAAATGAACCCTAGAAGCATCTTCAGTTTAGGATTGTAGCCATTAACAAAGCTATGCCAAAAAGTAACGGGCTGTTTTCTTCAAGGAGCATAAAACAATCCAATTTCAAGAAAAATTTGACAGAAAAAAACCAAAATCAGCCCTTCTTTCCTACTCAAAGAGCTATTTAGTACACAAATCCTGTTCCCTTGCCATTACTGATGTCTCTGACTGCTCAGGTTTGTTTGTTGTCAAAAGGACGTATTTCGAAAAACCTTTTTTATGTTCCAGTATCAGCATTTCGAAAGGAAATTTTACAGAAGCCAAGTTTAGTAACACATCTGTTACTGCTTTTTGATGTTTTCTGAGGCTTGGCAGCTCGTAAAGCACTGGCATCAGTTTGTAATAAATAATCCTGCTCAAAATTCACCACTGCTGGCTATTTACACTGATTCTTAAACATTCCAGTAATCCCAGAACAAGAGCAGGAGTGAGACAGGCTGGCAGTGGCTGGGATCAAGTTGTGCTGAACACACTGCTCTGGTGGCAGGTTTTGAATTTCATGTTCAGATGAACTGGGCTTTTTCTGTATTTTCCTAAAGCACCTAAAATAAGGGTCACTTATCCCAGCTGCTGTGGCCACCACAACATGGATTCCTGCTCTTTACTACAGGCTTGGCAGGGCTGTTTCCTGGAGATTAGAAAGATGGCACAGTCCCACAGGTAAGGAACAGCACACAAAGGGAAGATTTTAGGAGTGCCTAACACCCTCAGGAGCAGTTCTGTGGACACCAACTGCAGCAGGGGCAGGACACAGCACCCTGCAGCAGCACCTCTGCTACAAAACCGCTGTCAAGTTTCAGTTTTGGCTTTATTGCTATTTATGGGAGATGAAACAAAACATCAGGAAGTATCTCACTGCCAGGTCAGACAGCCCATTTCCCCTCTTCCCTTGTTCCCCAGAGCTGGTAGGGTTTGAGGAGCCCTGGTGCTGCAGCCTTTTTGAGCACTGCAGTTCAGACAGGTCTCACCTCCCTGTGACCAAGGACAGGAGATTTTGGTACCACTGAGTAACTGGGGTCCCTGGGCATGCTCCTTCCTGCTCAACAGGGAACTGGATCCATTTGGGACACCTCATATGCTCTTCAAACCAGAAATCAGCTCACCTAGGCAGGTTCTAGGTGAGGAACACACTGAATCACAGCCAGGGAGAACCTGAGTTCCCTCCCCACTTCCCTGGAGAGCTGCCAGGGCATGTTTGCTCCATGACATTGACTCGTGAAGTTTGGTTGCCTTTGCTTTCTGCAATCTCTACCTCAAGAACACCAAACTACCTCAGAGCAGTCATGTTTGATTTGCTGGGGGTATTTCACGTGGCCCTGGTAATGTTCCATTTGCTGGGGGTGTCTCACCTACCTTCACACCCTCGTTGTAGCTGTCCACGGGGCTGTTGAGGCTGGCGAGGCTGCCCAGGTGCCCGGGGGCTCCGGGGCGCGGAGGCTTCTTTGGCGGAGCTGCATGATCTGCTCAACAAAGAATTGGTGTTTTTAGAGCACCAAGGTGTCAGATGTACCTGCACCCTTCTGGTCTGCCAGCACTGCACAGGCTGCACGTGCTCTTCTCTGCCAGAGATGGACACCTTTATGTGTCCCAGAGTAAAACCCACTGTTTGTGGGAGCTGCATTTAACCAGAACAGGATTGTTTTAGTAAAATACTTTGAAACTCCTTTTGTGGGGCAACTGTTACTGCTCTGGGCACACCTACCCCAGCTCTGAGAGGGTGTCACCCTGGTACCACAGCTGAGTGCCAACATGCTGTGTATGTCTGGGGAAACTGCACTTCTTCCCAGCAGCAATCCTGGGTGTGACTCACTTTTGAGACTGAGAAATCCAACTTTAGGTGTCTACTGCTGTTTTATGTGTCTGAACTCCACACTGGGTGAATTCCCACTCTGACTCAGCCTCCTCTAGACATTTCCTGCTTGTTGATCTAAACACTTCCTTGGCTTTGCTGACTGCATGTCTGGGGCCTGCACGGGGACACAGCACACAAACACTGGTGTGTAGTACCTGGAACTGAATCCACCCTGAATGGAAATACTGCCATGACCTTTTGTTCACCACTGCTGCTGCAAGACTTGTAATCAAGGATTCAAGGTGAGAGTATCTGCATTTACTACTTACCTGGTTTTCCCACAGGCTGATATATGTGCTGGTTACCAGCCTACAAAATAAAATAAAATAAACATATAAAGTAGTTACTGCAGTGCTCACAGCTTTCATCAGCACTGTAGCAATCTCAAGCACTGAGAGCAGACAGTTCTCAGCATATTTCCCACCAGTTAAAAATACATCCCAATTCACCATCCTCAGTCCCTCACCACAGGTCTATTACTTACAGAGCAATAAAAGAACTGGCATGTATTTTGTTCTGCTCACAACAGCCCTGGCCTCTACATTACAGTTCACCCTTCCTTATTATTCAAAGGTGATGGGACAGTCACAGGCATTTTCAGGCTGTGTCCACAGATCCAACCGTAAAGGTCATGGTGGTGAAGGAGAGAAGTCAACACAACAGTGAGAGACTCCAGAACTTGCTGCTGAATGGGAAGAACACAATTCTGAGCTGGTTGGCTTTTTTGTTTTCTTGCAAAGCTCTTAGTCAAGGCCTGTTTGCTTCTTCCTTTGGAAGAATTTAGTAACAGACTGAAGAGACTTTCCCTGATAATTGCATTCACACATCTTTCATGCCAACCTCTGTCACCAGGGTGAGCAGCCCCAGTGCCAGCACATATTAAGGAATATCTCTGCATCAACTGCCCTTGCCCTTAGGGGTGATTTTAACTTCCAAAATTCAACTGGGAATATCATACAGTGGACACAAGTAGGTCCAGGAAATTTCTGTGAAGGTAACTTCTTGCTGCAGGTATTAAGGAAGCTGACTAGGAAAGGTGATTCCTGGGATTGCTGTTTGTAAACAGAGAGGGACTCATGGACCAAGTGGTGATCGGTGGCTGCCTCTGTCATGGTGACCACAAACGAGTTGAGTTTCAAATAGCTGGAGGTAGGAGAAAAAATTCCAGCAAAACTTTGGCTATGGAGAGAGTGGACTTTGGACTCTTTCCAGGAAACAGTGAAGTCCCCAGGGAATCTGCTTTTGAAGGAATTGGAGTCCATGGATATCAGGTGTTTTTATAGAGCCATCTTTTAAGAGCACAGAGGCAGGTAATCCCAGAGTGCTGGAAGTCAAGCAAGCAGGGCAGAAAGCTGGCCTGGCAAAGCAGGGATGTTCCAGAACTTATGTGGACAAAAGAAGTGTCCAGACTTTGGAAACAGGGACAGGTGACATCCCTACAGAGTCGCTGTTTGCCACTGCAGGAAGAGAATTCCTGCTGACAAAGCTCAACCACAGCTGCAGCTGGACAGCACCACAAAAAGGGCTTTTTAAAAATGTCAACAGCAACAGGAGAACCTGAAATGACACTAGACTGTTGCTCTGTGAGGTTGGTCACTTCACAAACAGGGATACAACGTGGAGACATTCAATCATGTCATTAATTTTGATTTGTGCTGTTAAACTAAATATTTAAAATCTGATAGCCCCAGGGGAAAAGAAAAGGGAGCAAGAGAGACGGAGGAGAATGAAATCCCACTAAAACAATTCTTGGACTTTTACTTCCACAAAACTGCATACTGAAAGTATAGGTCAAAAGAATGTGATCAGTCAGGAACTACCAAAATGTGGGTGGTACCTTCTCATTTGTATCACTGCCCAATTTCTCATCCTCTCAGTCAGACACTCAAATTGACTCAGAGCAGCATTAGGCACTTCCCACTGCAAATGAAGTCAGTTATGTTCTGAATCTACTAAGAACTACAAGATCAAATTCTGGGACTAGAAATGTAGTTATCATGAATTAGAGTCTCTTTTAAAACCCATTTTGTCCATGATCACAAAGTGTTTTCTTTACACTCTTTCCAATGGGGTGTGATATTGCACTACCTCATCTGGGCAGACAGGACTTCCCTAGAAACAGTTTGGGATCCAAACTGGGGGGGCTGTAACCTGTGACATGACCTCAAAATCTCCTGGGCATCTCAAAGCATCTTCACAAGCAGCAGAAAATGCAGCAACACTTTTCTTGCTCTTATATAAAGATGCAACAACAGCCAAGGCCTAACTAAGTAATAGTCTTCTCCAATTTCATGGAAAACATCTTAGGAGCTTCCAGACATGAATGCCTCCAGAGACCATGCTGCAGTGTGTCACTAATGCACTCATTCATGACTGTCTTGGCTTCAAGTGCAGGAAGAATCCCTAAATTCTTAAGTAGTGAAGAAATGCTGAAGCCAAAGCAGGATTTGACAGTCGCATCTCAAATGAAACAGGAGGGTGAATTTAAAATATCCACTCCTTCACAGGTGACCCCTGGGGGCAAACAGTGGATGAAGCATCAGGTTTGTGTCATTAACAGTCCCCAGCCTATTCCCCCTTTTCCAACAGTATGATCCAGAGATTCCAATGGCAATTAAACAATTGAAGAGATGATTTTAGTTAAAGAGACAGGAGCTAAGCCACTAAGAAAGAACACCCAAGCTGCAGCTGCTGTCTGGGGATAAAGGAATGGCTGTGGGGTTTATTCCAATTGTTTCATAGTGGATCATTTACCCCAACGAGATTTCTGGGTAGTACAACAGCAACATTTACATTCCTTGTGAGAAAACACTTCAGATATTTTAAACAACTGCAGAAGTTACTTTAATCCTGCTTCCTGTTGACAGAACTTGCAGAAAACAATCCACATTTTTAAATAAAAGGCCCAATTCTACAGCGCATGAGCACTTGGAAATTATTGCAACATATTTGTGGAAACATTTTAATATTTGTTTCAAGAACAGCTTCAAGGGAAAAAAAAAAACACCCAACCAACAAACCCCAAATCCCTCACACTGCTGCATGAACCAGTTTGCTGTTGCTGCTGTTCCCACAGAAGCTGAGCCTCTTGGAAAGCTGTACAACCATGTAATAATAGTGGAAATGTTTAGCAAAGCCTTTAAATCATCTCCCACACCCGGGACAGCGTACAGCATGTTCTACCAGGAAACTGGAGGAAGAGCTGGGAGAGGAAAAGATCCCCCCCACACTTACTGGGCCCTGCAGACCTCCGTCCTCCCGGTCGATGCTGCCTCTGGAGAGCCGCACGTCAGGTTTCTGAAACAAAAATCCAGCGTTTCACTCAGTGCTCTGCCTACCCAGTGATGTGCCCTCGGCTCAGAGGCAGCGTAAAGACAGGAAAATCCCGTTAAAGATGCACACTGACAAATCCAGATGTCATTTCACTCCAGCCCCTGCGCTCCCGCTGCCGCCACCGGAGCCTCGGCTGCTCCTCCACCGCCCGCCCTCAGCACAGGAGTAAAAATGCTCCAATAAATATCCACAGTACCACTGCCCCAACACAACACTGGAAAACCTGCATTTTGGTTTTCTCAAAGGCACCGAAGTTGGGTTTTGTTTTTTTTTTTTTAAAAAAAGTTTGCTTCCCAAGAACAAAACTCCAACCACGGGATGAGAAGCGCTGTGCATGAAATTCCCACTTCCTGCTCCAGGATGGCTTAAATGTACTTGGCTCCCTCTCCAAGCAAATGGGGCCAATTAGTGGAGCTCTCCAAACACCCCATTTGGATAAAGCCAACCAACAAAGCCATCCAGATGCCCTTTTCTCCTCATACAAGCAACAAACAAAGTTCTATTTTATGTGTTTTAAGCACAATACAGGAACACAGGGCTTGGTTGTTTTTAAAAGCAAAAATAAAACCACATTGATTTTGGTTTGTTTTTTTTTCTTTTTCCTCACACACAAACCAGTTGTTTTTCTCACAGAATATCCTAAGTTGGAAAGAACCCACAAAAACCACCAAGTCCATCTCCTGGCTCTGCACAGGAAAACCCCACTCGTCTCCCCAGCAAATCCAGGCAAGTTATATTTATTCTTCAAGGACAATGTTGATTACATGGAAAGACAAAGGAATAGTGGATGTGGAGCCAAGGTTAACAGTGATCTGAAGACATGAGCTCAGCAAAATTACAGTGTGCTTCTAGTGCACAAATCCTGGCACTTAAAATCAGGATTTATCTGACTCTCTCCTACAAGACTGGACGAGGAGTCACTGATAATTCAAGGGATAAAATGGTCACACACAGCATGAGAATGAACATCTTTTATTTAGAGAAACGTAAGTGTAACTAAACTGACCCCATGTTCTTTCAGGGTTAATTTCAGGGAACAAATACATCCTTTTCTTGTTTAAAACTATTTGAGATCCCTTCCTCCTTTAAGAACACTAAAGAATAATTTCATATTCACATATCCTGCTAAATGACCCTAAAAACCAGCAGGGCAGAAGGACCCTGCGAAGACACACTAATATTGATCTTTTGTCATTAAAAGCAGTCCAGTTGTGCTGCCAGTCTGTCAGAGGGGCTTACACTTGGGATTTTCAGTCTTCTGCAGATTGAGTGAGGCACAACCAGAGACAGTCACTGCCTGAAAGAACTTGCAGATTAAAAACAGACAAATCATATCAGTCAGGGATATATTTAACCCTATCTTAAACATGAAGAACTGAAACAGACACAAGTGGTGTCCTAACGTTTTTTCCAGGAATTTTTGACAAATTTTAAGACGAAACCTACCACTGACTCATCTCCAATTTATGTCCTTATTACAATGGAGGATTTTTTCTGATTGAAGTCTCATTTGATATGAGTATGCTTGAAACTTCACTAGCCAGGTAAAGTTGTGATTCTCGTCACACTTTTCAGCTAAAGCTATCCTTTTTTACCTAAAGCATATGACAAACTACATTTCTATTACACTGATCCTCACAATTTGCCATCGTTTCACATTCATTTCTAGCCAATGAGAGTGCCCAAACTCTTTGGAAATAACCAAAAACTATTTTATCACAGGGGTCTTTAATGTTCTTTGCACTTACAGCAATTTATTACTCAAAAAATACACCTTAAACCATAGAATGGTTTGAGTTGGAAGAAGCCTTCAGGATCATCTCATCCCAAGCCCCTGCCATGGGCAGGGACACCTTCCCCTGGACCATCCAGACCACGTCCCTCAGACCAGACTCCACAGACAATGAAATACAGAACATTTTAAAAGAGTCACAAGCACAAAAATGCACAGTAGTCCAAATAACTGGGGTTTTTTTCCTATTAATGCAAACAGAAAGTTAAATTAGCAGACACAATATCCATCCCATCTCCTTCTTGTCTTGCTAAGAAGGTCCCTCCTTCCAAAGTCTCCACGTCACAGCAACAATTCCATTCCCCAAGTCTCCACCAGCAGCCAACGTGCAGCACGTGGAGTTCCCTCCAGGACACCCTGCACATGGACAGAACACAACCCACAGCCCAGGAACTGCTGCACAGAAAGGTTGCAAATGCTCACAAAATATCACAAAAATGGTGATTATTAACTTGACAAATGCTTCAGACATTACAAACAAAAATCCCAGGTCCTGCTGACCACCCCCACACAAACAAGGCTGTGCAGGGCAGTGGTGCTGCCCTGGCATCTCCAGGAACCTGATCCTAAACTGCAGATCCCAAGTGTCAGGGGGTGGTGGCAAACCTGAGGGACCCTGAGCAGCTGCACCTTCAAAATAAGGGAAAAATCATTTAGCAGTACATAAAACTTCTTTCAACTTGCACAAACATTGTCCTCTGCCCTTTCAAAACTTGGGTAGTCAGGAACACATGGAACAACAGAGAAATGTTCAACTTCTGTGTCCAATGACTAAGAAAAGGCCTGATTACATATTTATTGATTTTAATGTTCTAATAAATTCTAAAAACTCCCATTTGACTAAATGATATTCTGATTTACTCTTTTGTGCAGATGTGGAAAGGTCAGAAAGCAAACTATTTTACAGTAAAGGTGATTTTGATGATCAAACTCCCATCATGTTTTAAAGGAATATTCAGCAGCAATCCTTACACTTCAGCAGTTGCAAGATTTTTAACTTGAGTCCCCCATGCTGCCATGACAGCAATGCATCCCTGAATTTTTACTACTGAGATCCTTCAGCTGTTTAATGCAACATTCTCTAGGTCAACAAGCAGCCTCACACCAAACCCAACCTGTTCTGTACTTCACACACCATTTACAGCCCCAGAGAACACCCTGCCATCTTTCCAGTCCCTGCCATGGCTCCGGACCTCCCAAAAACCACAGAGAGAAAGAAGTTTAGGTTGTTAAAATCCTGCAGAAAAACAAAGTCCTTCAAAAGTAAATGGATATTTTTCTAATAAATAAGCCTACTGTCCGAAATCTTTTGAAATGTCAAGAGGAATTTTCAGACAGGATGTGTACGTTGACAAACTGGGACATAATCCACTTTATTTCCAGTATTTCTGGTTACTTGCTAATAAGAGAACACGTAAGCCTTGGAGTTCTCAGGACATGCTGGATTGTAATGTCTTGGTGGGATTTTCTCAGGCTAAAAATCAAATTCTTATTTTAGCAACAGTTCACATCAATTAAACTTGAATTGCAGTTCTCAGTGTCAAAATAGGACAAAACCACAACTATGTGGGAATTTCAGAAAAAAACCCAACAAACCTAAGCATGATAAGGAAACTATGTGAGTTATTTCTTCTTAAGCTATCCCAGAAAGGACTATAAATTTCTTAGCACAAAAGTGTTCTGTCTGCTGAGGAGTTACTAACTGGCATGAACATACATATCTTTATTTATAGGATTAAAAACAATGCACGTAACATCAGCACAGCCAGAAAGAAAAGTTCAAACTGGAAACACCATATAAAGGAAGGAGCAGGCAATTAAATAGGCTTGTAAGAAGAAAAGTGTAAAATGTTCAGAGATGATTTTTGATTGTTTTAGATGGTTTGCAGTGCAGCCATTTCATCTTCTACCTGAATGTGCCCTGGCCACAGACTGTGTCCTGTAGTGATGTGCATCAAGCTTTAGGTGCAGTAAAGCTTTGTGTCACCACTTCAGCCCTCTCAAAAATGATTCACATATTTCTGTCCTTCCTGGAGACGCTCATCTCCACAGCACTTTTATTAAGAGAGCATGAAAGTTTAATCATCACAAGTTTTAATCAGCGTCCATTAAAGCTGCAGGCTTAAAGTGCTGCCTCCCCTCCCTGTCAGGGGGTGGGAGAGACTGTCAGTCCTGGATCCCCCAAAATCAACCCCTCCACCAATTCTCACTCTCCAATGAATGTATTTGGTACAATTTAAAATTAAACACTTCTTTACTCTTCAGTTTTTACACAACGGATTTATTTTCGTTCAGGAGCCTCCCACGAGGAGAGACCTGTTTGTTTTCTCTTTTTACAGCAGAATTTCCAGAATTCTGGGTTCTGTTAAGGCTGCAGCTTGAAAACAACATTTCTACCCTTTCAAGTACTGACTAGTCCCATGTTCTCCAAGGACCAGTTTCAGGCAAACTGCTTACACTGATAACAACCTCCCCAAAGACTGGCACATTTCCATTTCAATGCCACTGCAACTGAATTCCCCATCTGGGGAATCCTTTCCAGCACATCAGTGCTGTTTATCCCTGTACTAACGTGCTGTGAGTTGTATTTTCTCCCTGCAGAAGCAGCAATAAATTTCAAGTTGTGAGCAAGTTGGTGTTACTCTGGGGAAACAAAAATTATGCTAACAGAAACCCAGGGAGGATTTTTCATCTTGTTGCAGTGTCTCACATTAAATGATTTGCAGTTGCTCCCCTGTGAGTCCAACTCTCAGTAGTACAAGTGGGATGTGCTGTAGAGCCTGAGGACTGGGTAAATAGAGCTGCTTTTGGAAGCAGGCAGTTTACACTGAGAATGCCACCCACGGTTACAAAAGTTAAATATTATAGTTACATAAGTTAAATATTAAAATCTGGCTCTACTCCGTTGTTCTCTGTGCTCAAAAGGACAAATGTTCTTTGAAACCTGCCTAAAGCACGCAAGGGAGGACCCGATTTTTTCTCCCTAAATCACTTGGAGTGAAAATAGGGAAGGCCCTTCTCCCAGCAGCAGAAATGTTAATTGTCACTCACCAGAGTACATGGGCCAAGGAGCATGAGTGTGTAATATCTGTTTTATTTCTATGCTGCACCTCGTTATGTGGCCTTGATGCCTCAATAAATGGCTTCTTTTCACATGTTTGGACTCTCATGAAATGTGGATATCCTTCAGGAGACCTGCAAGGCTTTCAAGAGTGACTCCCCACAATGACTTTTCCACATTTTCACTTCCTCAGGGCTAAACCTAGAAACCCACCCACATTCCTTTTCCAAGAAACACCCATCTATAAACGGAATATTCCCCTGACACACATCCTGTTATGGGCTCAAAGGCACCTGGTGGCTACCAGAAGCTTGTTTAGCTCCTGACAAGGGGCATAAACCTGCAACAGGTATTCAAGGAGGTATCCCAAAGTCTGTACAGTCAAAATGTTAATGTGGAAAGAAAAAGAACTGAAGTCTCTTATGGATTCCAATTCCTCAGCAGAATATGGGCAAGAGAGATGCTGTTTCCTCACAATAAAACTAACACAAAATGGAAACACAGCAAATCTCTTCCAAACAGATGCTACAATTGTATTACAGATGAAAGAAAAATCAGCAAGTTCCTCCTCAACATCAATTTGGGGGATGATAAACACCCTAATGGTCCAGAGACTGAATCAACAAACACTACAAATAATCATCATTTATTCTGCTGAAAAAAATCAGAAAGTTTTTTGCAGGAAGTTCCCACACAGCCTACTGCCACCACCTGCAATGTCAATGCCTCATTCCCAGAAAACACATAATTCCACAAAAAGTTCTTGACCATCTTTAAAGTTTTAACTGTCAGTGGGGTGAGTCTGACCTCCTGGGTTGTGGAGGTCACAAGCAACTGGTGCCACACAAGACAGGAGAAGTTAATGCCTAAATTAGGGAAGAAATTTTCCTTCCCCCTCCCTCTCTTCAGACAAAGCAGTGTGGGTACAGTGGTTTGTTTGCAGTCATCCCAATGAGAAACTGCAAATTCCCAAGAGGACTTACAAGGAAACCAGTTTCAAAAGCCATTAATCAAAAGTCACTTCTTAGCTCAGGCACAACGTGGATCTCAGCTTTAAAATGTCCTGGACATGGGGGCATCTACCAGTAGCTACAACACAAGAGATTTCCAAACTGAAAAATTCCCTGAAATATGCCTAAGATCAAGCACAGCACTGCTGTCTGCCATAACCCACACCACAGCACTGTGAATTATCCACTGTGGTTCAGGCATCCACAGAGTAACCTTCTACTGCCACCTTCTACTCCCACCTTCTGCTCCTTCTGCAGCCATCAGCCTCGAGTAGGAGAAATTTAACACACAGCTTGAATTCTGACAACTGGAAAGCCAGAGCTGAACCAAAAAACACACACCAGTGGCACTGAAAACATGGAATTGTGGAATTGCAGCAAAACAGCATCAGAAGATCCCATTACCAATGATTTCTTCTTCCTGCTCCTGGTGAGGTTCAGAGCTTTTCCCCTTCTCACAGAGCTCTCTCCTACATTATTTCTTCCCACCAACATGTGCCATTATTCCTCCAGGGCAAGACTGGTTACAACTCTTAGCACAGGCAGGGTTCTTAAATGGCTGATGGTTACATCGTTTTTGGTGGTAAAGTACTGACAGATCCTTCTCCTTAAGAACAAACAGGCAACCTCCAGCTGAGCACAGAATTATACCCACAATTTCCCCCCACACAAACACTCAACTGGAGCAAATCAGATTCACCAAAAGCTGTTCAAGATATCTGAAATTCAGCAGTCAGTAGCTGAAGACTTATTTTAAAACCTGTTTCCAAACCCACACTTTGGCAGCGACTCCTGTGTCCAGTAAATTTTCTCATTTCACAGAAGTGACCAGTTTTAGCCAGCTGCAATACAAAACCCAAAACCAGCAGGAATTTAGAAGCTCTGTGAAACCAAGAATTACCAGGAATCGTTCTTCTTTTTCAAGCCAGCGCTGATCTTCCTCCATCTCCTGCTGCTGTCGTATCAACCTCTCCTCCATGAGGTGTGTGGGTAGAACCTGGCTCATCCCTCGGATGTCCAAAGTGCCTGAATCCTACAATCCAGAGCAAGTTTATTCAGTCTCACAATTTAAAAGCTGTATAAACAGGTGCAAGAACTTAGAGATTGTAAGAGTAAAGTTTTTTAGAAGCCGATTTTCAGCAGCAGTCAAGCAGAGTTTCTTCAGCTCCTCAAAAACTGAAGCAGAGCAGCAGAAGAAACTCTTTCCAGCTCCAAACTTTTTATCTGCCTTGCTTTTAGTCACTGCAACCAAAAAAGATTTTAAAGATTCTGTTCTGTTTTTCAGCAACGTTGTCACTTCCTGTATTGCACTTCATTTAAGCTGGACAACAAAAAACAGATTTATCAATTTTGTTTTCTTGGTCTTAAGCAATAATGTAACCATCCAGTTGTTAAAAGCTGCAAGATACATTTTTTAAAATCAAAACAAATGTACTAGTCAGTGTTAGCCAACACTTGCAAAGCATGTCACAAAAACATTTTTAATGAATTTTTGACCAAATATTTATGTCTGTCTTAAGCTTACAAATACTCCACATACCATACCCCAATGCTGTCTGGAAATCATTGAAGAATAGTGTATAAATTGGTATGTTTAAAAAGCCAACAGAATTTTGGTAACAAACTTCCCTGTACTCAACAGGTCTCAGATATCACTTAAATGTTTATCAGGAACAAAGGAAAAAGAAGTTAGAGAAGAAATCTATTTAAGATAGAAGCTGCACAAAGGGAATCGTCGTGGAAGGGAAAAATGAAATAAAAAAGTGTACAGCAGTGGAGAACAGGAAAAAAAACCCCAGAAGGTTAAAGGGGCAATTAATTTGATGTTCCTCAACAGCTCAGTGCAATCATGACAGACTCAAGAGCACCCAGAAGGAATTCAGCTCAGGAACAGTCTTGCAGATCATTTCATTTTCTCTTCTGGATAAGTTGCAGAGAAGCCTCAATCCTTCAGCTGTGCTCCCAAGAGGTATTTTTCCATGAGTGTCCCCATCTCTATGAACAGCACCAAGTTCCAGTAAAGCCTTCTCTTAACAAACCCAAAATATCTGCTATCACTCAGGTAAGAGAAGTGGTAACAACTTCATCAAGAATTCATGTGAAGTGGCACTTCAGGCCCAGACTCATGTTAGAAGGATTTGTTTAAAAAACAATTCAGTCCTGACTCCCAGCTCACTGGAGTGAGGTAATTTTAAAAAGCACCAGAAAAACTCAGTTTTCCTGCAACAGATCTACCTAAATAATAAAAGTAATACCATTTATAATAATAAAAAGTGTATTTAACTGTACAGAACACAGTAACAGGTGTGTCAGGTCACCATACCTCCATGTTTGGTTGCCACACTGATATCTCCTGAGGCCTGTGGTTCCAGGAATCTGCTTGATCCAGGAGAGAAGCCTGCCCAGGATAAATGCTGCCTGCCATGGCTGGTATCCCATGAGAACCAGGGTAGCCAGACACCTTTAGGGGGCAAAAAACCCCATACAGGCAAAAACAAAGAGAAAAACAGAGATATTAGTAAGACCTGTGCTTCCCTATAATGAAAACATCCCCGCCAAGATAACAAACATGAAAGTACAGAAATGACTCAATTCAAGCAGTCACTGAGAGGAAGAAGGAGAAGCCACACCAGAAGAACAGGAAATGAGCCAAAATATGACACCTCTGTTTTAAGTCTTTGAGGATGCCCATCATAACATAACTATTTTAGAATAACTGTAACAGTGCAGAAACACAACTTTTGAGGGTAACTATTTTATGGCGCCCATCAAACCAGCTGCATCAGAGCGTGCTCAAACCTCTGCAGTCAAGAATATCAAAGTCCTCTGAGGGCAAAATGAAATCTATAGATAAATATGTGAGATGCAGGGCTCATGTTCCAGTTAATAGGAGCCTGCAAACATCACCCTAAGAGCTCCATAAAAATGTACCCCCTGCTGTAGGCTACAGGCTCAAGGCTTGAGTGGCAGCATGTAATTACTGTGTTGAGCTGAGTGGCCTGGGAACTTCTCCACAGGAAAATCCAAGTAGTTTTAATGAGCCTGAAGTACTTATTAAATCAATGAAAACCTCCCTCTCTTCATGGAAAAAATTCCCTCGCCTGAGACGGCTGTGTATGGCTGTAGCCTTGAACAAACCCAGAATTGCTCAAAGTCCTTTAATGACAAACTTTTGTTCTGAATTTCTGAAAGCAGTTTTAGGAAGAAAAGCAAAACCTGTGAGTACACAACGTGCTCAGGCCTAAGGGCAGCAGCTACCAGGACACAGAAAATAAAATACCAATGACCCCAAGGAAAGGACCCCAGTTAAAGCTATTTTATAAAGCAAGTGTTTCCATAGCTCAGCACAAATGTTAACATGAACACCACATTCCTTCAATAAATATGGAAATGTTTCACTGCAGTTTCAGGAATCTGAGCACCACATCAGATGTGGAAATATTTGCCATCTGGAGTAAACCTACCAGGCTCAGTTTGGGTTTTTTTTTCCTATGTAAAACAAAACTCATTGAACAGAACTGAATTAAAATAAACCACGTTAAGAAGTGCATCAATCCCACCAGCTGCAGCTAAGATAGAGAACCCACATTTGAAAAAAACTACAGGCATGGTATGAAATATAATACCTGGTAATGATTTGGCTGTACCATATGCTGTGGACTTGGATAAAACCCTTCACTGGATCTGGGACTGGGGTAACCAGGTCTGCTGGGCTGTAAACATAAAGACATTTTTAGAATCATTAAACGCACAAAACTAAAACCAGAAAACTATGTTTCAGTAAGATAAACATTTACAGGTTTGGCAAACTCCAAAAAAACCCCAAAACAGATTTTCTGTAATTACAAACACTTTTTTTAAACAACTAAAATTAAGTTTCCCCCCATTCTTGCTTGGCAGTGGATGAAGCTGAATTGCTTGCTTGGTATGTTAATAAATAGTGCTTGCTCTGTGAATTCTTTGTGTTTATTTAAATGTTTGCACTAAATGACCTGCTCTATGCTGTTTAACTCTAGAGAGAACATAATCTAAGAACATAATTCTGAAATCAAATTTCCAGGTGCAGGCTAGTTTCCAAGTTTTGCTGTTAATTTGTTGCTTTTGTGACTGTTCCCAAAAGCAAATTCTTTTGCTTCAGTAAGAATAACCCAAACCAAACTGATTTGTTTCCATGGCGATTTCCATGAGGTATTCTGAGGTATAAAGTTAGTTCTGATAATTAACTTCTGTGTAACTAATTACCTCAACATGGAAAATGCTTTTGATCATATTCTGAATCTCCAAAGGTATAGTTGAGGGTTTCTTTTTGAATAAGGAACAGCACTGCTGGGTGTTTCAGGTGGAGAAAAATCAACCAAAGAGGGAAAAAAACCCCAAACTCCATCATTCTACAAAGAGCTCCCTCAGTCCTGGCAGTTAAAGGCAACCACATTAACTGGAGATTGCAGAATTCATCATTGCTTGATGAAAAAATTCATTATCATTTTGGACTAGGATGTTTTCTGGTTTAGGTTTCTAAAGGAAATATCACTATGAGATACAGATAATTTCACAGTATGGATTGTGAGAGCTGGGAATTATTTGAGGATGTGTAGGAGTTTAAGGCTATAAATAACATGGAGTTTAAGATCCACAACAATCTGCAACTCTTACAATTAATCATCAGAAGAATAAAAAAAATCAGTTGTCACCATTAGAAAAGTAGATAATAATTCCAGAAACACTTGAAACCTCCTATCTACAACATTCCACTTGTTCCAATGCCATTATTATGCACATCCATATTTTACACAAAAGCAGCATATAAAAAAAACTAACCAACAACTGCATCAGATATGCAGTGAGGAGAGAGTGACCCCCTCAAAATAGATTCTCTCCAGTGGCAGAATTAACTGCAGTTTTAACACAGCTTTGGTCAAGTGTTTCAGTTCATACATCACCCACAAAGGTGCTCATTTCAAATTAAGCAGCATATTCCAGTTTATGCAGTTTATCTGCTTCTGTAACTTGGAACATTGTCTCTTCAGATAAACACCAAATCCTGCTAATTCATCTCAGATGACTGAACACGTAGATGGATTGCTTGCTGTTTCTAACTCTGAAATGAAAGCAGCAACTCCACTGCCCTTATCTCCTGCTTGCCATCAAAGTATCAGAATGCAGAACTGAGCTCAGAAATCTGGTCTATCAGGCAACAACCTGGAAATGGAGAGGGGAAAAAAACCCCAAACCCCAAACACACACAAAAAATCCCAACACCCTCCTCCCACAACCAAACCAAACCAAACCAAACCAAACCAAACCAGAAAGAAAAAGTTGCCTTTCTATGAGTGTTGGGCAATGTGTGCAGCACAAGGTACCACAGAGTACTCCTGGAATTATTATCAGCTCCAGAGCCTGGCTGTAACAGCTCCAGGAATTCACCACAAACTATCAGGACACAGACAATGCAGTGGTGACTGCACAAAATTAAATTCTTCAAAATACAGGCTCGAACTTTCAAGTAACAACTTGCAAAAATAACTCTGAGGGGAAGCAGACAAGTCACTGAGAGGGAAGAGGGCTCAGCAGCTGGTGAGGTTGGGCTCCCACAGCTGCAGAACACATCAGGGACATTCAAACAGGACAGAAATGAAAATGAAATGGAAACTAAACCACGTACGTTCCTTGGAAACAAACCCCTAATTTTCTGTCCAGAAGAAGGAAAATGCAATTAGCTGATTTCTGTCCTGTCACTAACATGTTATAAATAAACTTCACGCTGGCCTGAGAGCTCATTAGCCAACGATTCACAGGAGTGCTACAAGAAAGAAAGGAAAAGAAAAGGCCAGGAAACAATTTTGTGGCAGCTGTGGGTGTCTTTTACAAGCTAAAGAAGAAACAGAAAATCTTTAATGCAGTATCATAGCATGGATCAGTTCTAAGCACAATTCAAGCAGAGCTGGGTCACTCCAGGCAAGGATTCCCAGATGGGGACAGAATGCCGTGGTTTGAACCAACCCATCAGGGGAGGCTTTGAAGAAATAAACGGAATAAAAAGAGAGTTTTTGCTTGGTTTTTTGAACACACACAATTTGCAGTCTTAGCTACCTTGGGAGGAGCTTCATCTGATCCTCCTGAGTCCCAGGATACCGTGACTTGTCGCCTGGATTCCATTCTCATTCGTTCTTCTTGCTGCAGCTTCTCTTCCTCCAGTATTGTACTAAGGAAAACATATTGGAATCAAGTAAAACTCCAATTCTGTGACTACCAAACCTCTCCCCACAGCTCTTGCATTTTTCAGACTAACAAACTCTACTTAACTTGAAATGCTATAAAATTACTGAAAGCCAAAATTCTTTTACATACACTGGTTTGTTTCTGAAAACCAGTATCAGGAAGAAATATTTCTGTAGGATTACCAGGGTCCTTTTAACAACAAAAACAGCATCAGATTTTTAGAAAGCTGTGGTTGATCTTGCACAGAATTTTTTTAGCATAACAGTTCTTTTTATGTGCAATTACACAGAGAAGTCCTCAAAGACAATCAATCAAGCACTTACTTGCATGAAAGCTTAATCTTCACAAGAAAATATTCTACTGAACTGCTGCAAAGGTTCAAAATAAACAGAAAATGTTCTTTACTGAAACTCAAGAGCTTCAGATCTCTGGGATTTTTTTTTTTTTTCTTTTTTAAAGAAAGCAGTCAAAAATAATTCTTCAGCTCTTACGTTTTAGCCTAACCAGGAACACATTCAGCAAAGCAATTTAGCAAAACAGAAAGATCTGACAGCATTCACTCAGCTCCTAAGCATTCAGGTCAAAAGGCTGCATTTTCACAAAGTACAAGACAGTAGTAAAACCAGTTTGCTACTTACCACTGTTCTGACTATTAAAAAGCCTGTTTGAAGCTGAACGTGCTCCTGCTGCCCCCACAGCCAGCCTCCTCCCAGCTCTGCTATGTGGCTTATTAATGTTGGATATTTGCCATTTGAAAAATACTCAGAATGAAGCTTTGAAAGAGGAAGCTGCCAATTCCTCGGAGCCGCACGCTACGCGGACAGTCTGGAGATGTGAGCGGGGCAGATTATTTCCATATCGCTATCCCCGGGGTAAAGACAGTCCTGTGGAGGAGCTATTCCAGCTTCTTTATCACTCAGGAGTTTCCAGAAACAAAGCTAAGTTCTGAGTTTATAATCTCCTGTTCAGTCTGCTAAACAACCACCCAGAATTACTCATTCAGGGGATGAGATCAACTCCAGCAATCTATTCTCATCGTGAAACTTCGCTGCTTATTTCAAGAATAAATTCCTGCTGGAGACGAGAATTTTGCTTTTCCCTACTCAGCCAAAAAAACCCCAAACTATGCCACTTCTAAAAAGCAGAGAAGTCATCTCGTCTCCCTGCAGCTAAATCAACTTTATAACTATTGCTGCAATTTCAATCCATCACTGCTGAAGCAACACAAGAATGTAGAACAAAAGCAAAATCAGACAAGTTGCTTGCAAAAGTCACCCTGCTAGAACCACCATGGAAACACAGCTACAGCCCAATGGAGACAATCTTCCTATTTTACCTCTCTTTTCCTGCAGAATAAGGAAAATGCAAGATTTCCTACTTGCACCCATGAAGACCTGGCACAAAAGCCCTGCTTTAAAGCTATGTCACACTTCAGGTATCCAGCATAAGTATTTATGTAGCATGAGAAAGCAGCCAACATGCAGCCACAGCCATGAACCACGATTATCAAGACCTCAGGATACAAAAAACTCACAACAAAACACAACTAAACAAAATTGCCCAGATTAATGAATGAAATATTTATAAAATATAGATTTTTAACCAAGCTGTTGATACAGCAGATGCTCTAATCTGAGCTAAAGGATAGAACAGAGTTGGCTGGTAGCAGCTGGCTAAATTTAGAGATGGCTTATTGACAATTTGGGGCCATGTGTGGAATTTGTCACAGCAGTCCTGGTTTTCCACAAAAAGGAATGAAACCCCAACACCTCTCTCTGCTTTGCTATCAAAGCCATTTTATCTGTGGTGCCCCAGTGTTCAACACCATCAGCTTGTACCACCAGAAATGACAAATTGCTATTGAAATCACTTCTTCTTCTTAACACAGGCTCAGCTTTTTGCCTTTCAACTGCAACTCATCCTCCCTGCTCTCTCACTGCCTGTGCCATCAGGAGGTTCTTTCCCAGCAGCCCAGAGCAGCCTGGTCAGAGGCTGATGGGCTGCAGCAGCATCTGTACTTGGATGCCCTTGATTCTGCTGACAAGAATATAAAATAGAAATGCCTCAGAGAAGCACTACTCGAAAAAGCCACAAGGAATAGAAATGACTCACAGAAAGGTCTTTGTTTTCACAAAGGGAAGACTGGTCTGTGGATGAAGTAAGAGTGTGCCAAGAGATATTTTTGACGTTTCCTCTGTGCAGCTGCTCAAGTTCTCTGAACAGTTTATTAGAATTTGCAGGAGGTCAGGAGAAGTCAGATCTAGGCATATTTTCCCAAACTGTACATATTTTTAGCAGCAAAGAGGAGCAAGCAAAGAATTCTATCCCTATGGTTCCCCCAGCAAACCCTGAGGTAGCACAGACGAACTTAACTCAGCTTCTCAGCGACGTGAAGGCTCACGAAAAATCTCAACTATTACAAGTTTGTGTAATTAATAAACTTGCTTGATTTACAAAGAACTTTTTACTGAAATTGGCCTGTGGCAGCAAAAAGGAAACATTTATGGGGAGCTGCAGTGTAGGGATATTTAATATACTAAACTGTATCCTCATATTCCACAAGGTACGGCAGTACCAGCGTCTCCTGCTACAGTGGTGTAGGAATCTACATTAAGTGCTGACCCCCAACAAGCAGCTTCTTTCTTTCTCTCTGCCACCAGAAATGCAAAGCTGGATACAGAGGAACATATTTGCACATACTGTTCTAACATGAAAGCACTTTTATGTGGATTATGGACTATTCCTAATGGTCACAGTCGAAGAACAAAAGGCTAACAAAGCATTTTTCAGCCTCCATGTATGTTATAGTATTTAGTAATTTTTGTCAGAATGCCATAAAAGAAGAGGACTCAAACTCCCTTCACTCTTAGCAGTTTTTCTTTCATTCATAAGCAACGTTTCAGAATCTACATCAAATGCAGTGACAAAAAGGCCCAAGTCCAGTTCTCATCAGTTAATTATCTCACTCTGGTCATAAAACCAGACTTTAAAAGCATAGAATCTGTCTCTTCCCCCCCCACCCCCATTCTTTTTAGAGCTGTATTCAAGGTGACCTGCAGCCCCAAGACCCCAGTGGGGCCAAGAACTCGGTTAAAATCTGTGACCAGCAATGGGCTACAGTGACACTCTCACCTCTGCAATGACACAACTGCTGCTTGTTTTGCCATTTGCAGCAGAAAGGGTTAGTGAGAGGTACTTTAAATACAAGTCATTCTACGATGCAGTGAAAAATATCACGAAATTACATTAATTTGAAAGCTCAGAACTAAAATCAAAATCCTTTAATATTATTTACCATGTAGTGGCAAGACAAAAGATCTCTTCTGCACAAAACCAGCAAGGCAACACACACTTCCCAATGAAAATTATCCTATATTCTAATTCTGACCAAGTCAGAATTGCAGGAGTAGCAGGGTAGCACCTCACTGCCCTGACCTAACTTGACTTTTAACCCCCCTCCACCACTTGAAAAAGGGACTTGGAAAGTGAGGATAAATTACATTTGGAAATCCACCATCCACTCATTTGCTTCTGTGTTTGCTGGGAAGACTGACTCAACCACATCCACTTCAGACAGATCAAATGCTACAAAATTACTACCCCAATAACTGTACTTAAATTCATATGTAACAACAAATAACAGTACATAAATTGTGCAGAAATCAGCACCTTTGCCTTGCACAATCAGCTGCAAATTCAGTCTGGGCAAAGCAGCTGTTACTATGAAATGGGAAAGCACCAAATAACAGAGAGCACGTGAAGAGCTTATGCTCCCATCAGTGCTATTCCAGATGCAGGAGAGTTTTCCCAAAGCCACAGAGTTTTTTTAATTAAACCAGAGAGGAATGAATGCTGCAGTGCTGAATCTGGCTCCAAGCAAACATCCAGTCTGCTCTCAGCTTGAAGAGACTACTCTGGACAGTATCCAGAACGAGCAGCAGCAACACCACAGGGAAAGGCCACCAGGGAAATGGCTTGTTTTTGCAAGTTCATGGGAATTTGAGTTTTGAAACCCAATCTCCCCTTGCTGCCTGAGACTGCCTCAGCACCAGGGAACTGGCAACCTTTCCAGAGAGAGGCTGACTCTGTCTGGAGCAGCACAAAGCAGCCCTAAGGACAACCACGCTGCCTGCCTTTGGGAGATAAAGGTCACTGGTTTGGAGTAGCAGAAAGCCCCCTGCTTTGGTGGGAACAGAGTAAAAACTGGACTTCAGGGTTGCAGTGGCCCCAGGAGAGAAGTTGCCCTCTAAACAATGCTTCACATCTCCCAGCATGACCGGAGGAGCGAACACCCCTCCACACTGGGTACATTTTTCACCTGGAATGAGATGGAAGGGATGGCTGGGGGTCTCCAGCCTCATCTCCTGGTGAAGCTGGGCTCCCTGCACAGCAAGGCCAGCTGCACAGAGCCTTTTCCAATCAAAATTTGAATGTCTGCCAGCATGGAAATTCCAGAGTCTTTCTGGGTGACCTGTTTCAGAGCTCACCCACGCACCCTGGGAAACATTTTGATGTGTAACCAACGAGCCCCTGCCTTGCTGCGTGCCCTGAGTGCTGGTTCTGAGCAGAGCCAGACTCTTGGGCACCCTCTGGATTTACTCATCCTCTTTCCTTCCTGGTGAGATTCTCTCCCTGCTTGGGGTTACACACCACAGCCATCTTCCAGTCACATTTTTTAGGGCTTCATTCTCATCTGTGCCAACCAGCATTTAGTTATCAGTACAACCTGATTTCAAATTATCAATAATCCCATAGCTCCAGAGCCAAAAGGAGAGAAAAAACAAATGAATTGCCAATTTTCATCTATTACCCTATCACAGAACTGGGTCACATCTTTTCCTTGCAATCCCTAGCCAGCCCTGACATTCCCCCCTTCGTGTTAACTCCACACAGTCAAGAGGATGGGAAGTTATCTGTGAGAAGGGCTAAGTCTTCCCCTAATTCTGCAAATTATTAGTCTACACGGGAATTCCCACAGTGACAGATGGTGAAACTGTATGAAATTTTAAGAAACAGGAAAGAACTTTAAGGTTTTTAAGTTCTCCACACAGCAGCTCTGAAACAGCATCATAATTATATTCAAATTGTCCCTTCAGTTTAACCACCAGTGAATTATCTTGAACCATGAACATTCAGTGACAGCAAAAAAAATTATATTATGAAAATAAAACATGCCACAAAGCACAACTTTGAAACAAGACCTAAAATAAAACTCAAGAATTTGGCAATGAATTACAACAAAACCCAGTGTGGACTGTCAGTGTGCAAAAGCCTGTGTGTTACTCAAACCTTGTATTGATTTATGCAAAATGCATCCTTGGCAGTTATGAAATCTGAGAGTCACAATATTTGTGACCCAATTTGGTCACAAATATCCAATGTGTCTGCACATTATCTCAGTGATGTTTCAAAGTTTAAATATCCCTCCCACTCTGGGGCTGGTGAAATGGTGACATGCACACTGGAATGTATTATTGCAGAATAAACTAAGGTGTGAATTTAGACTGGTCTGCAAGGTGTGTGCTCACACTCATTCCAAGATAAACACAAGGCAGTCTCTATCCTGGTTTACAAAAGGCAAAGGAATTTCTGTCTATGATGCTGCAGGCTCTGCAATTGCCGTGTGCCAGCTGTGTCTGTGTGACTTCTGTGCTTACATGTCATGAAAATAACTTCCAACAGCACTCACCTGATGCTTCATTTATTTAATGATACATGATAATGATAATTTATTTAAAGATACATCTCTACCCCAGAAGCCCACAGCATCTTTGTTTAGATCACTCTAAATTCTTTCTACTTCCCTCCCCAAGGACTGTAGCTAAAATTATAAACAAATTGCTAGTGGAGTTTTTCTTGGGTGAGAAAGGAGGTGATTCATATTTCCAGTTATTTGAACCTACTGCCTAATCTCATTTTCTCTACCAGATAAGGCCCAGTTTTCCCAAAGACCAGCAACAACCCGGCCTTCTGAAGACAAAAACCTCAGAACACCGTGCCTCGCGTTTTCCACAGAACTAAAACGCCGTAACAGAAGACAAAGCGAAAATAAATATTTCTGAACAAAGGAAATGACCTCTCAGAAGCCAAACCCTACCTGAGTTGTGCTTTAAGTTCAGTAAACCTGGGTCTCCTGCTGGGGTCGTAGGCCCAGCACTTGGTCATAAGGCTGTAGAGGGTGGGAGGGCAGTTTGGAGGCATCGGGAGCCGCTCACCGTTCTCGATCCGCCCAATCACATCATTGTTCTTCACTCCCTGGAAGGGCTTCACCCCGTGCATGAGGATCTCCCACATACACACACCTGAGGGACACACACAGAAATCACCTTCTCTTCACTGTGAGCAAACGGTGAGAGCAGCTAGAAGAGAAACAAACCCCAGTTTTGTACTAGTAATGCAATTTCTTCCAAAAGACGCAGCCAGGGAATCAGTTTGGACTTACCTGCAGCAGAAGAGTGAGTGCAGCAGGTTCACACACACAGCACCCAGCCTCACCTAGTGATGAGGCAGAGTGACCCACAGCTGCCTCACACAGTCTGGCCTCACACTGCCTTCTACCTGCCCTAAATCAGTGCTTGCTCATATTCAAATCTCCTTTCTTATGAGGTAGAACGTGTTTGCTTTTCCCTCTGACTCCTTCCAAGTGGCTTGTTTCGACATGCAGAGTGTATTTTCACTTTGAGGGTGTTTTAGCACTGGCATTGATCCACATTTTTTGTGCTGAAAACACATAATAAACCAGTTTCTATTGAAACTGCATTAAAAGCACAAGGGAGACATAGTCTGTCAGTGTAGGATTGGCCAAAATGTTTCCTAGGCTTCATTTTTCTAACTCTGACAGTACCAGAGTTTTCTTCAAACTGTTACAAACCCTTCACTTAAAAATATTTGAATTTTAATTTGTAAAGAGGGTGAACTCTTACTTGACTGTCCTGCTCTTATTCCAAGTCTCATCACCTTTGTTCCCTAACACAAGTTGTGTTCTGTCTGTACAGGCCAGCAGTCAGCACCAGCTTGGGCACAGCTCATCGGATTCATATAAAATGTTGTATATTTGGGAATAAAGATCGAGGTTTCAGGATGTGTTCATTTACCCTTGTATTTAATGAGCTTCTGGTTGTATTTTGTAGGAGGCCAGAAGCCATAAAAGACAAGTTAAGTGGGAATCTAGCATTAAGGATCTGGAAATTTGGTATCTCCTAGGATGATCTGCACATGAAGTAAGGATATGTGTATGAACATAAAATCAAAATATAACAGAGAAACAGCAAATGACAACGGTATAACACAAAAAACCAAACCAAAACCAACAGACAAAAATAATCTCTGTCATAACTATGAGCTAATTTCCTTGTACCTTCATTTCTGTCAGTTACATACTAGAGGTTAAAATACACATGAAAACTCAGGTTTATTGAGCAGGAAAGAAAAATACAGAGGTGGAAAACATGCTGGAAGAAACTGGACTTGCAGAATGTACAGTAAAAACTGTGACAAGTATTTGGAAATTATTCATTTATAGCAGCTAAAATGAAACACTGGACTTCTCCAAGAGGACACAAAGAACCCTCCCCATGTGGAGTTCACTTACCAAACATCCACACATCACTAGCTGAGGTAAACCGTCGGAAATTGATTGACTCTGGAGCCATCCATTTGATGGGTAATTTTCCTTTGGAAGCTACAGGGAAGGCAAGAAAGGGCAGGCTGTTATCCCCACTACAGATCTCAAAAATAGATTTTGTTCCCAGTGAAGTAATTCACAGGCAAAACCTATCTCTAGTGAGGTACTTCAAATATCAATATGTAAGGTTGTTTGGCTTCACATAAGATGGAGAAATGAACAAACAAACCCCAAAGTAACAATAATAATCCCCCAAACCTCCCAAGAAAGACCCCAATAACAAACCCCAAAACACACCAAGAAATGATCACGTCAAAATTATTTTCCCCTCTTAGCAATTAAAAAGATAAAATGCAGCCCAGAGAAATGAGACAAATGAAACGAGGAAACATAACAGACTGTAGGGGGACAGATAATGGATATTTTAAAATAAATGAAACCAGAAAAATATTGAAGATGAGATTTATGTACTCATGGTTTGAGAATATAAACCAGCTTTAGAATGCTACTATTTGGTACCCAACATGCAATCTCTATTCTCCTGCTGCATTTCCCATCTATCAGGCACTGCAGGACATCTCTCAGCTGCTGGAGACACCAAAGCTCAGTATTCCATCCAAAATGGGGAAAAAAGTAGGCTTCAAAGGCAGCTTTGTAGTTAATCTCCCTAGTCTAGTGGCATCTGAAGTACACAGCACACAATGACAGCACAAACTCAACATTTACCCGTACCTACATGTGAATTTGCCACTTTTTGCAACTTAAGTCACACCTTGTGATCCTTCTTCTTAAGCATACGTAGGAATTTACTGCCATTACTGAACTGTTGAATAACTTGCCTTTTTATACAAATGCACCAGCTAGACCAAGGAAATCTGGTTAATTCCTCAATATTGTGAGAAGCAACTGTGTTCTCACTGGCCTGCACAAAGGATCCAGAGGTCACCTCACCTTTGTAGTAAGTACTGTCTTCCATGTATCGGGATAAACCAAAGTCACCCAATTTCACACAGTCAGTGGTAGACACCAGCACGTTTCTAGCAGCAATATCCCTGCCAACAGAGGAGACAGTATTTCTAGTGACTTAGAAACACAAAGTGGGGAAGTATCACCTGAAGAAAATTCACCTGCTGCCCTGCAAAGGTAAGGAACTGGTTTAAGAGCTCAGTCCTGTAAGAGGTTTCCTAATATGAGATCAAGTTCTCATTGTAGAGAACAAGGTCCTCCTGAGCCTCTTTTACTCCCCCATTGTTATTAACAATATTTTAATATAAATATCTACATATATATGTATAGCTATTACTGTATATGCACGTGTTTGCATATACATTATCACAACACATATACAGAATTAGATAGTAAGTATTTAAACACAAAATAAGTTCAAAATTAATTGTACTTAGTGACTGGAGTGCTGTGAACTCTTAATTGCACACAATAAGAGGCTGAAGCCAGTCTCTTCTCCCTAGAAACTCATGTTCACATTCAAGGGAATAAAATTCAAAACACACTGTGAAGGAAGTTTAGGTTCATTTTCTGGTTAAGCAAGTACTTGTATTTTATAAATATTTTATTTCCCCTCTTCTTTACTGAAGAAGCCATCTGCCCTTGTTTTGCTTTTCTATATCTGAAAGATTACAGTTGACTCACAGGCTGAGAAAATACTGTAACCACAAAGCAACAACTGAAAACGATTCCGACTGAAATCCTGTGCCAGTTCCAAGTCAATCCAGGAGTGAACCAGCAGGTGTCACCCTTGAAAAGGGTGTAATTCTAGTGGAAGCCTCTGCAAAAATGACACTCCCTAAAATTTTGACCAGTCACACATAAAAATACAGATGGATATGTACGAAATCTTACCTATGTACAAATCTTTTGCTCTCTAAGTAGGCGAGTGCTGTGCTAAGCTGGTAAGCGTAGAGTATCAGAGAGGCCAGGTCCAAGCTGTACTTCCTTACTTGCAAAAACGACCTCAACTTTTTGCACCAAGGAGGAAAGAACAGAAAGAAATTAGGATCAAAAAATAAAAAAGCCGAAAAAGGCGTATTTCAAATCGTGAAGTTTACATGAGTATCAATTACCATGACTTGCTTTCCTTCAAGGCTGGATGAGAAAATGAAAACCACTTCCCATGAAGAATTGTGACTCTGCATTAGAATTCAAGCAGTTTTTCTACGTGAAAACTGTTAAACTAACAAAATAAATAGTAATTTTGTGCATTTTTTTCAGTTTCCCTTTCAAAAGCATCTGCTGTTGCTGTTCCAGAGTGAAGCACTCCTGGACTTTTTGGTTTTTTCTACCCTTGAGTGCAGCCTCCATTTATGGCCTAAATCACTTCAAAACTAAACAGCACCTGACCAAGCCAAACACAGATTGATCAGTAATGTTTTGAAAGCATTAATTTTAGTAATTTATTTTAACCTACATGTGCTAAAACAACTGTATTTAGGCTCAGAGTAGCCAATATCAGTGCAGAGCATTTTTAAGATATTCCCAGTGTAAGGCAGGCAGGACCTACTGGAAGGTGGCACTGGAGTGTCCTTATACACCAAAACAAGGCTTTGAAATGAAATGTGATTTGGGCATTGGAAAGGAAAGCTGTAATTTTTTGACAGAAAATGACTTCTCCACTACAGGTTTTTCTATCCACCCCTCCTTTTTTTTTTTGACAAGGTACTGCAGTTTGATAATTGCAATGACAATCATAAAACGCAGTATGAAATATCATTGCAGCTCAAATTTTCAGAAACATGTAGCTCAAAGAAAATGAATAGATTATGAAAAGTGAGATCTAGTTTCTTTAAAGTATTTATCCAAAAAACATAATAATGAGGGAAAACATCTTATCTAGGGCCTCTGCTGCAGATATTCTACAGAAAAAAACCCCAATATTTCAAGGGAAAATGCAGCATTACTCAGGAAGAATAAAAGATGTACAATTTCACTTCCAGAAGGTATGTTTGCAAATGCTGTTTAAATGATTATCACATTAGCATCATCTTGACAGAGGTCGTGCTCTCACTCTGGAACTGCAATTGAATGCTCTGAAACCTCTGACTAAATCACTCTGGAATGAGGTGATGCAGTTCCCCCGGTGAAGGAGAAGGTCAAAAGCTGCCACTCCTGTTTCTGAGTCCATAACTCTGCACAGGAGTATGATATCATGCTTGACAGCATGTGTTAGTATTGTGAAGTGTTTTTTCAGCCTTTTCTGTGAGCTGAGAGAGAGGAGACCAGAGCTGCATGAGGATTTTTCGTACCTCTCCAAGCGTGCAGAGCTCCATGATTATCCAGACTGGGTTTTCTGTAATAACCCCAATGAGCTTCACAATGTGAGGGTGATCAAACTGACGCATTGTTACTAAAAGGAAATCAAAGAAGTCAGGGTGTTACATAAAACCTTTTTTAAAAATAAAAATAAAGCTGCTGGTTAAGAAGCATTTAGCCCATGGCCAGAAAATACAATCACAGGACTTGAAATAATTGTTGCAAGCAGTAATGTCTGGTCATTCCATGTGCTGAGGGCAGCAGGAAACACTGATTGCTTGAGCTCCACTCCACTCACAAAAACACAAACTGCCTGTGGAAGGTGCCAGTCAGGTCAGGCTCTGCCTCTCAGCCCCAGATCTGGTTGTGAACATAACCTAAATTAATAAAATAACTTGACAAACCAGTGCACAAGCAGTTAACCTGTGCCTTTCTACTGGAAGAGGAGATAGGAAAAAATCAGTCTGTATAATTCAATTACTGGGAAAAAAGTGTTTGCCAGATTATGTCATAGGCAAAAATCTTATTTAATCATGACATCATTTTATTTTCCATGGCGGCAATTTCAGTCCCAGCAGTGCAGTCACAGTGTGTTTTATGCAGTATGACGTATGAATCATGGAATCACAGAATGGTTTGGGTTGGCAGGGACCATCCAGATCAACCAGCTCCAATCCCCTGCCTGGGGCAGGGACACCTTCCAGCTTGCTTGCTCCAAGCCCCATCCAGCCTGGTCTTGAACACCTCCAGGGATGGGGCAGTCACAGTTTCTCTGGGCAACCTGTGCCAGGGCCTCACCACCCTCCAAGAATTTATCCTAAAATCTAATTTAACCTGCCCTCTTTCAGGTAAATCCATCACCCTTTGTCCTATCCCTGACTTCCCTGACAGAGTCCCTCCCTCCCAATCTTTCCTGTAGGCACTGGAAGCTGCTCCAAGGTCTCCCCAGAGCCTTCCCTTCTGCAGCTTGAACAACCCCAACTCTCCCAGCCTGGCTCCACAGCAGCAGTCCAGCCCTCGGAGAATCTCTGTGGCCTCCTCTGGTCTCACCCCAACAGCTCCAGGTCCTTCCTGTGCTGGGGATCCCAGACCTGGATGCAGCTCTGCAGGTGGGGTCTCACCACAGAGGAGCAGAATCTCTTCCAACACAGGCATGGCAAGAACATCCTTTATGTGCTCTTGACAAACGTCCTTCATTTGACCCTCCAGCAGCATCTCCTCCACACTTGCAGTTTGTGGTGTCAGCAGAAACACACGGGAGTTACCAAACTGCAAAGTCTGCTTCAGTCTGCCTCAAGTTAGGCAAGAATAAAATCCTTTTTTTTTGCTTTAAACTAACCACCAGCTAAAACCAGGAGGTGTTTCTGGATTTCTATTCTGATGAGCTCTGATTTCTACTTCCACACATGTGTACACAGCAACCCCAACAAAAATCCTTGGGCAATCCTGTGTATAAGACCAAAAGTTATCATAGTTTAATAACATATCTTCCTGCAAAGAAACTTCATGGGCAAACTTAAGATAATATATTCTTTAAAATATTAATGTTATGAATCATAGAGGGGAAAAAGCAATAAAGCAAACATCTCTATCATTGACACAGCTTAAAACATTAATAGAAAGGAATAAATAACATGGTGAAATGTCACACAGGCAGTAACAGCTGCTAAATCCTTCCAGCATTGAAAACTCCACCAGAGGCAAACCTCAAAATACCTTAATATTCCTGATATTAAAATATTAGGAAATAAATGTTTTAAATCAGTTAAGTAACCAACTGTTCTGAGCGAGTTTGCAATCTGAACACAAGACAAAGGCAACAGATGGGAATTAAAATGAAAAAGAGGAAGAAGAAATGGCAAAACTATTAAATCAAAACTGAAAAGCACTATTTATGTGTCAATTACAGTGGCATTTCCTAATATGTCAAACTTGAAGCATAATAAGGAGCATTCAATGAGCAATTATTTTCCACATTGCCAGGAGACAGCAGCCTACCTGTGACTGCTGAGTTATTACTGTAAGCAATGGTATTTACTGTTCCAACAGATGGAAATGCAATGGAAAAAATTACAGCAATTTACAAAAAAATCTGACTAAAATTCAAAAATAAGAATCCATTAACTATGAACACAGAGCTTCTGAATGAGTAGAAAAAATTCCCTGAATAAAGGAATAGTAACATCTGACCATACCCAATTACTTTATTGATAAAATACAATACCTTTATAACATTTACAGGCATACAATAGCAGAGGGTAACAGGCAAAAATTAAGTGCCATATCTTAATTTGTTGGCAAAAGCAAACAATAGAGGAATCAGTAACTTTAATATTCTTGTAAAGTTTTCTTTTCCTCTTCACCTCAACAAAAAGCCTTCCTCCACACATGAAATGTGCTGTTTGGGGAGTGCAACACTGGTGGGCAATTATTGAGACAAAATGGGCTATTCTAGCATAGATTTTAATTCTGAATTTTCAAAGCAGATCTCCCTCTTAAACAAAACATTTCTAGCAAAGACAACTACCTGATCTTCTAAAGCAACAAGCTGGAGAAAGTGCTGTGGTTTTTTTTAATTCATTAAGGAGAAAGAAGGAAATAGAGGACCAGATCTAATGTTAAGCCTTACAGGAGTCATCACCACTCAGTTTGGAAACTGAAAGAACCCACATCCAATCACATACACGGGCAATGCCAGGATGTAAAGCAGTCTCCTGGCACTTATAGCAGGGGAGGAAAAAGCCAGGATCTATATTAATAAAATATTTACATCAGTGTGAGAAGTTTCTGGCACAGGTGGCCACAGTCTTTGCAAGGAGCAGTTACAGAAGTGATGCCCAAAAAAGTTAATACTCACAGGCTTCTTGTAAGAATTTTTCTCTAACACTGTCTGAAGTGCAGTTTTTACATGTTTTGATTGCAACAGCCATAGCTGGATTTTCCTGAAAGACATTATTGAGAAATAGCTGAAATACAACCCACCAAACACAGCCCACCAAAAGCTGTCCTTTAAAATTCTGGCAAAACTACTTTGGAAAAAAATTACAATTAAATAAAATACCTTTGGTTAAGAAATCACACGTTGAAAGCTTCAGTGTTAAAATACCATTATAATCAAGACACCTTGCATACAACATTTACATCCTAATGTGTCTTGGGAATGTTTAATCTGTTTTAACCCATGTTGAAATGTGGAAAAAATATGACAACAGATGAATAGTACTGTAAACTTTTTGTGTTATTGAGGATGGTAAAATCTTGACAATATTTGGCAAAAACAGAGGTAAAAAGGAGATATGGCTAAAAAACACACTTGGCTTATACAAGCAAGCAACCCAGAAAGCCAAATGAAGGACTTCTTGTGGCTCTCACAGAGGAAAGACTGGCTGTAATTGTGAACTCAAACTACACAGAAAAGTAAAACAAAGGTTTTTACATATTATCTTCACAATCAGTTAGATCAAGGCTTGAAAACCAAGTCAGACAGAACAACATATTTAAAATCAAATGGGCTTTCCCATCTGATTTCTCATCCTCTGAATACCCAAAAATGAGAAGTTCTTGATGGGCTGAAAGCAGCTGAAGGGTTTTAACACTGAGCTTCTGCATTACGTATGGGCTTGTTCAATATCCTCATCCAATTTTTAAGGCCAGTAGAGGATGAAGATTCAGAGTTATGCTCTGTGTCTGCTCATGTTTGCTCTATTTTAAACCATTTAAATATTTACAGACAAACACTACCAGAATTGGAATAGTATTTCTATTTTGCAGGCTAAAATGTCTTATTTTCAAAGCTGCTCACAAAAGAGATCTTCAAGTTGACTTTGCAGGAAAATATTGATTTAATCCTCTTCTCACACATCAAATGCCCACAAACTAACTAAAAAACCTGGTGGTAAATCATGATTTTATTCCCTTAAGAAACCAGGCTTGAACAGTCAGCCCTGGATGAGCCCTCTGGATGCCTGCCAGACCCATCCCTCTCCTTGTGTTACATCAAGTTTTTGAAATATCCTTTAACCAAAAGGAACATCAGAAGGAAGAATCTCAGTGTCTGCTACCAGCAAAGACATTTTGGAAAAGGCCTGATATTGGGGTTTGGTTCATCCTTTGGTTTTGGACAAGGACACAAACTTATGAGGATGTATTAGACCAGCCACATTTTCTGTGCTGAGCAGCAAATGGTATTTAAATTAACACTTTGGGGTTAATCCCACAGTTAATCAGCATTTGCAGACAATCTTACTGGCATTGCTTAAAGCTCAGCAACAGGACCCTGGGTCTGTACACCCATTTTCCATTCAGGACCCCACACTTCCAGCCTGGCTGTGATCCTTCAGGAATATCTGGCAGAAAGCAGCATTCCAGGAGAGGTGGATGCTGCACAGTCACTCCAATACTGACTTTACAAGTGCAATGAACAGGGATAAAAGGAATTTTTGAGATTCAGCTTTGAGCTAGCAGAACCAGAGGCAAGGAATATCCCCTACATTTCTGCACTCAAGCTGAACATGTACATGGAAACACTTCCATGGTATTGGAACTAATCTTAATGACTTTTTCTCAGAGTGTCAGTTACACTCTGTGACCAGAACATTAAAATTTAACAACATCACTGTTCTGTTTCACCTTCACATATTCCAGTGTCTTAAATGTAGTAAATTCTTATTAATAAAAAAATCAGCAGGTTGTTGTTTAAAAAATCTCAACACAGGATGCCTGAGTAAAATCTCTTTTCCAGTTCAGAAAAAAGAATGGAGACAGCTAACATTTTCAAAACAACAGTCCCTAAGAAAAGGGTCTTTAATTAGTTTTACAGAGCTCTGGATTTATCCACCGTGCCCCAAGCGCAGTGAAACATTGCTCCTTGGTACTTCTGTTAACTTGGACAGAATTAAATGAAAAATAAGAATCTCTCTCAGTGCAGAGTGTATCAAATGTGCTCTCTAAATAATGGCATCAGAACAGACTTCAAACTTGTCTGAAACAGAACATTTATCCTTATTTACTCAAACATTGCACTGAAGATGTATTTAAGCCACCAAGCCCAGGACCCTAAGCAGCTGTTCCTGAAGTCAGAACTAGGTTATTGCCCACAAGAATTCCTACATAATCTATTGAACATTCCAACTATTTCTTCAAATATGAAATAAATCTTCATTTTCACAGTTGCATTTTTTTATTATAAGCTTGAAATTTGTTGAAATTAACTAATTTTTGCAGCTTTCTCTTGCCTTTTTACAGAAACTTTTTGCTCTATTTAAACTGAAATCTCAGTCTTTCCAGAAAAACACATAAGCACCATCCTAAATTTCACAAGTCCTGCCAACCTCCCTGGTTTCACTGAGGTGACTCTTGTGCATTGGGATTTTGCTGGATCAGTGTCCATGCATTTTGTGTTTTATTTCAGGAAAACACAGGAACTTTATTAAGCTTTGTTGTGAGAGAGACAGACACTGGAGGAAATTTTTATTCGTTCTGGAAGACTCAGACCAAGACCTCTAAGGAACACACTTATTTTTTTCATGTAGAAAGGTTTTATTGTTTGCTTGTTTTTGTTTGAGAAGTGAGGCTTACCGGGCTCATGTAAACTCCTTGGTGCACATCTCCAAACTGTCCTTCCCCAATGCAGCGCCCCAGCTCAATCCTCTCCCTTTGAATTTCATAATCTCTGGCTACAAGAATATAACGCACTTGAAATATTAAGTTTCTGCTGAAGGGGAAGGAAATCATCCACAAGACACAAAACTCAAAGTTAAGTCACTCAAATGTCTCACATATGAATATCTAAGATTAACATTTGCTGCACACCAACCTCTAGAGATGCTGCACACACACAGTGGAGACCTCTCAAACCTCTTAAGAGTTTGAACCAAAGCAAGGGGAAAGGAATTGTGAAATCTACATTATTAAATTAATTATGCACTTATTTCAGTGCAATAAACATAATCAAATCCTTTTTAATTACAGCCGGTGAAAGACAAAGCACACAAACAGTTTAGGGCAACACCAATGATGTCAAACACAGCCTCAGCACACATCCCTCTGGCTGTTTAAGAGAACTCCACCATGTGGTATTTTAGATTTTGGAACCATCAAAAGAGCCCGGAGAACTTTTAAAGAGGTAACTGCAAGAAAAAAATACAGGAACAAGAGCATGGCAAATAAAGGTAAAACGAAAGAGCGAAATTTTGAGTGCACCACTCCTCTGCCAGTGTGCAACTGAAGTAAAATTGAGATGTTTGGTGGCCTTATGCAATTTTGTTAACGTCACGGTTTAACAGGCTGAGAATATTACTGATAGAAATGGCTCAGTACTTCAGCAAAACATTTAATCAATTGCAATTGAATGATTTCATTTGCAATTTAATTTCTAGCAGACATGGGAAAATATTTCAGGAATAGCAGAAAAGCATGCACAGTATATGTTTTCACCTCTACTTGTTTTATCCAGAGGAAAAATAGAACCAATCAGTTTCAAACTTCATAACCTTGACTTTGGTATTATTAACACTACAGAAGTAATGTCATCTAGAGCTGGCTAACAGGGTGATAAATGCCTTTTTCATCTCTTTTTTTAAGTGCTGCATTTTCCTCTTTAAAATCCCAAAGCTAACTGGTTTTACTATAAATAAATAATGTTTATTAAATGAAAGTGAATAGTAAGCTTAAAAATTCCACATCATTCCAAACTGCAAGCATACAGGGATGGGTAAAGGGTCTCCTGTTACCTTCATCTATTCCATAGCTTTCTGCAGTGCAATTAAGAGAAAAATCAAATGCTTACTTAGATGGAGCTTCTTAAAATCAACACAGGACAAACATTTTTTAACATTAAAAAAAGAAAGAAAGAAAGAAGAAATACACTGATGCAATTTTAAGTTTACATTAGCAGAAGTCACAGGTCTGTTCTTGTGATCTTTACTGACTCAGTCCTGTGGGAGCTGAACACTTGAGTCCCCTTCAATTCAGCAAAGCATTTAATGAATTTCCCTCCACAGCCCATCTCATGGGTTTATTGCATTGAAGCCACATTCAAGTGTTCAGCACATCCAGGGCTGGGCCCACAAGTAATTACTTCATGAGAATTTAAATAAAAAGATTGGGGGGGGGG